>CM067523.1:21393032-21892707 GCA_034509495.1 Acestrorhynchus altus
GGAGCTTCCAATGGGAAGGTGGTGCTCAATAGCTGCACGGAGAACAATGGGGCTCAGGAAACGGAGCCACCACTGAAACAAAAGCACTGCAGCACCTTCCACACATCATATCCTGATATCAGGTCCCATTAACACACTGTTCCTCATTAAAGCTCCGTGGCTTTAAAGCATCGATCAGTCTGATTGGCTGAGCTTTAGAGGGTTAAAACACACTTTTAAGAATCCACTGATCGCAGACGTGTGACCGGCACAATCAAAGTGCTCTCACCCGGAATAATATTTTTAAACGTAGTGGGATTTTATACGCAGGTGTGTATAAATAATTCAATATATCCATAAATCAATTGTGGGTGATCTGTCAGAGTGTCACACGAGGGAGGAGTGCGAAAGCGCAACACTGCACTCTGCTGATGAAGTGATACAATGCATGCTCTCGTTTTCTACCCTTTCAGTGAAACACAGTCATCATCACAACCTCGAGACGCTGACCGGTCCTGACCAGAAACCCTACATGTCAAAAGTTTGTGGACACCCCTTCTAATCAATGCATACAATCACACGCACACACATGCTTGTCTTGTCCCTGTAGAGAAGTATTGCCCGGCGGAGGTGGAGCAACTAGGTCGGAGTGTCTGATAGAGTGGACAGTGAGTGGACACAGTCTTTGAACACTCCAGCAGCACTGCTGTTTCCGGACCACTCATCTGAATCTCATTACTGCGATCAGCTTCTTCCAGTGACCCTCACCGGCGCTCTCCTTCACAGCCAGCCTGCTGAACTGACCCTTTCTCATTACCTGTGTGACTGTTACAGCAGATGCAGGACCATCTCCCAGGCTCCTCGCTGCTCTTCTGGACGTACTGCCACCTTCCTGTCTCCCGCTGAGCCGCCAATGACACAGGAGGCGCTCTTGCGGCCTGCCAGCCCTGACAGAGAGCCCAGTGATCTAATTAACACCTCCAGGGAGCGTCGCCGCTGGCTGACAGCTGAACGTCCCCCCAGGTCATCAGAATCTGACTGTGAACGCAGGTATGGACATATGGGGATGAAAGAACTTTAATGAACTTGTTACTTCAGTTCTGCCACAGATCTGCTCAGGATTATCCGGCAGACTGGGAGCTGCGGTCCCAGTGCTCCCATCACTTATTTATCCATTCGCCATCTGAATGGAAGCATGGAAGTTCACTTTTGGCCAGTTTATTTGGCTGATAAAGTCTTTCAGAAGACCTTGATTCTCCAATAGTCACCTTATTTTGGACTGACAAGTAACCTGAAACCTGGTCTGAGACCTAGCCACGCCCACCCCGCCCACTTTAAGCAGTCGTCCAAACATGGTGGAGGAACGGTGTCAACTGCACCCCAGCAGATAAGCTGATTTTTCCCCCGATTAAAGGTTCTGAACTGTTGAAACGTCTCCCTGGATGGAGTGAAACACTTACTTAGAGAAGAAACATCTATCATTTCTACAAACCAATGAAATTCAAACAATACTAAGCATCCAATAACAGTCCTCGAATCATAACCGATAGCAGACGCAGCAGAAGAAATGTCGGTTTGACATTACAGAGCAGTATTAAGTGTGTAATAACATGGTTATTACCACGGTAACGGTTTATCAATTAATTAAATGTGAATTTCATAGTTTAAAAGTTGTTAGAATTATTCGAATCTATGTACCATCTATTAATTATTAACATCAATAATTGTAGAGGTAACAAGTTGATAATTCAATGGTAAAATGTATAAATAAAATTATGAAATATATAAAATATTTGCATATTTTAGTCAATAATAAATGAAAAAAAATGCCTGTATTAATCAGTAATAAAATTATTTCATATTTCTTAATAAATAATACATTGATTGTAATGAACGATTGACTGATAATGAAATGGAAAAATAATCAACTGAGTAACATTAAGTATTTCGTCATTTTTGTTTTTTTCTCGTACGTTTATAGGAATAAGGTATCGTCCACTTGGAGCTATAAGGTTCTATCTGAGGTTCTATTTAACTTTTTATCTAGAAAACAGAAAGATACTCTCATGTCTTATTATCATGTCGATGTCACTCTTAACACTGTACGACTTAATATCTCAAAGCTCAGAATGCAGAACCTTATAGCTGTAACAGGACAGTTTACTGCATTTTATCTACTTAAAAATTTAATTTTAGAATTAGATTTTATAAAATTAAGGCTGATATTTCAAAAACAGTGCAGTGAGGCTGCAATTACATGATTTTAGTGCTGAAAAATGTCTGCTTCGTCTCTGATCTTGTATCTTTACATGGTCCAGCGCAGTGTGACCGTATAAACTAAATGGGACTGGAGCTTTAACTGGAACTGATGGAACACAGTATTAAACAGAATATAATTTTATAGATGAATATATTTAAACAATTTAACGATAAATAAAACACCCTGATATGACCATGTACATCTTTAGCGTTTGTACGCATCCCTTAATATTTGAATAATAAAGTGTTTGATAGCCGTCCCCATTTCAGGATGGGACAGGTCTTAAATACTAAGTGATATGAGTAACAGCTGGGACAAGCTAAGGAGGGGGCAGGTAAACAGATTAGACACAGGTGGTAATGGGAGGAACGAGGGAGGAGACTAGGACAATACAAACAGAACCCATGTGCGAAGGAGCACGTGGGGGAAACTGATGAGAGACAGGACTGACAAGAGACAGACACGACAGAGACGGTCTTGTTTAAACATCAGACATTAGTTTGGTTTGCTCTTGATTGTTGAAGTGAGTGGGATCATCATGATCTGATCCATAGAGCTCTCTGAGGCCTTCAGAAAGAAGGTTGTAGATGCAGATGAGTCACTATGTTTTCATTCCCAAATCAGATACATCTCTCTCTCTCTCTCTCTCTCTCTCTCTCTCTCTCTCTCTCTCTCTCTCTCCATGACTGGATGAGGGATCCGTCCGGCTCCTGCCATCTGCTGCCCAACAGACAGGGACAGGTGGTGGGGCAGAACACACTCACACACTTGTTCAGAAATGTAGACACACACACACACACACAAACACAAACACACACACACACATAAGAATAGTTGCCAATAGCATGATGATTTGTTTTGAAACACACCAGACTCCTCCAGTCCTCTACAGTCAAAATACACTGGAAGTCAAAGGGGCTGGAATCAACACCAGGGCAAGCACTGACCACAAATGGGCATCTGTCAACAACATGAACCAATATACTACAAATATAACCAAATCTATACCAAATATATACAAATATAACCAAATATATATACCAAATATAACCAACATTTACAAATATATACAAATATATACAAATATATACCAAATATATACAAATATAACCAAATATATACCAAATATAACCAACTATTTACAAATATATACAAATATATACAAATATAACCAAATATATACAAATATATACCAAATATAACCAAATATTTACAAATATACACAAATATATACAAATATATACAAATATATACCAAATATATACCAAATATAACCAAATATTTACAAATATACACAAATATATACAAATATATACCAAATATATACAAATATAACCAAATATATACCAAATATTTAGTTAAATATATACAAATATATACAATATAACTAAATATATACAAATATATACCAAATAACCAAATATATACCAAAATAACCAAATATATACCAAATATATACAATATAACTAAATATAACCAATATTTACAAATATATACAAATATATACAAATATAACCAAATATATACAAATATAACCAAATATATACAAATATATACCAAATAACCAAATATATACCAAATATATACAAATATAACCAAATATAACCAAATATTTACAAATATATACAAATATAACCAAATATATACAAATATATACCAAATAAATCCAAATATACTAAATAACCAAATATATACCAAATATATACAAATATAACCAAATATAACCAACATTTACAAATATATACAAATATATACAAATATAACCAAATATATGCAAATATAACCAAATATATATACAAATATATACCAAATAAACCAAATATATACCAAATATATAAATATAAATCCAAATATATACCAAATATAACCAATATTTACAAATATATACCAAATAACCAAATATATACCAAATATATACAAATATAACCAAATATATACCAAATATAACCAACATTTACAAATATATACAAATATAAATCCAAATATATACAAATATATACCAAATAACCAAATATATACCAAATATACAAAATATAACCTGTTATAACCAAATATTTCATATATATACAAATATATACAAATATAACCAACATATACAAATATAACCAAATATATACAAATATATACCAAATAACCAAATATATACCAAATATATACAAATATAACCAAATATATACCAAATATAACCAAATATTTACAAATATATACAAATATAACCAAATATATACAAATATATACCAAATCCAAATATATACTAAATAACCAAATATATACCAAATATATAAATATAACCAAATATATACCAAATATATACAAATATATACAAATATATGCCAAATATATACAAACTATATACAAATATAACCAAATATATACCAAATATATACCAAATGTATCCCAAATATATAATAATAATTATGTACAACATATATACAAAATATATGCCCAAATATATACAAACTATATGCAAATATAACCAAATATATACAAATATATTCAAATATATCTGTCTATCCATCGTATTTAAATATATCAAATACATACTGTCATGTCTGCCCTTTGTCACCTCTGTCTTCCTGTCCTGTTCTAGTTGTCTCTCCCCATGTGCTTAGGAGGTTGTTTGTTTTGGTTCTATCTCCTACCTTGCTCCACCCATTCCCATCTGTGTCTGATTTGTAACCCCGCCCCCTTGTTATCATGTCCCAGGTGTGATCAATGTCATGTTGTATTTAAACCCTTTGTCTCAGTCTGTCTTGGTCAGTCCTTTTGTTACCTTCCCTGTATGTTAGCATTGTTTGTTTTTGTTTGTTTGTTTGTCCTTTCTTTCCTCACTCTGTGTGTGCGTTTTGGTTTGTTTCTTTGTTTGTAGTCTTGGTTTCTGTAGATCCTGTTTGTTTGTCTGGGTTTATTTTGGTTTGTTTTTTTCTTTATTTCATTCAATCCTCCCCCCAGAGTTTATCTCCGCACCCTTAGTCGTCTGCTCTGTCCTCTCGAACCCGACACATACAGTGGGTTAAACAAATGAGCACATCTGGCTACACAAAGTTTTCCTATGATTTTATATATAAATATATATAAATGCTTTGAATAATTTTGGATTTTTCATTCATTATTCAGGATCCACTATGTATTATTCAGAAACTACGATGAATAGTATATACTGTATATAATATATACTGTGACACATTCAAATTCTACTATGATTTGTGCCGTATCCACTGTGAATTATACAGGGATCATTAATTATTCAGTATCTACTTTGTAACTGTTGCGTAAAGCTCATGATTTCTGAGGGTGGAAACTGAAAGTGTGATCACACACGCTGGTCCTTTGGGATTTGCAGGGTTAATGTGTTGAACCGAAAACTGATTAACTGTTGTACATAATGAATCTAACATCTGCAGAAATGTCAGCACACCGCTGGGTTTTTTTCATTTGTTGTTTAATTGAAAAGTAAGGAGCGGACCCTTCGTACCCTTCGTACCCTTTGTAGTTTGGGACGGGGGGGCAGGTCAGGGGCATAACTAAAGTACAGCAGCTGTGCTGTAGCCGCCTGATGTCAGACCAATGTTTTTTTCCTTCCATCAGAATAAAGAATGCGTGATATTCGCACAATCTGAACACGCACATCTGCTCTCCGCTGCTGTTCCTGGGAGACCATCAGACATCAGACAGTGTGGAGCATGAGAAGTTAGTGTAGTGATGTTTGAACATGAGTAGAACATGAGTGAAAACGCATCTGATCTTTAGTTCAACATGAATTAAACAGCAAAGATCCAGAATTCTATATCCAACCGTATATATACACTCAAATATACAGTATATGTACACTCACACTGTTTCCTCTGATCACACAGGAGCACGTTGTGGTTCTATAATTCCAGACTGTAGTTCCTCTGTTTCTCTGCAGACTTTCTTCTCCTCCTTTCACCCTGATCTTCAATGATCAGGACCCCACAGGACCACCGCAGAGCAGCTATGATGTGGGTGGTGGCTCATTCTCAGACACAGCAGTGCTGCTGGAGTGTTTAAACCCCTCAGTGTCACTGCTGGACAGAGAACAGTCCACCAACAAGTCCTGTGAGCACTGATGAAGGACTAGAGGATGACCAACACAAACTGTGCAGAAACAGATGAGCTTCTGTCCCTGACTGGAGCTTCACCTCCGGCTGCCACACATCACTCATCGTGCAGTTTGAGGTTAATTCAGAGTAAAGACAAAGCATTTGGAGAGTAAGTGGTCCAGAGCCCTGTCCCTCTAACCCAAACACCAGAGAGCACACCCCTCTTCACACTCCGCATCAAAGAGACTCATTAACACTCAGGGTCACCCAGCATGGAGCACTCACACACACACCCACACACACACATACGGATGTGAGCAATAGATATGGGGTTTGCACTCATTCTACACCAACTGTCTCAGAGAGTGCTGTGTACTAACACTGTGGTTTTCAGCCCTGGTCCTGGAGGCACCCCTACCCTGCATGCCTTCCCTGCTCCCACCACACCTTATTCAACTAATCAGTTCATTAATCACTTAGAACCTGAGGTCCAACTGTGTCTCATCATGGTGTGATGACCTATCAGTGAGTAATTCAGCTCATTTTCACAGTTTCCAGCTGAATTCAATCCCAGTTTAAATTCCAAAGGAGTGTCCAGTGCATGTTTACTGCTCAAAATAGCAATATCTGGCTGGGGTGTCTCCTATAACTACTGTTCTCATTTTTGGTGAATCAAAGTACATCAGCCTAAAAAAACATCCCACAGAACTGACCTAGAGTTCTAAAGGTTAACAAGCTAGAGTTGCAGGAGTGGAAAAAGCTAAATCCTGCAGGGCAGGGGTGCCTCCAGGACCAGGGCTGAGTAACACTCTACTAAGACACCTGAAGGTCATGAATCATAGTCAAGAGAAAGCATGAAAACCACGAATGGCCTCAGAATTCCCAGCATGCGTCTGTCCGTGCGATCAGCAGCAGGCTCCCGACATTAGCAGGAAGCTTATGATCTACTGGGGCCATGACGTTCCAAAAACATGTGTCTCCTGCACCGTCCATTGCTGCCTTTAACCGTTAGCGCTGTCGGCCAATTTTGTTGGACTGTTTCAAAATTTGACGTAACTTTATTTGACAAAAGAATTGGAAAAGTAGTTGTCAGTCACGCGTACCAGACATTGACATTTTCAACTGGTATTAATTATTGAATTTTGTCTTCGTTTGAGACATAAATACTAACAGAATTTAAATATTTGTATGAATTTGACCCAAAGACGGTTTTGAGTTATAAGGACTTACAATACTTAGAAATCATGTTGGAAATTGATTATCCAGAGTGTTTTTGAGCTGAAAAGGCAACAATATTGAAGAGTTGAGCATCAGCCCCGCCCCCTCTCTCTGATCAGTCAGAGTCTGTATGCAGGTTGAGCATCAGTCCCGCCCCCTCTCTCTGATCAGTCAGAGTCTGTGTGCAGGTAGACATTTGTATTTCAGCATCTAAACTTCTATAAGTTTCTATAGAGATTCTATAATCTCTATAACATAGTTAAGGATATTTACCGAGTGAACAGTAAAACACTTCTGTAATAAGCAATAAATGTCATATAATTCATCTGATTGATCATAATGCTGATTCATTTGATTCCTGACAACAGATTTGTCTAATTTATGACATTTATTTATTTGAGTCATCATAACATTGATTCAACTGCTATAAATAGATTCATATTGATTTATTATATTGATGAATTTGATTGATTATAGCAGATTATTGAATTTGAGTGAAGTTGAGTCTGTAATGTGTGTTTATTATGAAAGCTTCTGTGTGTTGAAGGCAAGGCTGAGAGAGGCACAGGTGCTGACCAGTAATGAGGAGGTCAGGGACAGACAGTTGGAAATGTGACCAAGAGCAGCCTTGTGAAACCTGACCTTCCACAAAGTTCCCTGTGCGGGACAACTGCTCTGACCACTGATTCTTCTTCTCCACTTCTTCTTGCTCTTCTTGTCTTTCTTCTAATTCCACAACTTTATCACCATCTTCTTATAGTTATATGTTCTCAGAGGTCATGGACAGACAGTCTCTAAAGCTTTCTACAAGAATTAAAAGCATTGTTTGGAGGATTTGATGGCATTTAGCAACAAGAGCATCCACCCCAACTCAACCCCATCTCCCCAACTCTTCCTAAAACACTGGATGGAGCTCTATCATTCCAGAGAACACCGTTCCACTGCCCCACAGCTCCATTACGCATGAACGGAATGAACATGGTCAGAACATGTCTATCAGAACATGGTCAAACAGGGTTCTCCCACCTCTTGAGGTGTTTCTCCTGCATGAGCTGGGGTTCATAACATGGCCTCAGTTTCCTAGTTCGAAACTTTGGGGTGTGTCCAAGCCTGGGGAGCTGAAGGGGATCTAGGATTACAGGCTCTTCAGGCAAACCCAGCAGTCACACATGTGCTGTCACTCATCTGCCTACAGACACAGTGTGGAGAAAGAAAGCGAGAAGGAGGGCTTCAGCTGGTTCTTCTTGTCCTGGTCAGAAAGTTTTGAGCAGTATTTCAGTCCAGCTATTGTACATCCTTCAAGATCCAGGGGACCAGGGTAGCCAGTGAGGGCTGAAGGCTATTGAAGAGCAAGAATGGCAGGCAAGATGTTGGTGATGGTGGGACTCTGTGTGCTGGTGGCTTCCATGGATCAGGTAAGCTTCCTTTCTGTTGTGAATGATGGTGTTTCCTCAGTGTCCAGGCTTGGGCCATGACCTGTTTTAGTAATTCTGCATTATATTGGAAGCTCTCCAAATGCTCTTTATCACAGTGGTCTCCAGTTCTGCTTCCCTGAAACGTTTCATGATTTCTTGAGTTAAAACCTGCTGGACAGTAGCTCTCCAGGAGGAGGTTTGAAGACCACCGTTTTAATAGATTGTTTCTAATATCATTATATATGAATTTAGCCAAAAATCATGCTTTAACTCATTTAAAATGATATAAAATGGTCAACCACAGTTTAGAAGGTGCTCCAGTGACCCAGAGCACATCTGCTCAAGTCGTCTTCTCTTCTACATTAAGGATCATGTTCTGTAATGGATTGTGAACTTCCTTTGTTTTGACCATACTGAACTGAGGCTGGCCATTAGCACTCTTCAGCAGTCTCGGACTGTGGAAGTGGTCAGTCTAAACATGCAACACTGCTGATAAATTGGACGATGAAAGCCAATCAGTAAATGCAACAGCAGAACGCAGATGGTTTGAGCTCTGTTCCGACATGATGGCTTGTTGTTCTTCCAACTTGTCACCATTGCCATTATGGGATAATTAATAAATGAGGAAAAACGAGAAATATTAAACAAAATTCACTGTGTTTGTGCTGAAAAAGTAGACGAATGAAGGTTCTGTCCCTTAGAGGCTCTCAGAGAGCAGGCCTCCCTCATTGATTGGATAAACAGGAGAGAAGCAGGGTTGGCGTTTTGGTGATAATTGTTTATTTTTTGAAAACAGAAAAATAGGGAATGAAATGGTTTCTAAGTGAATTCTTATTCCACCATCTAAACCTTTGGATTCGTGTATTCAGTTATAGTTTAAGAAGCATCAGATGGGTCCAGTGCGATGACCATAGTTGTGAAAGGCCAGGAAAGCTGTAGAACATCATGAATGAACCCAATCAATATGCAGAATTCATTGTATATCAAGGCAGATATTGCCATAAACGTAATTTATATAGTTAACATACATAGTATTTAGGCTCTGATCTAATCTGAGCAGAAAGTGTTTACTTTTATTACAAAATGTAGTGATTTCAGGAACAGAGAAACCTACGTATACACGAGTATTCCACACCAGAAAACTGCTGTCCATGCCCAAGTTCTGAGAAGGGATGAAGCTGATATATACATGAAAAGCAAAATTAATAAAGGAAATTCAGGTTTTGTTTTGTTGTTGTTGTTGTTTTTGTTTCTTTTAGTTCATATTAGCATCTGGTTGCTGAAAAATGTTAAAAACATATGGTTAAAAATAATATTTTGACAACAAAAAATTTGTTACTCTCCTACTATCATCTGTTTATGGATGATTTCACCGATCAACAAAAAGAGCCAATCAGCTTGCTGGTTTTGCTGTGAGTGTGGTGTTAGTTGGGGAACACTCGATGTAGAAATTTGATGTACATTGTTGAGCCAAATGCTACAAATGATGTTTTTTTTTTTTATTATTATTATTATTATTAGATCAGTGTTTAAATTGCTTGTGTGTTAACTGTATTTTAACCGTCAGTGTTTAGTGTTTTGTCTCTCCTTCTCCGGGGTGCACATCCACTGAGATAAATG
The DNA here is from genome assembly GCA_034509495.1 of Acestrorhynchus altus. NCBI lineage: Eukaryota > Metazoa > Chordata > Actinopteri > Characiformes > Acestrorhynchidae > Acestrorhynchus > Acestrorhynchus altus. The sequence continues at coordinate 21,403,589 of CM067523.1, forward strand.
CTGTGAACCGGTTACTTTTTGTCTTACTCGTTATTTGTTTGCCTGTTGCCAATTGGAATTGATAAAAGGATGTTAAAATGGGGCGTGGTCTCTGATCCCAGAATTGCCCCCGGATATGTGTCGTTCGCTGAGTGGATTTAAAGTGGAAGAAAGAATGTGGAATACATGACGCATCATCAGGCAAAAATACTTCAAAGCATTCCAGCAGTGGGCATGCCGCTATCTGATACCCATGGACATTCAAGGAACTTAAACGGACTGTCCAGTGACTCAGCTGTTCAGTTTATTTTCTAGATCAATGGTCATTCGATTCCATTCTCAAATCTTCAGATCAATATGTGCTCGTACTGCATCCATCCTTTGATCTTGAGTCCCTCTGCGGACCTGGTTATGCCATGTGCAGCACTTGGGACCGCTTAGACTCCCTGCTCAGATGCCAAATGCAATGCTCACCCACTCCTGAGAGACTATGCCCGGGGTGCAGAGCTCAGACCCCAGGAGAAAGCACCATTTCCATGGGAATTCAGCAGATCGAAAGGGCCCAAGAGTGGACCAGCGGGCTTGGTCTTTTTGATGGCCGGTGACGATGGCCAGCAGCTGTTCCCAGATGCTTTCACTCGATCCCGTTTGTCCAGCACTTTAATCCTGGCTGCGGAAAGAGCAGGCCAGCACCCAGAGACCGTGAAATCACAGACAAATCGGTCCATAAAGCAGCCAGTGTTCAGTTCATGCTCGTTGGAAACAATCACTCAGGCCAGCTGGAGGGTGTCCGATTTACGGGCAGATCTCTGCTTCCTCACAGTTCCTCCCCGGGTTTACCGCAGGAGCCGTGCCAGATATCAGAGAGCAGGGAATGTGTCTCAGCTGAACTGGCCTAAACAAGGCCCGTGATGTAATTTCGACGCTCCGATTATTAACCAACCATCTGCTTAAACTGGTGATTATCAGTAAGAGTAGAGTTTGAGTTACAAGTCATTTCTCACTCTCTCTGTCTCTGTTTGTCTCTCTTTGAAAGCGTGAGAAGACGTTGTGGGAGTCCTCTCAGTGGTATCTTCCCAGAGCCTTCACTGGAATTCCACTCTATAGTGACCGTTTCTATTTCCACTTTAAAACTGGTGACCGTGGCACTCCCCATTAGAGATGGCAATAATAAAGATTAGACATCTGCTGCGGTGAAACACTGACCTCTTCTAAAAATAGAAGTGCTGCAGTAACAAATGCACGCGTGGGTTCGAAATAGAGAGAGAGGAACAGGGGATTAGGGGTGACCTCCAATACAGCGTGGTGTTGGCTGGGTCTCAGAAAGAAGCGCCAGAACAGGGTATAGTCATCTCCATGACCTTCTGACCCCCACTGTCCACCTGGCATTCCTGTTGACCCCAACACACTGGGAATATATCTCTACATATACTAAATATATATATTTCATTACTGATTGCAAGACTGGACAGCAGGGAGTAGTGTGAGCTACAGTGGACAACAAATGTTATCTGTATAATCTGAAGAACATGCATCTGTCTATCTTCATGTGTTCCCATAGCATTGTGAGATTTGAGCTTGGACGGCAAGCGAACAGATATTTCTCTACCCAGCAGGCACTGAGTGTCAAATTGATGTCAAAAGACATTGGACTCAAACATTGGACATTTCAGCTGGGAAGGGAAATCAGATTGACATCAAAAGTCAGCCTTAGAAATCAAAGTCACATCCAGCACAGCTTTGATATCAAGCTCTAACATTAGACAGATGTTGATTTTAAGTTGGCAACGTTATGTTGATATCAATCTACAACATTAGACAGCCATTGAGTTTTCGAAAGAAACTTGAAACTGTGGAGGAACCTTCAATATAAGGACAAGGGTTTCTCGAATTCTCCTTGAAGCACCTGTGTTAACTAGTTAGGTCTGGGACAGAGGAAATGGCTGGCTTAGATTACCTTGGAAGCCTCGGTAGCTTGGACTGCGCTATTTCCTCAATAAATTAGTTCTGGATCCATAACCTTCTGTGATTTTTGATCAAAGGACATGACTGAAGTGCCCTTCAGCTCCCCGGGCGCTGAGGATAGGCCTGCCCACCGCTCTGGGCACGTGTGCTCACTGCCCCGTGGTGTGTGAAGTCCCTAGTGTGTATCACTGGGTGTGGATGGGATCCTGTGTGTGCAGACCACAGAGCGTCCAAACAGTATAATTACTTACTCAGAGTATTTACCTTCGTATTGAATATGTATGAACATGGACGTGTTATTGATGACGCTCTTTTAAAATGATTTACTCCGAACCGAAGTGTGTTACATTGTGCCCCTCTATGCAGTGCTGAACTTGCTAGATGAACAATACAGTGTCAGCACCCGGCAGGCCTTTCCAGATACAGCAATGAACTAGACACAGATATCTCTGAGTACATTCATTTGATCTACTCCCACCCGTTCTCCACTCCAGAAAACCAGTAAATCACTGCCCATTAGTCGCGCACCCCGTCACTGGTATGGGCCAGTTGACCCTGACATGTGTGGCTCCTTTGGAATGTCTTGCTGTGGTAGAAGCAGGGCTAAATGGAGATAAATAAATGTAGGACAAGGAGAATGAGCAGCCGATGTGCATTTATACACCCTGGAATAATTCCAAAAGCCCAATTAAACTCACATATGCTCGGGGATGGGGATTTACGATGGTGCCCAAACCGTAATTGTCATTTCAGCTATTCCAGCTATGATTTTCAAACAGGGAGTCTGCAGGAACATCAGAGTTAACCCCACTTCAAGTGTAATGAAGACCACCTCTTAAATTACATTTGGCTGACATTTGTGATCTCTTAAATATGCTATAAAAATAATGCTGATTTCACAAATTAAGACTTTCTAAGCATTCTGTTCTGCACAGATCAGCCATAACATTGAAACCACCTGTCTAATGCGGTGTAGGTGCCCCTTGCACCTTCAGTGAGGTCTGACCTGTTGAGGTATGGACTCTACAAGATGTTTAAAGGTGTCCTGTGGTCCAACAGTCATCCATTGACTGGATGACCTTCCTTGAATCACTTTTGGTAGGTGATGTCCTCTGTGTGGTGGAGTGATGGGGAACTGTGAGACGACCCCTCCCTCTGTGCTGCATTACACCTGCGGCCGATGAGGACAACAAGCCCCAGGGGGGATATATAGCTGAGGAGGGCTTAGAAAACAGGCTCTTTGCAAATGAACAGTGAGAGTCAGTGAGACATGGGGTCTAGAAAGACCCTTCTAAGGACTGGCAAGCTTTACTCACTGTCACCTGTGTGTGTCTCTGTCTTTATACTCTGTGCTGGGTTGCCGTGGCCACTCACCCTTTGTCCAGTTTTGCCCCTAGCTGTCTAGCTCCTTGACCGATGTCATCCTTAACACAATTAGTTCAAATCATCATCTAATAATCACCGACAGAGATAGCAAACAATGTCCAAAACAAGGGGTCCTCGGGACTGATTGGTCACCCTTCAGTGAAACCAAAGCTTCTCCTCCTTGTTCTTAGTGTCCTTCCCAGTGCCAGCAGCTGTGTGTCTGGGATGTACGCCAGTGCATTCTGAAAGTGGTCCACTGTGCCGAATGATAGGCTTTCATTCACAAGATCCTGTGTCAGAAGGAAGGCGTCTATGAGACTGAAAGTCTGGCACACATACAGAGCTTCTTCACATACAGGCCGGACCTGGCACTGCCCTCGCTGAGGGGGCATCAGTAATTGGGCTAAAGATCACATTAGCTGTGAGAGGTCCAGGGCTTTTGAAAAAGAGCGGTCAAAAAAGTTGTACAGTCATCCTCAATAAATGATTTAAAATTGAAGGACGTGTGGGATTGCAGTGCTGTTGGGAAGGAAGATGAAGGTGATCAGGATCAATATCTGATCTGATCAATATTTATTGATCTACTCATACAGAAGTGGTGTCTCTCAGGACGGCGTCGGCTTTAACGCAACACTCCAGACGTCTCTGCATGGAGGTGTAGAGGTTCCTAGTGGTCTCCTGTGACGATCCATCTCATGCAGCTTGAATGTTCTCCGTCAGTTCTGCAGATGGTGTTTTAGGGGTGGAGTGTTGATAGAGCGTCCAATAGCATCCCACACATTTTCAATCAGGAACAGGTCTGGAGATGAGACCGACCACGGCGTAGTATCTGTGTCTTCAAGACGAGATCTTGAGAGGGCAGCAGTGTGTGGACGAGCGTCGTCCTGTTGGAATAGAGCACCGGAGTGTGTGTTCAGAAAAGTTAGAACCACTGGTTGCAGAACCTCATTAACGTAAAGTTGGGCATCTAAGTGTTTGTAATCGAGAAGAAAGGTGATCTGGCATCAAACGAAATATTGGATTTGGTTTAAATCCATTGCATTTGTTCTGCCTTAGAGGCAGAAGTGCCTTGAGAACCGGTTTGAGTAAAGGATTTGCACATGTGCAGGAATCAATGGTGTGGTTGTATTAACTGTACGCACCGCTACAGGTCAACGAGTGAGGTGTAGTTTCAGCACTCTGTCAAATTAGCTGATTAGCACTTTCCTGTGTAAACACACACACACTCCGTTCTCATCTACAGATACTATATACAACCTTCTCCTTCTTCTGCTCCGACTCGGTCTCTCTGTGGGCTTTTTCACTGTTTGTCTTGTTTGAGGTTTATAATCCACGACTGACCGCATGTGTTTCCTATTAAGGTCATGCAGGGTGACCCAGTGAACCAAGGGGTCTTTGGTCAGCCTTAGTGTAAAGTACTGAGCTTCTTCAAGGACTGCTTCACCAAATTGACAAACCTAGTTGATTGGCTGAGAGATATTTGATGTCTGATTCTGTCACATCTTAACATTATGACCACCTCCTTCTACCCTCACTGTCCATCCTATCAGCTGCTCTGACCACACAGGAGCTCTTTGTGGTTCTATAATTCCCGACTGTAGTTCATCTGTTTCTCTGCAGACTTTATTCTCCTCCTTTCACCCTGATCTTCAATGATCAGGACCCCACAGGACCACCACATTGATGAATGACTAAAGGACCAAAAGACTCAATACTGGTCAATGCTGGACAAACACAGGATTGGGATATTATTATGACCCAGCGATTATGGCCACGCATTTAAATGTAATGCTGTATATATGTCTAAACTAAACCTCAGGTTATGTTTTGATTACAGGTCTGCACTGCAACACCAGAGCAACCACCTAGGAACTCAACTGCTGGGCATATATACACTACTGGTCAAACGTGTTGGAACATCCCAAGTTTTTTACAGTATTTATTTATATTTAAGCACTTAAAACCCAGTGATTAACGTACGGTAAGCTGTGCATTAAACTGAAAGACCTACTGAGGAGAAAAAAATTAACAAAAACTAGAAGCTAAAGAAATTTGTACATTTATTTGGCCTTTTTTGGGGACAGGTCAACGGTTTACAACCTAGAGAAATTCCTAACAAAGCCAGAAACAGGACGAGGTCTGATACTCCAATTCACAACTGCATCAGAAGACCAGTTTCTGATGGTCAACCGTTGTGTGATTGGGAGCCCCAGGTATGACAGTAAGAAGGTCATTTCTAAGATGGCAAATGAAGAGAAGCAGACGTGACTGGGCCATGCAGAAGTACCAGTAAAGAAAGGAAATCACTGGGGTGTTCTGACCAGTAGTGTGTGTGGTTTACGTATTAGAACACCCCAAATAACCCAGCATATTTAAGTTTGAATAGAAATAAAATGTTCTTCCTGCAACCAGCTGAAGGAACATAGGACAGGTACTTACTATAAATATCAGAGCTTAACAATTCCCACCAGACCAAGAGAGAAGCAACCCTCCCCCTCCACCTTTACTACAACTGTTCAAACAATGCTGCTGGTCATGGGGTCAAACCACAGGCAGCAGAATGTCTGAGGAACAGGCTCCCTTAAGTACTTCAGCTGAGGAAAGTGAGCAAGTGTTGGCCATTACCGGGCCTGAAGACGGCATGGTTAATTGATAAGACTGCAAAGTAACTAAACTCTATACTGTTAACATCATCAGTGGACCTCCAGTGGAGAGCCACCCAGAGAGTCTCGGGGGTGGTGTCTGTTCTTCAAGCATGGCCATTATCTCTACACTCTCAGCTTGTCTGCTTTAACACACTTTGGGTCAATTAAGCTTTGATATTAATGAGCGAAACTAGTGTCACAGAATAGTGTCACGTTATCAAATGACCTCTTAGAACCTGGCTTCATAACTCATCAGATCTGAGTAACATACAGACATGATATCGTAACAAAGTCCAAGACTGAACCTATATAACCGTCTTCTTCTCTGTGTGATGTTGGACATATTCGGAAATTAGAATTAAATCCCAGTTTAAATACCAAAGGAGCTTCCAGTGCATGTTTACTGCTCTGTCCACGTGAACACGATCAACCTGCATACAGACTCGGACTGATCAGAGAGAGGGGGCGGGGCTGATCCTCAACCTGCATACAGACTCTGACTGATCAGAGAGAGGGGGCGGGGCTGATGCTCAACCTGCATACAGACTCTGACTGATCAGAGAGAGGGGGCGGGGCTGATGATCAACCTGCATACAGACTCTGACTGATCAGAGAGAGGGGGCGGGGCTGATGATCAACCTGCATACAGACTCTGACTGATCAGAGAGAGAACAAAGAGAAGGGAGGGGCTGTTTGTTCTCTGTCTTTGCTCATGCAGTGTTCAAATTTCAGAATAAAAGTCCTGAGAAGGGATGATACTGATACACACATAAATAATACAAATAATAAAGGACATTCATTTTATTTCAACCACTGTCAAGTACTTCGAAGAACTTATTATTATAAATATGCTTGACAATTTAATCCTTTTTCAACTCAAATACACTCTGGATTATTAATTTCCAACAGGATTTCTGAGATGTAACGCGTTTTTTGTTCTTATATGCAAAAAGAAAACACAAACAATTGTAGCTACAACTAAAGTTTTGGGTCAAAACATTAAAATTTCGCCTCAAATGAAGACACATTTCAGTTTGATCAATATTTATTGATCTACTCATACAGAAGTGGTGTCTCTCAGTACGGCGTCGGGTTTAACGCAACACGCCAGACGTCTCTGTATGGAGGTGTAGAGGTTCCTGATGGTGTCCTGTGATGATCCATCCCATGCAGCTTGAATATTTGGATGAACTGGAGACGGTTCTGCTGCTGTTGGAGCAGCTCCTGAGCTGAGTTTGAAGTCTGTGGTTGTAGCAGTTTGGAGGAATGCAGGCCAGGCTAAGATTAGGCTGCTCTAACTCAGCCTGCGAGTGTCTGACATGACTGCCATTCTGCAGCGGCTGCTCTCCCGCATGCCATAGTGCCAGCAGGCCCCTCCAACACCACCAGCTACAAACAAATCAATCAGCCAGAGCAGACACACGTGTTACATGTGCCTTTTTGGAAGGAACTGAATTAGGTCAGAGTGCTTCATATAATATAAACACTGTGTCCACTCACTGTCCACTCTATGAGACGCTCCTACCGAGTGTCTCCACCTTGTAGATGTAAAGCCAGAGACAGAAGCTCATCTGTTTCTGCACAGTTTGTGTTGGTCTTCCTCTAGTCCTTCATCAGTGCTCACAGGACGCTGCCCACAGGACGCTGTCAGCTGGACATTTCTGGTTGGTGGACTGTTCTCGGTCCAGCAGTGACACTGAGGGGTTTAAAAAACTCCAGCAGCACTGCTGTGTCTGATCCACTCGTACCAGCGCAACACACACTAACACACCACCACCACGTCGTGCTTTATGGTGGTCCTGTGGGGCGAGGTTGCCTTTCCAGCCAGGTGAAGACGACATGTCCTGCGCAAGAGTGCGAGTGTGTTTGCGGGAGAGTGTTCGGTTCTTGTGTGTAGTAGAGTCAGAGCTTGACCTGTGGCCTCCGTCAGGTGCAGCGTGAGACAGAACCGAGCGTGTGTGGCAGGCCGTGGGCGGCGAAAGCAGAGCTCATTCCTCCAGGAGACAGCTGTGCCAAGTGTGCCGAGTGTGCACATGTGTGTGTGAGAGCGTGTGTGTGTGAAAGCGTGTGTGGGTGGCTGGCAGGAAATGTATGTGACTGCTCCGATACTGCAGTTACTGAAGACAGCTGCAGATTACTGTTTGCATTCAGGACAATACAGCACTGTAGTGTCTAAAGGGAACCGTATTCATCATATCCGAATGTCATGTTCCAGCAACGTTACTGCTGTGAAATGAGGTAAGAATGAGCAAAAGGTTTCATCTGTGGGTCCCTTCACAGTCGTTTCATAGTTCAATGCATCGTGTCCAGTGTTCAGATTGAACTGTATGGGCTGACGGCCAGACTCCTGGACTACACAGCAGGTTCATGACTAGGTCTAATCACTCTCTGGGAAAAGGGCCCCATGTGCATACAAGCAGTTCTGGGTTTGGACATATGGTTCTGGGATAAACGTTCTCTAGACCTTGTCTAGAAAAGTGATCTTCAGCCATCCTCCTGGAAAGCTACCTTCCTGCCGGTTTCAGCTACAGCCTTCATCTAACACCCCAAGAACTTCTGAAGGAGGGAATTGGTTGGATCAGGTAGAGATGATCAGGGTTGGAGTCAAACATTTCCATCGCAAAAGGTTCCATACTAAAGGTCTCCAGAGGCAGGGTTGGTGGAATGATGGAATGGCGAAAAGGTTTTATACCAGAGGTCTCCAGGAGCAGGGTTGGAGACCACTGGTTTATTTCTGTCATGGGGAAAGGTTCTCGATACTAGTGGTCTCCAAACACTGGTATAGAACTTTGGCTTCATGAGCTTCATGGGGTTAAGTGAACTTCACAGGGTTGGTTCCAAACATTTCAATGTGATGGAATGGTTCTATAACAGAGGCCTCCAGGTGCAGGGTTGGTGGAACAATTGAATGATGGAAAGATTTTATACCAGTGGTCTGCAGTAGCAGGTTTGGAGACCATTGATACAGAACTTGTCCATCACATGGAGGCTTCTTTAAAACACTGAATCAAAACCATTCCTTCATGGGAAAAGTTCTCTATATTAGTGGTCTCCAACCCTGCTCCAGGAGAACCACGTTCCTGGTTTCAGCTTCAGCCAATTCTTAAACACCAATTAACAAATCAATAATCTGAGGGTGGTAATTGATTAGATTAGGTAGAGTGGATTAGGGTTGGATTCAAACATTTCCACTTGACAGAAAGGCCCCAGAGATCTCCAGGAGCAGGGTTGGTTCCATCATTTGGAACGGTTCTCTATACTAGTGGTCTCCAACCATGCACATGGAGACCACTGCTGGACTTTTCCTACATGTGGAGGTTAAGTGTGCTGTAAACAAACCTGTATTGAGACCAAAGCTTTGATCTATTTACTTAAAAACATGTATTCACTGCAGGTGCTGAGCAACCCCCAACCACGACACGATGACCTAAACCCAGCAGTGCTGTATCCATGGCGACCCAAAAGTCCAGGTTTGGGGAGAATTAAGAGGGACTGGATTATACCCCCCATCCGGGTCTCGGAAAACAGCAAACAGGTTCCCGAGTACCTGGTTCAGGTAAGTAGAGAATAATGGACGAGCTGAAGGAAAAATATCTATGATAACTAAATACGGATTTGAATTCATAACCAATTCATCATTTGTGCTGGACATTGAGCTGGAATTTGGCCTATCTGGCACCTTCTCACACGGTCCTAATGAGCTGCTCCCCATGTGTCCCTAACACTTCCCGTTCTTCTTCTGTCAGATCAAATCAGACAAGATTTTCACTGGAGAAGTGATCTACAAGCTGGAGGGTCCCGGGGTGGACCAGGAGCCCAAAGACGTCTTCGAAATTGATGATAAAACAGGATGGATCATGAGCAAGATGCCCCTGGACAGAGAGAAATACAAGAGCTTCACGGTAAATCGAGGGCCGTCGATAGCAAGCTGCTCTTCTAAGCTCCTCGCTGACCTCTTGTAGGAGCCTGTGTAATTCAGCAGCAGTCTGTGTCCAGCTGTTTCAGGCTTTGAGGGTTCAGTGTTTTCGATGAGAATAACATCCAGCGCTGGATGGTTCTGTGAAGAACTGACACACGTTCAGGTTGACAAATCAAATCCAGAGTTACAACAATGAGCTCCTCAGGGGTTCTTTAGAGGTTCCACGTCAATGGTTCTATATACACTGATCAAATATAACACTCTGTGTCTAATAGAGTGGACAGTGAGTGGACACAGTGTTTAAACACTCCAGCAGCACTGCTGTGTCTGAACCACTCGTACCAGCGCAACACACACTAACACACCACCACCACGTCAGTGTCAATTATATATAACATATTGATTCAATGCAGTTATATAGTTCTCAGAAATGTGTTTGTAATCAATCTAACCCGTGTGTCCTCAGCTCAAAGCCTTCGCCCTTTCCCCCAGTGGACAGCGTTTGGAGAACCCCACCACCATCGAGATTTATGTCCTGGATCAGAATGACAACAGACCAAGCTTTATCCAGTCGGAGTTTATCGGTACTGTGCCGGAGTTCTCCATCCCAGGTACAAGCACACTAGAACACTAACAGGACAGTTATACGAGCACCACTCTTCGATATAGACCCATTTAGCCCATCCACACACAGTCATACACACACATTCACACTAGTGAATTCACACCTCTGGGGGCAGTGAGCACACATGCCCGTCGCAGCCCTACCCATGGCACAATTACGTGCCTCAGTCAAGGGCACTTAATGACCGTGTCAGCAGTAGATGCAATTCAATCATGCCAGTTCAGGGAATCGAACCACCCCTTGGACACCCCTTTAATGTCTCATATTGTGTTTTCAGGTACTTCAGTGCTGACCGTGTCTGCGGTAGATGCTGATGACCCCGAGACAGACAACGCCCTGTTAAGCTACTCGATCGTAGCTCAGGAGAGCTTTCCTCCCTTCAGCATCAACAAGACCATGTTCGGCATCAATAACGAAACCGGGGTCATCTACACTCGAGACGTGGGGCTGGACAGAGATGTGAGTTCAGTCTGAAAACCTACAGGTTAAAGTCAGTAAGACAGTCTTCTAATCTGTCGCTTACAGGCTGATTTAATGATTTGAATGGGATAAAAACCTATTTGCTTTATTTTCATTCAGTGAGGAACAAAAGTCCTTTTTTCATTGAACACAAATAATTATGACAATCCAACTCATATGTAGGAGCAGCTATGAGCTGCAAAACACTCCTTGTACCCATAACCTTCTTTCTGAGAATCAGCTGCTGCTGTTTCACAACCAACAAAGTGCACTACATAGGAGTGAGGGAGTGATTTGAGAACACACTTCTACACCCAGCTCGGTGCACATTACCTGGACCGTCTGAACTGTTTCTGAACACTGTGTCGTTCAGTCAGTCAGTAATCGAAAATGCCTCTTATAGGCCAGCCCAGTAGGTAGTGTGGCAAAAACCGAATCGTTGGTTTCAGTATCGTCCAGTAATGTCTGACATGCCTGCCTTTACATTTTGTGCTCCGTCAGGTGGTCCAGTCCTTCCGTCTGACCTTGCAGGTGGCTGATATGGCCGGTTTAGGCCTCAGTAGCACCGGGCGTGCCGTCATCCACGTCACAGACATCAACAATCACAACCCTCAGTTCAACCCTCAAACGGTATCTACACTACCTTCCTGCTGTTACACACCCAGCTGAGAACGCCAGATTAAAGACAGTAACACAGATCCTACATTCCCTCTGTTACAGTACAAAATGTTAGCGATGGAGAACAAGGTGGGAGAGGACTTGGGTAGAGTGAACGCTACAGATAAAGACCAGAGGAACGGGGAGAACTGGAGGATTGTTTACTCCATCATAGGAGGAGATCCAAAAAGGAACTTCGCCATCCGGACAGACCGAGTCACCAACCAGGGAATCATCTCTGTAGTGAAGGTGAGTAAACCGTCCTGTCGACAGCAGTTATGGTATTTGGATGATACAAATCATGGACGTAGAAATAATATATAGGGTACACCCATCAACCATAACATTATGACCACATAACAGCTGCTCTGTGGTGGTCCTGTGGGGTCCTGACCATTGAAGATCAGGGTGAAAGGAGGCATATAGGTACACCACTTACATAAAGATCAGTCCCAGTTCCCGGCGCTAACAAAAGGAGAGGGGGAACCTGGACAGAACCCTCTACAGTATATTCTCCATCGATCTGAAGAATCCATACACAATGTAAGGAACCCCTTATTCACAAAAAGGGTTCTTGGAGTGTTCATGGTTCTATATAGAACCATTTGAAGTGAACCCTTGAAGTGTAAGTAAATCATACCGCGCAGTGAAGTAGTCTACAATGGCTTGTTGTGTCCATCTGCTGACCACTTGTAGAACTGCATGCTGACAGTGTTGGTGACCGGTGGAATGTCCAATATGCTTTACATATCAGTGTGAACTCCTATTCCTATGATCTCCTTCTCTTGCAGCCTCTGGATTATGAGTCTCAGGCTGAGTACCAGCTCACTGTGACAGCGAAGAATGAAGTCCCTCTCAGTATTAAAGCTCCTTATGAACAGACCAGCACTGCCACCGTCACCGTCCGTGTTCAGAATGAAAACGAGGCCCCACGTTTCTATACAAACCCCATAGAGGTGACTGTCCCAGAATCCACTGAACCGGGGACTGTCCTCGCCTCAAATATCGCCCATGATCCTGACAATGGCAAACTCAAGTAAGTCTACCTTCAGTTCAGTTCCTCTGACCATATAGGAGCACTTTGTAGTTCTATAATTACAGTTAGAGTGGACAGTGAGTGGACACTGCTGTCTCTGATCCATTCATACCAGCCCATCACACACTGACACACCACCACCATGTCAGTGTGACTGCAGTGCTGAGAATGACCCACCACCCACATCATATCTGCTCTGTGGTGGTCCTGTGGGGTCCAGATCATTGAAGATCAGGGTGAAAGGAGGAGAATAAAGTCTGCAGAGAAACAGATGAACTACAGTCTGGAATTATAGAACCACAAAGAGCTCCTGTGTGATCAGAGGAGCTGATAGAGTGGACAGTGAGAGTTGATTGGTGTATGATTGGTCATAAGTACTGTAAAGGCCTCCTTAAAGAATTCATATATTTGTATTTCAGGTTTGAATTTAGTCACGATCCTGAAAGGTGGCTCACAATCAACCATGACACTGGAGAGATCACAGTCAGAAAACACTTTAACATCCGCTCACCTTACGTAAAGAACAACAAATACACAGCGGTGGTGAAGGTCTCTGACCCGGGTGAGTGTCTGGATTTAATTCAATCTCTGTGACCCTGTGACTCTACTCACATGTGTTTTCATTTGAGATGTAAAAATGTTTGTATGAATTTGACCATGTTTAGATCAAACATTGTGCTTACATTTATATTTACATTGATTTTTGTTTAGGTTTTTTTTGCTTACAAGGACTAAAAAACACTTTATATCTCAAAAGTCCTGTTGCAAATTCATCACCAGAGTGTTTTTGACCTGAAAATGCATTAATGTTGATGAATTATTTGTAATGATTAAGTTAGATATTCTCCATTCTGAGGACTTTTATTCTGAAACACTGTGAGCAAAGAAAGAGAGCAAACTGCCCCTCCCTTCTGAATCTCCTTATAACCCAATTACTAACATCATCAGCCCCGCCCCCTCTCTCTGATCAGTCAGAGTCTGTATGCAGGTTGAGCATCAGCCCCGCCCCCTCTCTCTGATCAGTCAGAGTCTGTATGCAGGTTGATCATCAGCCCTGCCCCCTCTCTCTGATCAGTCACAGTCTGTATGCAGGTTGATCATCAGCCCCGCCCCCTCTCTCTGATCAGTCAGAGTCTGTATGCAGGTTGATCATCAGCCCCGCCCCCTCTCTCTGATCAGTTAGAGTCTGTATGCAGGTTGAGCATCAGCCCCGCCCCCTCTCTCTGATCAGTCAGAGTCTGTATGCAGGTTGAGCATCAGCCCCGCCCCCTCTCTCTGATCAGTCAGAGTCTGTATGCAGGTTGAGCATGTACACATGCAGAGTTACTCTAGGCTTCATATTTTTCAATGACCTTCAGAACTCTGACTGGTCAGTGTCTGACTGCCCATAACATATTACTTTGTGACCCTTCCTCTCAGATGCTGCTGGTATTTCAGCCACGGCTTTACTGGAGATCACTCTGTGGGAGACGAATGATTTCCCACCTGTTCTGGTTCCCCTGAGTGGCACCGTGTGTAGCAACAGAGAGCCAGGCCAGCTGGGCCTGTTGCTGACCGCTGTGGACGAGGACCTCTCACCTCACGCTGACCCCTTCAGCTTTGAAATGGCTGATACAGACATGGCCGTCAACTGGACCGTCATACCACTCAACGGTAAAGTAAATGAAGGGTCAGGTTTATATAAACAGCAGCTCTCTGTGCTTTATCTCATTTACACTTTCCATGAAATTCCACCTGTTTTCAGAGACCCATGCTATGCTGCAGCCTCTGATTGACATCAGCTGGGGTGAGTTCTCCATCCCCATCACCGTGTCGGACTCGGGTGCTCCTGCCCGCTCCTCCAACGCTCTGGTCAATGTAACAGTGTGCCCATGTGACAGGGCTGGACAGTGCATGACCTACGCAGCCGCAGCCATTTTCAGATCAAACGTGGGCATCAGCTTCATCGCCCTTATCATCATCATGGCCAGCGTTGCTCTGCTGTTGAGTAAGTCTACTGAGGCTTTCTTGTATATCAGCCATAACATCACGACCACCTCCTCATCCTATCAGCTCCTCTGACCACACAGGAGCTCTTTGTGGTTCTATAATTCAGACTGTAGTTCATCTGTTTCTCTGCAGACTTTATTCTCCTCCTTTCACCCTGATCTTCAATGATCAGGACCCCACAGGACCACCACAGAGCAGATATTATGTGGGTGGTGGGTCATTCTGAGCACTGCAGTCACACTGACATGGTGGTGGTGTGTTAGAGTGTGTTGCTGGTACGAGTGGATCAGACACAGCAGTGCTGCTGGAGTGTTTAAACACCGTGTCCACTCACTGTCCACTCTATCAGAAGCTCATCTGTTTCTGCACAGTTTGTGTTGGTCATCCTCTAGTCCTTCATCAGTGCTCACAGGACGCTGCCCACAGGACGCTGAGAGGTTTAAACACTCCAGCAGCACTGCTGTCTGATGCACTCTTACCAGCAACACACCCTCACACACCACCACCCTGTCGGTGTCCCTGCGGTTCTGATAAAATGGACAAAAAAAGTGGCTGAAGTGGCCAAACGTTGATCAACAAACTGATTTTTATATAATATATAACCTTGATTGTTGTTTTGTTTATTATTGTGTCTCTTTCACTCCCTGTCCTCTACAACCACCATAACAGTGCACTGTGTGTGTTTCAGTGCTGCTTCTCCTGGCTGTGGCTGTGAGGAGCTGCACCAGACACCGCATGAAGAAGGGTGGAGGACTGCTGGTGGGCGAGTCAGACGATGACATACGAGACAACGTCTTCAACTATGATGAGCAGGGCGGTGGAGAGGAGGACGAGGTGAGAGAATCATAAATGACACCGCATGCAGTAAAAGGCAGTTAATGTGAAGTAAACTGAGCTGGTGGTGTGGGTGGGGTCCAGCTGGGAAGTGGACAGCAGCAGGTGGTGCGTGGTTGATGGTCCAGGGTGGATGAATGGCCCAGATGTGACTCATCCAATTCATACAGAGGACATATTGTGGCTCCCCTCAGCCACAGGCTGGCAGAGAGGTTATGGTTCTGATACCCCCCCCCCCACACACACCTCCATCCCACTGGGGGGGAGTGACTGGTTTTGTCAATTTGTTTTTATGATGATGATGCAAATTACACAACAATCCTGACAATAACTTGTTATTATCTACAACTTATGGAACCACTGCTGTCATCCAGGATGCTTTCAACATTGACCTTCTGAGGACCCCGAGTGACATGGTTCCTCCCCCAGAAACCTTCAGCCAACCAGGATCTGGCCTTCCGAAACACAAACAGCCCCTCAGGAAAGATGCTCCATATAACCTGCCGTCGCCGAGGTATCCACGGAAACGCCCAACCAACCCCACTGACATCGAGGATTTCATCAACGACGTGAGTGAGAGACGAGCAGCACAAACCCTCAGCTTTTATCCTATGAGAAGCTAGAACTTAGAGAAATGTAAAGGTTAACACCTATAACATGAAGACCATATCTGTAACAATAGCTAGAACTTAAGGGACTGTTCATGTTTATACCCAGAACCTATGTTCTGTAAATTTTAGAATTTAGAAATTAAAGGACTGTAAAGATTTTGAAGTTTCTTAGAAGTTATGTAAAGGTTAATATCTAGAACTTAAAGGACTGTTGTGGTTAATACCCAGAAACCTAGGACTAGTACATGTTAGTATCTAGAATGGTGAATGTTCTGTAAAGGTTAATACATAGAGATTTGTAAAGTTTAATATCTAGGACCTAAGAGACTGTAAAGATTAATTTCCAGAACTTAAGGGACTGTAACAATAATATCTAGAACCTAGAACACTGTTAATGTTTATACCCAGAACTTAAGGTCTGTAAATGTTAGTATCTAGAATGGTGAATGTCCTGTAAAGATGAATACATATCTAGAACCTAAGAGACTGTTACAGTTGATACACGGAAAACTAGAGAATTGAAGGTTGAAACCTAGAACTTCTGTAAATGTTTGAATCTAGAAGGGTAACGGTTAATACCCAGAACTTCAAGAACTGAAAAGATGAATTGCTAGAACCAAGAGTGCTGGAAAAATGAATGGTGTTGCTGCGAGTCGCACAGCCGCCCTAAAGGTGGTTTCGGTTTCTGTTTTGTCCACACAGGGTCTGGATGTTGCGGACAACGACCCCAACATGCCTCCGTATGACACCGCCCTGATCTATGACTACGAGGGAGATGGTTCTCTGGCCGGCAGTCTGAGCTCCATCGCCTCCATTGGCTCAGAAGAAGATCAGGACTATGACTACCTCAATGACTGGGGGCCACGCTTTAAGAAACTGGCCAACATGTACTCCAGTGACTAGAACCCTTCATCTGTACAGAACTCACTCAAATATTTGCCCCAATTTAAACATTCCCCATCTCAGATCTTGGGGGCTGCAGATGTCACCCCTGCTGACACGGATGGGAGGGTGTGTGTGAGTGTGTGTGAGTGTGTGTGTGTGTGTGGATCATTGATCGAGGTACTGCTAGACTGAATTTGAGCTTTTCGTATTCCCCTCTGGTGTATTCCCGCAAAAGGTCGTCGCTGTCATGTCAGAGATGGCTCACGCTGTTTTTCTCTCCCTGTCCCGTCACGGATCAGTGAGCTATTTCGCCGTGCTGATGTGACGAGCACCAGGCGCACCGCGCCACACGATGACTCACCTTACACCCAAACAACAGCAGGCATGCATCAGTACATACTAATCAGGGACAAGGTCCAGCTTAGCAAAAGTTCTAAAACCACTAGAACTTAGTCAGTAACATGGCGTCAAGATAGGGCCCGAGGCTTGGAGAACCAAAAAGCAGAACAGAGGGTGATCTCTTCAGTCATTGGCTGCTGGGAATAACCTCGCCCATTGATTGTCCGGGCCGTGTAGTCGAGTACCCCTTTACGTGAACATGACCCACATTAATTATCATATTTATGATCAGCAGAGCTTCAGGTGACATCAAGTTATCCAAGTTTGGCAAGACAGAATGGTGGGGTGCTGGGGTGGCGCCCCCTTGTGGTAAGAGTGTGAAGCGCATTAACGAATACAGAGCTGTGGAGTGACAGGATCTGATGGGCAAGTGACCACAAATGACCAGGTGATAATAAATATGGTAATAAATATGGGGGTCGTTTTTGTCCTCTCGTTTACAGAACGTCACTCGGTTATGGATATGCTTTTTGGTTCTCCGAAAACGTCATAGCAAAATAATGACAAATGTGAAATGCCATCTAAAAACTATATTTTAGGATTGTTGGAAACGTCTTTACGCATCTTGTGGTCAGTCCGACATGGCCAGTGAGATCCAGTCAACAGCAATGTCCCTGGAGCTCAACATGCTTGGAGGAGAACACTACTAACTCTACATTTAATGGATTATGGGCTGGTTTCCTGGACTGGATGAAGATGATCTGTCCGATTAGATCATAATACTCTCAGTAACATCAACAACATATCAGAGCGAGTGTTTACATTCACTCCATAATCCAGTAACTGACAACAATCATAACTGGTCAGTAATCTAATCAACACGTTTACATGTGGATGACCATAATGACTAGATAATGTGAGAACTTCAGGTTTACATGAGGATCATCAGACTTCTACTCTGGAACCAGACAGAAATCTGATTAATACTGGATTGAGTGAATGTAAACGTCCTCAGGGATGTAGCAGCAGTGACGCACGAGTAGATTATCAGGATACTGTTATTGAACTGCATCAACAAAATGAATTCAGTTTTAAGGTCAGGCATAAGGTTAGGATTAGGGCCAGGTTGGTTTTAAGGTTTGGGTTAAGATTAAGGATGAGTTTAAGGATTATATCTTGGGTTCGGGTTAGGATTAGGAGTTGAGGTTGTGGTTAGGATTAGATTTTGGGATGAAGTTTAGGTTAGGAGTTGAATTTAGGATTAGATTAGATTGGGTTTAGGTTTTTAGATCAGGGTTAGGATTAGACTTTGAGTTGAGGTTTAGGTAAGGATTAGGGCCAGGATGAGCGTTAGGAGTTGAGGTTAAGTGTAGGATCAGGATTTAGGATTAGGTTTTGATTTGAGGTTTGGGTTGAGGTTATGGTTAGGATTAAGACCAGGTTTAGGGGTTTCGGCTCTGGATATGGCCGGGTTTGGTTTTGTTTGATGTTTGTTTGCTATTAGGTCTGTTTCTTATAACGTCAACAATAAATGGACTTTAAGACTTAATGACGTAAAGCATCAACAAAACATCTTCAAGAAATTTACTTCGCATTTACTTCAGGTGCTCCACTGCGGTCACTGCACTATGCTGTGGATGTTACTGACCACTAATGTGGGACAATGAATTGAATCACATGGTGCTGGATTAAGAAATATAATGTAAACAAACAAGGTTCCCGTCAAATAAGGGGGTGTAAACGAATGTAAGGTTCTGCAGAGGCTGTCCAGACCCTTTTTGCTGAAGTATCTGTGGAAGTTAATGAATGTAGACGTTTGCTGGACGTTTAGGCACAGCCAAGGTACTAAACTGCATGGAAAGCGGAAGGTCTGTTGTGAAGACTGATCCACTGAGTGGTTCTATGACAAATGGAACAGGACGTTTTGAGATAAGAAGACTGCTTGAACTGTGTGTATATATATCAGTGTTTAACTTCGTGAAGGCACCACGGCTTCCTCAAACTCTTCATAAAGGACAGCTTGATCTTTCTTTGCCTTGTAGAAAACCTAACTCCCAGATCCGGCTATAATTCCTTTTTTATGATTTTGTTTTTGGTTTTGATGATGGCTCTTACTGTTGATTCTTTTTTGATATTTAATTTATGCATAAGATCAGATCATTGGAATGATGTATTTTGTAAAATAATATTTTCAGTTAAGAATAAAAAAATAGACCTTGCCTTTGTGGTGCATTTTACTAGAAGCTACCACTAGAGGGCAGACCACAGAAGACTGACCAGGTTGCTGGTTTGATTCCCTGAACAGGCAGGACGTGACTGAAGGGCCTTGAGCAAGACTCTTAACTCCCCAACTGCTCCCTGGACGCTGTGGGTAGAGCTGCCCACCTCTCCTGGCATGTGTGCTCACTGCCCCCTGGTGTGTGTTTCACTGTGTGGATGGGTTAAATGCAGAGGACTGTGTGCAGCACAGTGGGTAGATTTTTCACACAATCAAGGACAGAAATGTACACAAAATATAATTTATTCAACGTGAGGTTGAACAAAACAAAACAAATCACTCCATCTGTAACATCTCAACCTGTTCAGAAAACCACCCGTGTGGTATTTATTTCTAACCAATGAAGTGCTATAATTTAATCCGACAATCAGTTCAGCCATAACATTCTGACCACCCCCCTGTTCACTCTCACCATCCATCTCTTCAGCTCTGACCATCAGCTCCTCTGACCATCAGTTCATCTGTTTCTCTGATACTTTATTCTCCTCCTTCCACCCTGATCTTCAATGATCAGGACCACCACAGAGCAGCTGTTATGTGGGTGGTGGGTCATTCTCAGCACTGCAGTCACACTGACATGGTGGTGGTGTGTTAGTGTGTGCTCTGGTACGAGTGGATTAGACACAGCAGTGCTGCTGGAGTGTTTAAACCCTGTGTCCACTCACTGTCCACTCTATCAGACACTCCTACCGAGTGTCTCCACCTTGTAGATGTAAATTCAGAGACAGAAGCTCATCTGTTCCACAGCAACACCGCTGTGTCTGATCCACTCGTACCAGCACAACATCTGCAGAGAAACAGATGAACTGCAGTCTGGAATTATAGAACCACAAAGAGCTCCTGTGTGATCAGAGGAGCTGATAAGATGGACAGTGTGTGTAGAAACAGTGTGTTCGAGGCTCAACACAGAAGCCTGCACTTCAAAGATGTCGCCGAGTTTGATTAAACGAGGACTTATTCACCGCGGTTTATCGGGTCACCCTGCCCAGCCTTTTGAAATACTAGGTTACAGTTCCATAAATATGAGCTTGACCGTTTCATTTTCCCAACAGAGTGGACCGACGATTAAAATTAAAAGCAAACACCTGGTCTAAATGTCCATCTGCCTACAATTTTCTGTTAAACAGACACAGATAATTAGCTTATCACTTCCTCGTTCAGCAGACTGATCAGCATCACTGAATAATAATAATAAACCATGACGACGAGCAGTACACACTGTCCTAGCGTCAGTGTGGTCCTCCCTGTACGTGGGTTGGTTCATTTGTTCTAAGTTTCATGCTGGCCTCAGACTTCATCCTCCTCATCCTTCCTCAGGGGTCTCTGAGGGCGGCGAGGCTCCTCCTCACCCGTGTCCTGCTTGTCTTTCTCAGCCTCGATCCAGCTCTGAGGGGCAATCATCTTCTTGGGCCCGTGGGGCGGGGGCCCCAGCAGTGCCTCGATGTCATCATAGTTCACCACTTCCCTTTCCAGGAGCGCGTTGGCCAACTAGGAGAATAAACGGGACAAACAACTCAACACACTGTTCCCATTTCACGCATTATTTGCATCCATTAAGAGGAGAAACTATGTAATGTAAAGGAACCACAGGCTGAACTCACCACAATGAGCTTATCCCTGTTGTCGAGCAGCAGTTTCTCAGTCTGTCTGTAAGCCCGAGCGATTAACATCTTAGCTTCCTGGAAACAGACAAAGCACGATTACATTTCCAGAGTAATGTCAACACAGAGTGATGAGAATCTTCACTTACATGATCCATCTGCTGCTGGAGGCCCTGGCTGAAAGGTCTTCGACCAATAGCGCCCTGCTCCTCGGTTTCAGGGAAGGACACCTGGCCCACGCTGGACACCATACCGTACTGTTTCACCATCGCATACGCCACACGCGTCACCTTCCGCAGGTCATCCTGAGCACCTGATACAGCACAGTCACACGGCATTATCTTAAATATTAGATTCATAGTTGTTTCTGAATAATAAGCCTTGAGTGTAAGAGTCCGTGTTTGTATGATTTTTGTACATTCGCCAAAAAATTGTTTCCCCCAGAAGGACGTGTGGGATTGCAGTTCTGTTGGGAAGGATGATGAAGGTGATCAGGATCAATAACTGATGATAACTGTAGTCTGATCTGATCAATATTTATTGATCTACTCATACAGAAGACGTGTCTCTCAGTACGGCGTCGGGTTTAACGCAACACGCCAGACGTCTCTGCATGGAGGTGTAGAGGTTCCTAATGGTGTCCTGTGATGATCCATCCCATGCAGCTTGAATGTTCTCACTCAGTTCTGCAGATGGTGTGGTAGGGGTGGAGTGTTGATAGAGCGTCCAATAGCGTCCACACATTTTCAATCAGGGACAGGTCTGGAGATGAGACCGACCACGGCGTAGTATCTGTGTCTTCAAGACGAGATCTTGAGAAAAGGTAGGATCTCTGGTTGCTGGACCTTGTTAGTGTAATGTTGGACTGTCAAAGTGTCTGTAATGACGACCAAAGTTGATCTGGCATTGTACCCACGCTATAACCTTCTGGACATGTGATGATGTCTGCGCTGACCATGATGCCTGGTTGTTACCATCACCGAAGATGATCCGTTACCATTCGGAGTGACTCCGTGACAGTCTGGCATGACACCATTTCTGGGTGCAACTATTTGTTTAATGATGAGTGTACTAACACAGCTTAAGCATTATTAATATATTTCTATTATTGGTATTAAAGCTTTAATAATAATATTAATACAGATAATACAGGTTCCAACAGTCCTACAGTCTTACAGCTGTGATGTGAGCATTAATGCCCTGACCCTTACCTGTGGTGACCTTGTTGAAAGTGATGGCTTCTGAGGCTCTTCCACCCAGAGCCATACACATTCTCTCAAACAGCTGCTCTTTGGTGAACAAGAACTGGTCCTTTGGCAGGATTTGAGCAAAGCCAAGTGCTGCATTGGTCCTGGGAGCTATCGATACCTAACCGGGGCAATAAATGTCCAGACAGAACAAAAATGATGTGTCTGAACTCTAGAACACCTGCAGAGCATCATCAAAACATATCAAATATCAATTATCTCAAAGCACCGGGCCGTCTGCTAAATTATCCAATATAATCTGGTGAAAAAACATCTCCAACTGCATGTTTCTCCTCTCACTGTCCATCCTATCAGCTCCTCTGATCACACAGGAGCTTTTTGTAGTTCTATAATCCAGACTGTAGTTCATCTGTTTCTCTGCAGACTTTATTCTCCTCCTTTCACCCTGATCTTCAATGATCAGGACCCCACAGGACCACCACAGAGCAGCTATGATGTGGGTGGTGGGTCATTCTCAGCACTGGTACGAGTGGATCAGACACAGCAGTGCTGCTGGAGTGCTTAAACACTGTGTCCACTCTATGAGACACTCCTACCTAGTGTCTCCACCTTGTAGATGTAAAGTCAGAGACAAAAGCTCAGAAGATATTTCTGGTTGGTGGACAGTTCTTGGTCCAGCAGTGACACTGAGGGGGTTTAAACACTCCATCAGCACTGCTGTATCTGATCCACTCGTACCAGAGCAACACACCATTTCAGTGTGACTGCAGTGCTGAGAATGACCCACCACCCACATCATATCTGCTCTGTGGTGGTCCTGTGGGGTCCTGATCATTGAAGATCAGGGTGAAAGGAGGAGAATAAAGTCTGCAGAGAAACAGATGAACTACAGTCTGGAATTATAGAATTACAAAGTGCTACTATATCGGAGTATTTGTGAAACTGTTCCTTTTATCATGTGTATTAAGATCTACCTTCATCACCGCCTCCGTGTGTTCCAGCAGCCAGCCGACAAGAGCGTGACCGGACTCGTGAAAGGCCACCACTCTCTGCTCCTCTTTGGACAGGATTTTACTTTTCTTTACGCTCCCTGTGTGTTACACCAACCATCACACACAATCGCCACTTAACTCCGTTACACACTCACAGTGAGAAGACAACACACACTGGCTCAAAGGAACTCTGCTACCTGCGATCACTCTCTCCACAGCATACTCAAAGTTGAACGTATGAATGGACTTGTGGCCTTCTCTGGCAGCGTGAAGGGCGGCTTCGTTACAGATGTTTGCGATGTCGGCACCTGAGACAAGAATGATGTGCGCTTTTATTTACATACGTCATTGATTTACATATGAAAACAGTATAATTAGAGGAGCACAAATTAAATTCTGACAGGAGGCCAATGACCAGTCACTTTTCCAGCATTTTAAGCAAATTAAAGAAGTGACCCCTCCTGTCTTTGTGTACTGAGGGAGTGTATTTTGTATGAGGCCTTTTGGGTTTCAGATGTAACCACACAGTTGTTAATCATCAATAATCAGGATTATTATTTATCCTGGCTAGACTCCATCATCAATCTATTATTTAAAAATATTTATTTATTTCTGCTTCTTGTAGGGACAGGTTGGGGACAGGTTGGGGACAGGTTGGGGACAAGTGTGCCAGGGTGGCAACAGGGTGCACAGGGGTGGGCCAGGGTGCGGACAGGGGGGTCGGTTACAACTATCTTTAAAAAGACAAACAAATGATTAAATCATGGTCACATTTAGAAAATAAACACTTGCCAAAAGTATGTGGACACACCATTTTAGAGCATTTTTAGAGAAATCGTGACTTTTCCGTTTATTCAACGTTGGCCCAAAGTCAATTACACCAAACCAAAAAGCTGAAGCATATTTCTTCAGGATAGTCCTGTGTAGTGAGCTCATGTTAGGTTATAAAAGGGTGTTTTCATGCCTGAAGGTCAGAACCAACTTACGTTGTACAGATCTGGTTTTAGTTTCAGGTTCACACTGCAGTTTAACCAGTACACTGAAGAACTTTGCTGTGACCTACAGGAGTTTCATCTTCCTATACGTGACACTGATGCTTTGTACAGGGGTACGTGCAGCCTGGGTTTTTTCAATTTGCTGAATTGTAGGTGTCGCACTAAATTCTCCATCTCATCCAGAATCCGACTCCTGTCAGGTGTACGTGTGTTGTTGAAGTGAGCATGATGGATTACTCTTGTACAGGTACAGAAATTGCGAGCGTGGCCTGTTGCGCTCATACCGCTGCATAATGCGAGTGCACGCAACGGGGAGACGGATTTCAGCACAACGCCAGCTTCACCTTCAATGGCTTAACGGGTGACACTTCGAACAAACTGGACCGAGGCCACCTGTTTAGGTCAGGCCAAATCCTGAACACCTGAGCACCATTTCATGCCAACTATCTTGGCTTGGACAGAAGAAGGTAGGTGTGAAATCACCCTCAAGGTAAATCTTCTTTAGTGTTGCCTGAACAAAGATATACAAGACCGATATACTTAGTGTGTGTGTGTGTGAGAGCAGGAAACGTACCACTGAAGCCGGGTGTGAGCTCAGCCAGGCGTAAGGAGTAGAAGTCAGCAGGCTGGGAAAGTTTCAAGATCTTCAGATGCTGCTCAAATATCTCCTTCCTCTCCTGAAACCCCACCATTATAGACTATTCAGTTTCTCCATTCAGAAGTTCCCTCCTTACCATGTACACACACACAAAACAATACCTGGAGTGTCGGGAGGTCAATAAATATGTGTCTGTCAAGCCTGCCAGGTCTCATCAGTGCATTGTCCAGAATGTCCGCACGGTTGGTGGACGCCAAGACAATCACATGATCAGTGGTACCCATTCCTGCGGAAAAGTGCCATCAAATATTCAATGAGGAATTTCATATACTATACTTCCTTGTTTTTATGGACAT
This sequence comes from Acestrorhynchus altus, assembly GCA_034509495.1. Classification (NCBI taxonomy): domain Eukaryota; kingdom Metazoa; phylum Chordata; class Actinopteri; order Characiformes; family Acestrorhynchidae; genus Acestrorhynchus; species Acestrorhynchus altus. The sequence continues at coordinate 21,428,925 of CM067523.1, forward strand.
GCCTTCAGCTACTTTAAAGTTGCATCCATTGCTGACACAAATGTGCAAATGCACACTCAGCTTGTCTAGTAGAGACAGTAACTCAAACAAAAGGATGATAAGCTCTTTTTAATACCACTGATTTATTAAAAAACTAAATCTTTTTGTCCATATAATGGACAGTGGTGGGTCCAGATTCTCTGTCTTACCGTCCATCTCCACCAGCAGCTGGTTGAGTGTCTGCTCCTCTTCCGTGTTAGTGAATCCAGACATGTTGGTGGATCGTTTTTTGCCAACGGCATCAATCTCATCAATGTAGACGATGCAGGGAGCCCGAGCCCGGGCCTCTTTGAACAGACTCCTTACCCTCGCTGCCCCGAGACCTACATGAGCAGAGAGCAAAATTACTGCTTTGTAATTAATGTGATTCTTACTTTTTAAATTTAATTTTACATAAAAGTTAGTTCCAGTAATGCAAGCTGACTGGTGACAATGATGGACTGAGAACAGAAAACTGCACAAACTGTGCAGAAACAGATGAGCTTCTGTCTCTGACTTTACATCTACATGGTGGAGACACTCGGTAGGAGTGTCTGATAGAGTGGACAGTGAGTGGACACAGTGTTTAAACACTCAAGCAGGGTGAAAGGAGGAGAATAAAGTCTGCAGAGAAACAGATGAACTACAGTCTGGAATTATAGAACCACAAAGAGCTCCTGTGTGATCAGAGGAGCTGATAGGGTGGACAGTGAGTGTAAAAACAAGGAGGTGGTCACAAGGTTATGGCTGATGTTGGTATTTCATAACACCCTCTCTCATGTTTTATTGCTTTATTAAATAGTTATGTAATATCAGCTCTAGATTTCTATGGTTTACAGAGAACCAGGTCTTTCACCGAGGCCTTACCTCCAATCACCTCCACAAACTCTGAACCAGCCATGGCGAGGAAGGGCACCTGGGCCTCAGTAGCCACTGCTTTGGCCAGCAGAGTCTTCCCACAGCCTGGTGGCCCCAGGAGCAGAGAGCCTTTAGGTACCTTTGCTCCCAGCTGGAGGTATCTGTCTGGATTCTGCAAATACACACACAATCAGAAACTGCAGCAGGACCAGTGCTGACCACATATTATTGAAAATGTGGACCCTTCTCAAGACCATTTGCAGCAACACTGGTACCAGTGGACCAGGCACAACAGTCACTGCCACGGTTCACGATGGGTCCACCATCCGAAAACACCCAGCAGAGGGGCGTCAGTCATTAACTACAACAGAGGGGTTTCTACCAAAGCTGGACTAACCTGGAACGAACTGTTCCAAGTGTCTGATTACCTTCAAGTAGTCCACAAACTCCTTCACCTCCATCTTGGCTTCGTGCATCCCTGCTACATCTTTGAAACTCACGCCTTTCCCAGATTTCCCGTCGACAATGGTGAACTTTGCCATTTTTAACTGATTCTAGGTTACAGATAGAAAAAGTATACAATTAAGACTTTAAACCCTGAATTTCTGTATGTAGATCCATCTATAACAAACAGAGAATCGTTCATATGAAATATTTATTCACAGAAGATAGTGAATGAAAACATATAATGAAACATTTATGATAATTACTATAATAGTACATTTATAATAGATTCTGAATCATTTATAGTAGTTACTGAATCATTTATAGTAGACAGGTGCCTTATGATAGATTCTGAATCATTAATAGTAGTTACTGAATCATTTATGGTAGTTACTGAATCATTTATAGTAGTTACTGAATCAATTAGAGTAGTTACTGAATCATTTACAGTAGTTACTGAATCAATTACAGGAGTCAATTAAAACTCATAGTAAAGCTTGCGTTTGAGGAGCAAACACAGAAATCAACAGAAAGTGAAGTGACTGAACAGTTATTACTTACAAAGGCGCTGAACCCCCCCTCTCTCCCACCCATCCCGATCAGGCGGAAAATGTACCACAGGATGGCCACTCCGATAGCAGCCATGCCCAGAGCATAGAGGGCACTGCATCAGAACACAGCACAGACACACTGTAAGCAGAGGGGTTTTAAAGTATGGCAGGCTTATTCTTTCAGTGGTCCACCGAGTCACTCACTTCCCAAAGAAGCCAGTCCTCGAGTAGGACACTGGTATTCTGTCCTTAGCATCTATATTCAACTGCTCTTCTGCAGCACGCAGCTTCTCCTCAAACTTGTCGATGTTGGCCACCTGCATGCGGTACGTCAGGGCAGACCTCTGCAAAGCAGTATTGGCGTGAGGTTAGAATACAGACAGGACAAGAGGACGTCTCAGGGCGATGAATACAGAAAGAATTAGGACGCTAGGTCATGGTCAGGACTCCACAGGACCACCACAGAGCAGGTATTGACTGCACTGACACTGACATGGTGGTGATGTGAGTGTATGTTGCACTGACACTACCAACTGTCTCCATCTTGTAGATGTAAAGTCAGAGACAGAAGCTGTTGGTCGTCCTCTAGTCCTTCATCAGTGCTCACAGGACAATGCCCACAGGACACTGTCGGCTGGATATTTCTGGTTAGTGGACTGTTCTCGGTCCAGCACTGACACTGAGGGGTTTAAAAACTCCAGCAGCACTGCTGCATCTGATCCACTTGTACCACAACACACACTAACACACCACCACCATGTCAGTGTGACTGCAGTGCTGAGAATGACCCACCACCCGCATAATAGCTGCTCTGTGGTGGTCCTGTGGGGTCCTGAAGATCAGGGTGAAAGGAGGAGAATAATTCCAGAGGAGCTGATAGGTGAGTGTAGAATCAAATGTTATGGTTTAAACTAAGCTTTTAATTAAAGTTCAGAGAATGCATATCACTGTTGTTCTGTGTTAAAGTGGATACGCACAGGTCTGCCGAAGATAACCGCCCCTGGGTGGAGCTTGATTTCAACAATGTCACTCTCTGGGACGACCTGCACTTGCAACACTTCTCCTTTGGCCAGCATCTCGTTCACAAAGTCATTCCAGGATATGTTCCCCCCGCTGGAGTTCATGGAGTTCAGCACGCTCATGACGACAGCGATGATTAAAAGAGTACGTAGGCGTTCCTTGTACATCTGATCCTCCTGCTGCTTCTTTCTTTCTGAAACACAGATATAATAAATATGCTTTACTGACAATTAATAACATGTTAATAAACATGCTGATGGGGAAAAACTTCATCCTTCATACCTTCATCCTCTTCAGGCGTTTTCCCTTTAGATCCATCTTTCTTGTCTTGTCTTCTAGACGAAGAAGTGCTGAAGTAGTTTATACCACCTGGAGGCAAAAAGATAGATGGGTAAACCTCCAACCTCTCATCTCAAGTGGTTGGTGTGGCGCAACAGAAAACACCATCAGTCAGCCACCACTCCATGTGGGCAACTGGGGTTTGAGTCCCAGTCTGGGCAACTATGCTGGGCTACACCAATAAGACTCCTAACACTACTCTGGCCTTGTAAGACTGTGTACGTCACTCTGGACAAGAGCATCACATAAATGCCATAAATGTAAAATGGTCACCCTGATCATTTGTCCAGGAGCATTACATTCATTATATTTATATTTCTCATTTTTCATGTATTGATAAAACAAGAGTGTGTGTTCCTCTTTACATTAAATCAAAATTTCATGAAGAATGGACCAATAGAAATGCTCCAAAAACATGTACATGATCAACCTGCATACGGACTCTGACTGATCGGAGAAGGGGGGCGGGGCTGATTGAACGGGTTCCCTAAGCACCAAGGCACTGGAACCCTGGACCCTCAGAACTGTGACTGTATGAACAGTTGGTACTCACTGAAGATCTTCCACAGACCCACTGGATTAGTTCCCACGCTGTTCCTGAACACTGCTCTGCTCAAGCCCTGGAGGTCTGAACTCAGGGGTCTGTTGAGGAGCTCCTGTGACAGGTGAGAAGAGGAGAACATCTCAGGTAAATAATGGAGAGCTTTCAGCTTCTGTTCTAAACACAGAGACAAGCTTCTGTCCCACCTGAATGAGTCCTGTCTCCAGACCAGGCCTGGGCTGCTTCTCCAGCCCACAGCTGAGGCAGGCGTGGCAGGCAGGGCTTGCAGGGCAGGCAGGGCCGGGCAGTGGCGGCTCGAGGACAGGTGCGCCGGGTCTCAGGTGAAGACAGGAGCTGCGGGGACACAGAGACCAGGCTCTGCTGATGCTGAAGGCTCTACTGCAGCCATACCTCAGCAGAGCTGCCATGTCTGCTGTCCCTCTGTCTCTGTCACTTACAAACAGCTGACCAAGACAGTGTCCATTCTCTTAAAGTCCCGGATTAAAGTCTTCCAGCCCAGAATCACAGTTAGCTTAGCCACATCGCAGCTCGCGACTCTGAACAGCTGTTTACGTCCGTCTGCGCATGCGCGGCACAAATCACGATTTTACAAACCTCCGAATGTTTGATTTTTATGGACGTTTGATGGTTTAATAATATTGTAAATATTCTTTATTAATTCATTGTGTTGAATACAAAAAAATACCGCCCCGTTTATTTTATTTATATTCGGTCAACTTTCACCGTCACTAACAGCCAATCACGTTCAAGGACGGGTCAATCACGTGTTCTGGGAAATGGAGTTTATTTGGAAAGTCCGCGCCGCTTTCAGGAGGAAATTTCGAGGACTTTAAAAACTACAACAGCGCCTTACATAATAAAAGTCCCTGTGTTATGGCGTGAAATCGAATATGATAATGATGAAGATGAAAGAGCGTTTATTTACAGGCTGTAATATTTTAATACACAACCTGCATGACGTGGGTTCTAACAGTGAACCTGATATTTAAACTAATACTGAGTCAGCATAACAACAACAACAACAACAACAATAATAATAATAATAACAATAATAACAATAATAATAATAATATTAATAATAATGATACTTATTATTATTATTATTATTATTATTATTATTATTATTATTATTATTATTATTGTTATTATTATATAACCAAAAAACTATAATAATAATATATATTTTATGGATAGTTTATGGATCTGTACATTTTGAAAAACCTGAAAAACATGATTATGTGACTTTGAAATTGTTTTTTATTTACTTCATGCTTTAAAACTGCTATGAAATGTCACTTTTGTTAGAAATTTTTATTCTCAGTAGTTTAATACCCTTCATTCATTTCTCTGTGTAAACGTGGTTACGCAAACAGTGCTCAGTGCTTTGTACACCAGGTGGCGCAAATGCTTTGCTTTTCCTTTAGGCGTGACGTCAACATTAAAGGCGACTTGCATCATATGTTACAGAAACGGCAATAAAGACATTGTATTATGTGTTTAATTGACTATTTCCTGGATTGAATTCACAGCTCGGGGTCAAATGTGATCTAGTTTATACCTGGTGCATCTTTGTGACATACAATGCTTACTGAGTGCATATTTGTACTCTAGAGTACTTACCTAATTACTCTGCAACATCTATCATTAGTTACTTTGTTATATTTATAATTACTGTGCAATATTTTTAATAAGCGTGCAATATCTATAATTACTGTGCAATATTTATAAGTAGTGTGCAATATGTTTAATTAGTGTGTAATATCTATAATTAGTGTGTAATATCTATAATTACTGTGCAATATTTATAAACAGTGTGGAAAAATATCTATAATTAGTGTGCAATTTTAATAATAAGTGTGCAATATCTATAATAAGTGTGCAATATTTATAAATAGTGTGCGATATGTTTAGTGTGTACTATCTATAATTAGTGTGTATTATCTATAATTAGTGTGTAATATCTATAATTAGTGTGTAATATCTATAATTAGTGTGCAATATTTATTAGTGTGTAATATCTATAATGTGTGCAATATTTATAATCAGTGTATAATATGTATAATTATTGTGTTATATGTATAATTAGTGTGTTATATTTATAATTATTGTGTTATATCTAAAAGTATTGTGCAGTATCTCATTATCTGTTCAGAAAATTTGAAAAATCCCTCCAGTTTGTTTATTTGTTTAATGCTGTTCTGTCTGCAGGTGTTTGTTTGTGTTAAATACTATATTTAGTATTAGTTTATTAATAACTGTCTGCAGTTATGAGCCTCTCTGACAGTGGCGTCCTCAGTAGTGTGCACTCGGTAGGGTAAGTGCGGACGGGCTGTAATGGGACGGTCCCGGTAGGTCCCGCCCACAGTGAGCAGCCAATCATGCGGCGGCGCGGCGGCGCTGCGCTCGCGGGCTGAAGGCCGCAGGAGTCGGAGGGTCGAGCGGAGACGCGCAGGATTAAAACCCGGAGCGGATGTTTTTGTTTTTAACGCTCAGGTTTCCGAGCTGCGAAGTTGTCGACGCGGCCGCGGAGCCGTGCGGGAGGAGCAGGCGCTGCAGGCGGGGACGCGCCGATTCTCCGCGGAGACAAATATCCGTCTTTCGGGGACCTGGAGTTAGCCTAGCCTAGCCTGCCCGCGCGCCGCAGCGCGGTCGGCCCGAGATGAGCGTCGGCCGTCCGGGATCCCCGCGCACTCGAGCCCGCTGATCACAGGCCTCCGATGGGCAAGTCGAGCATCGGGGGGGAAAACCGAGTCTGAGCGTGTTTATGGTTATATAAATACTGTTCGGTAAGACATACTCCACTATACTCCACTATACTACAGCCTTAAAACAGGGTACAGTGCAGAAAACCGAGTCTGAGCGTGTTTATGGTTATATAAACACTGTTCAGTAAGATATACTATGTTATACTACAGCCTTAAAACAGAGTACAGTGCAGAAAACCCAGCGTGTGCGTGAGCGTGTTTATGTAATATTGTTTGGTAAGACATACTACAATGTACTACAGTGTAGAACATAGAGTCTGAGCGTGTTTATGTTTATATAAATACTGTTCTGTAAGATATACTACACTGTACTACTGCTTAGTAAGTGGTGAGTGTGCTCCACAATGCTTATCTAGTCCATACTGTTGAGACAACCTAGCTAGATTGCTTAGGTATCATGTTTCTGTGGTCTAGAGTGCTTATGCAACGTGAACCGTGCTCTAGAACAGGGTGCTGTATAGAGCTAATCTAGCTTATCTGCCCGTGCTTTAGAGAGCTTATAAGGTTCTGAAGTTCACTCTAGAACACTTACCTCGTGTATAGTTCTGCTCTAGAATGCTCAACTGCTTGCCTAATTGCATTACAGAATGCCTACCTAGTACAGAACCTTTCTCTAGAACGTTTGCCTAGGTCATAATTGTAATTTTTGAATGCCTATGTGCTCTAGAACACATACCTAGTGCCCACTGTCACTGCCGAATGCTTATGCAGTGCCTGTGCTATAGAATGCTTATCTAGTGCCTAACTGTTCTCTAGAACGATACTGGAATTGAGTGGTGTTTACTGGGCCAGTCAAACAGTGCTGATGGGGTGGTGCAGCTGTACTGTGCTGCTCTGGTTTTGCGTGGTCGATATATAATCCATGTGTTTGTTGATGTTTGATTGAAGACGTAGTGAAAGTGTGTATGGTTGTAATTTGATTCAGGCACATTTTAAACCGTTGAGTGAGTTTAGTACGGTCACGTTGTTAGAATTGAACTGGTGTTCTCGTAGTCTTTTGGCGTAATAGCCTTGGGAAGCTTTGCGAGACGTCATTTGCTCCTTATGTTGGCCGTTAACCTTGTAATTATGTTCCGATTGTCCGAAAAGTCCCTCACATAAATATAAAAACGAATATGTTGATCAACAGAAGAGCGTAGAAATGTGCAGCATCATGAGCTGAACCCTGATCACTGCAGATTCATCAGGAAGGTAAATTCTACTCTCGGTGTAATCGAGTGTAATCGAGTAATAGCAGCGACGCCACTTGGGATCTGTGCTCAAACGGATCGACGGAGTGAAGTTCTGCTCTTGGTGCAGTGAGCTGAAGGCAAAAACACTGCAGTGAAGCTGCCAGCTGTGCTTTCTAGCAGATACTGAGCTCCTACAAACGTTGGGGCGTGAGCACTGAAACTCACCGCAGGAGCACCAGTGCATGTGATCTGCTCTACCTCACTGATTTTGAATTTTTTTTCTCCTCTTTTTCGCTCGAAATAGGAGGACCTCACCTCGGTCTACCTCTAAGCAGATATTTCATCAGTCTCCTTCCTGCTTTGAGCTCTTAAGGGCTTGATGGTGGTAGCTCGGCTCTGGTGTCGATTTAAATCATCAGACTGAATGACCGGTGGTGCATAGTTCAGTGTCCTCATTGGATTTGCTGCGATATTGTCTTTCATTAAAGATGTGACTGATGTCCAGTTGTGGTTGTTTTGTGTTAATATCATCGTGCACTTGATTTCGTTGCCGTTGTACGTACGGTGGAGTTCATGCCGTTGTTGGTTCACGTTGATTTTAGACCGAGCTGCCTTTGAGAGACCCTTGTGGGTTTGTTGTTTAAAGGCAGGCTGCTGACCTTGACTGCTGTTATCATTGAATACAATCAAATCCTCACAGCAATGTTTCAAAATCTAGTAGAAAGTCTTCCGGAAATATTACACCATGATATTTAAAGACAACAAGAACAACTCCATCTTAAACAGCACTGATCAGGCACTCAGAAACTGACCCAGGAAACCAACACGACAACACACAAACCAGTGCACAAACACAGGCCCGACTCCTGTTTAAACTGGTAATCAGCTTAGCTGGAGAGAAGACAAATCCCAGTCGAAATCCCCAGTCTGAAGCATCAGATTCAGGTGTGTTATTTACAAGTGCGTCTCAAGAAACTAGAATATTGTGGAAAAGGTTCGTTAGTTTTTATTAATTCATTCTCATTTGGCTCATAAATCAGAAACACAGAATCTGATATTATGAGAATATTTCATCTCCAGTTTGGCTAAATGACCAATCAGACGATATCAAGATGAAAACAAACGAAAGCTTGAAGAAAATTTCTTTAATTGTAAAGAATTTAGGACTTTTTAAATTCAGTTATGAACCCAAAATAAAAACCTTTCACAATATTCACTAATTTTCTGAGCTGCACTAATATATTAATGAACATTTGTTGTCGATGGAGGCGGGGATTTGGACACTGGTCTCGACTGTATGAATGCTGCTCCTCCGTCCAGTTAAACTGGACATTTACGAACTTGTTGGACATTTGTTTGCTTAAAAATGGTGATAATTATATGAATGAGTTGTGTTGAATTATATGAAACGTTATACTGAACCGTTTACAGCTTGAACGTAGTTCTGCTCGTCTGTTGAAACCTCAGGGACACTGTGTACTGAAACGGTATCTAACCCCAAACTACACCATTAATAAATACACACAAAGAACCACATGAATCTGATGCTTCAGACTGGGGATTTCTTCTGAGGTTCGTCTTCTCTCCAGCTAAGCTGATTACCAGTTTAAACAGGTTTGTGCACTGGTTTGTGTGTTGTCTTGCTAGTTTCCGGGGGCCTGTTTCTGAGTGCCTGATCACTGTTGTGTTTAAGATGGAGCTGTTCGTGTTGTCTGGCATTGTGATGCATAACACAGACAGGAAATGGAGTTCTGGCTGAGGTCATGGGGTCAGGAGCTCTGTTATTTGGAGCTGGGGTTTCTCAGAGTACTTTTCCCGTCTCAGGCAGCTGCGTTGGTCAACGTTATGCCTACCCTCACCTTTCTTAGAACTCTGGAGGCCAGCAAATAGGCGAGTCGACTGATTTTAGGAGCGTTTTCGGTGTCGTTTTACTTGTGCTGCGTTGTGTTTTAGAAATGATTTAGAAGGGAATGTGGTGAGCTGCGCAGGCACACAAGCGTTTACTGTAGTTACGTTGCATAATGCTCTAATTTAAGCCATCGAAGGTTTTCCCACAAGACAATGAGTCAGAGACTCTACTTTTAAATCCCACGTTCTGTTATTCTGTTGGGTGTCGGGGGTTCTCAGACATCATTTTTGTTTGTTTGTTGTTCACGTTTTGGTAATGTGCATGTATGTGGATTACTATAGTTAATGTAGCCCTGGGGTTCAATTCCCAGCCTGGGCAGCTACCCTGGGCTACACCAAAAAAGAGTCCTTGGGCAAGACTCCCAGCAGCACTCGGTAATACAGGTCGCTCTAAGGCTACAAGTGTTGCAGTGAACATTTCAGTGTTTGTGGACCACTTTTCTAAGTGTGCAAATGCCGACCGCTTTATATAAATGTAATTGTTCATATAGATCAGCTGTGCTGCACACAGGGAAACGCACACCAGTGAATACACACACTAGGGGACAGTGAGCACACGTGCCCGGAGCGGTGGGCAGCCCTACGCAGCGCCCTTCAGTCACGTCCTGCTAGTTTCCTCACCAGATGTTTGCTTGTCAAAGAAATAATTGCCGTCTTGTTTTCCAGTTTGTCTGTGGTGGATTATATCGTCCCGGTATGGTTTTATTTGGCTCCAGTCTTTGATGCGGTGTGCAGTATTAATTTCGTGTTGGATATTTGATTTCAGAGGAAATCTCGTGATCATAATATCTTGCAAACAATGTGCAAAATATTGCAATGTCAGCTTTTTCCAGTGTTGCACAAACTATCTCCATTTTTATGTTTTTCACTTTTTGACATTTTGTTCTTTTATGTTGTCAGAAGACCAACATAAAATCAAGTTGTAATTTGAGATGTGCAGGACGGTGTTGATCTGCTAGTTTGTCTGTTAATACTAAAGTAAAGCAGTTTGAATTTAGTGTGTAATGAGGATGAATTTATCTGACCATCCTAATGATTTGGCTTTACAGTACTGGATTTAAACTGGGGAAGGCATGTGTCATTGTCAGTAACACTGGGAATTTCCACAGCAGTTTTGTTTTTAGCTGGTCGTGACTCAAGAATAAAAGAACACACGCTTTGGGCAGCATGGCTTTAGTTAAACAGCAGAAACTGTTGATATGCCTGTGTCTGGAGGAAACACCGTCTAAAGGCTGGTGTATGTAGATGTTACACCCTTACATGTAGTGCAATACTGGAAAAAAACACCAGTTACTTCTGTTTCTAATTTATTTGGCGAGCTTTTTGGTGTTGAAGTGTATAGTAGTAGTATGGTAGTAGTGATAACGCCAGTACAGTGGTAGTAGTAGGGTGGTGGTGGTGGTATTGTAGTTATGGTGCAGCAGCAGTAGTCATTTCTGTAGCTCATATTAGCTGTTTGAAGGTCCAGAATGTAAATATTGAACATGTCATGGCCGTCGGTTCTCGACACAGCAAATAGTGCAGCACACAGACAAGTACCACGGTACAGGCCATTAAACAGTACCTGCAGACTGCTTACACTGTTTGATTAGCTGAACATATTGCAGTTGCGCAACAGTGTGCGGCGGTTGGGTGTGTTCTGGGGGGTTTTCTGTTCCCTGCAGAGTTACTGACCGTAGTATCAGTGACACTCCTGGAAGGTGGGGGTGGGCAGCGTAATGGTACAACGTTACGATAGTGAAGGCATTTTTACTGGGTGTGTCGTTGGCATCATCGTACTTCCACAACCCTGACCAACTGTGTATGTTATTAACTTAGGCTTTAGAGGAGTGACGTTGTGGTTTACCAGTTTAAGACCTACGCAAGAAAGTCTCGACCAGCGTTCGTGTTGTCATTTATTATATGAGTCTTTCATTCTGACTCTGAACAACCGAACTTTTCACCCAGATTTACTTCAGACACTTTGATGCTACTTTGCAAAGCATGAAGTTGGGTTTCAGATTTTCAGTTTTTGACGTAATGTTAATGCGTCCCTGTGACTCCACCCCGTCCAATCCGTGACATGGAAGTAATGGAGGAAAACTGGAACACCGAGCCAACAGAGCAACTCGTGTTGTGTGTAAACGTTGCCGTAAAATGTTGTGTATTATATAATGACAGTGATATATAATAACGTTCTTAGATTTCAGGGTATAGACGCTGTAGTTACGTGTGTGTACAGGTGGCCAGGGTGATATATTGCTCCAGAAGCCAGAGTTTCGAGTCGCACCGTTCACGCTTATTCAGTAATTCACTTGTTATGGTGACAGTTAAAGGCCCGGGCTTTGTGCCGTCTAATTGCTTTAGCTCGGCTCATTGTGTGCTGCCTTCCTTCGGCCTTCGCTTCCCTCGGCGCTGAGCGTCGAGTGTGGGAGCTTCGGTAAACAGGAACGCTCGCGTCTCTTACGTTTCACTTCTCTCCTGCAGTCTAAATGTTTTATAGGCCCCTCCTCGCACTGTCTCCTTGGAAGCCAAATGCCATTTAAAACCCCTTTGAAACACCCCCCACCCTTCCCATGGCAACACGTACCACACACACACACACACACACACACACACACACACACACACACACACAGCATACATGCAGGAAAGCAAGCTGAAAAAGCAGCCTCCCACTCGTACCACTGGGACAGGGCCACTTGATTTGGAGGTTTGAAGGTTTCGCTGTCTGATGCCTCATCTCTTGGGCACAGGTTGTGCTTCCACTGCAGAGCTTTTGATAACATTTCTCCCTGACTCTCATACATCAAAGGAGACGCTTCTCTCTCTCTCTCTCTCTCTCTCTCTCTGTGCTCTGCTGCATTTTTTTGCTCGATGTACTTTCACCCAGTGTTTTTGATCTTCTCAGTTTCAGCCCTCTTGAAATGAATCACATCTCAGTGGCTCATAAATGTTTACTTGAAGGCAGAAGGTGACACGCAAGTCGTTTGTGTAAACACAATACAGGTATTCTTACATCGTATTTTCGTGCGGCTCAAGCCTGCACGTCGAGGCCGAGGCGGTGACGTAAGGCATAAGTGACGGGACTGAAGTGGTCGGTTTATTTTTATCTGCCAAACGTTACATTACGACCACCTTCTCATTATTACATAATGTCATCCTCCAGGCCTTCATCGGGGATCACAGGACGCTGTTGGCTAACACACCACCACCATGTCAGTGTGACTGCAGTGCTGAGAATGACCCTCCACCCACATAATAGCTGCTCTGTGGTGGTCCTGAGTGTAGAAACATGGTGGTCATAATGATATGGTAGATCAGTGTATTTTTGTTTAGAATATTTAAAGATGCGCTGATATTGTTTCTTTCTCTGCATTTATCCTATTGCTCTGCTGAACCTCAGCAGTGAGTAAGTAGAGTGTGTGTGTGTGTGTGTGTGTGTGTGTGTGTGTGTGTGTGTGTGTGTGTGCGTGTGCGTGCGCTGCGGCCAAAGATTGCAGCTTGGCTTGCGTGGGCTGAAGTAAGCCGGGAGGAGATCACAGAAAGAAGCAGGGGAGGAGGGGAACTGGAGACAACAGTTGTTTTGATTGGCTGTGCTGAGGCCGGAGTGATGTATTATCCATGTGTGGTGCAGAGAGCGATCATGCTTAGCTGAGGGAGAGAGATGTTACACTGGGATGTTTGGCTGGTGTGTCAGTTTTGCTGTGACGCTGTATCAGACTGTACTTGTAACTGTTGGATTTGTGTGCCAGCGTAATGAACACTTCATTATTGTTAATATGCTTATTTGCTGTGAAAAACCAGTGTTTACATTTTCCCGTTTGAAAGCCTTTCTCTGAGCAATAATACGGTGTTTAGTGTAGAATCTCCAGAGATCCCGTCAGAACAAATGCACGTAAACGTAAACACGGTCAATGAGAAAAATTTCTTATTTAGAAGAAAATATTTTTGTCTTTTGGACACAAATACAGACTTATTTACTATTGCCTCTGTGGCGATGTCGGACGAGGCCAGTAGCCGGCACGGTAACACCTCTGTGGCGATGTCGGACGAGGCCGGCATGGTAACACTGCAGTAACAGTGTTGGGTGAAGCCTGTAGCTGGCACTTTGGGGGCCCATGGAGTACAGAAATGCAGCACCATGCGGCGTATCTACATATCAGTTATTACATCGTCACCAGCTGCTGTTTCTGCAGAACCCGGGACGACGTGGGGCTGAAAAGCTGCGGTTGTTGCTCTTTAAGCTCTGATTTTCCAGAAGCGGCTGCTGGATGAGCTGCAATGTTGTTGTTTTATTGTCTGTGTTTATCAGAGAGTGTGGTCTGAACCGCACTATCGCCTATTGTGATTGGACAGTCTCCTTTGTAAGACCCTTTATAGTGTAGAATAGCAGCACTCGTGTGGTGTGTTCAGTCATCTTATTAACACTGTCCAACTCGAAATAGCCTTTTCTTCAGGACGGTCTTCGTCTTGTTTCCGCAGCACAGGCCAACATTTTCCAAGAATTGCTTTTCTAGCGGTGTTTCCTACCTCTTCCGGCCGTCGTACGGTGTTCGCAGAATGCTGCCGTACTGTTTTCCAGTCAGAATTGTTCCCTGTGAAAGTGCGGACCTATTTTGCCACGTGTTGAACCCTCACCAGAATTTCCTGTAAGCCGTTGATTTGGCTTACGGATCCTCTGCTTCTCGGCTCCTCGGCTTGTTGTGAAGAAGTGTGGGGGTGGGAAGGGAACGTGGCCTGGCTGAATCTCAATCACTTGGTCCTTTAGCTGTGCTCTCCTTTTGATAGGGCAGCTGCAGCCATTCAATCGGCCCATTTACATTGAAATACGACGGCGACAGGAAGGGGGGAGGGGGCCCCAGTGCCTGTGCGTGACTCAAAAGCCCACCTAACTAAAGACCAAAGATAGGAGGGCCACCGTGGGGCTCTGACACTTCATTGTTGTCCCAAAGGCTCGGTGCCGAGTGTTTAGCACAAAGGCTTAAAGTGCCCTCCTTTGAGGACCCTTCATTGCTCCGCTCTGATTTTTTTCTTCTGATTGTCGTTTATGGGTCACTTCTGTTCTGGAAAAGTGACTTTCCTCCAATTTCTTACACGCGAAGTAAGAAGGTTTCATTGTAAAAAAATGATGCTCGGTGTTGGCTCTGTGGCCTGGGTTGCATTCTAACGGAGGCTGCACAAGACGCCTAGCCCCCGTGGGAATAACGGCGCATATATTATCAGGTTTGATTCCGTTTTAATTTGGAGCTTGATCGCAGTGACGGCGTTCGCCATTCCAGACTAATTCGTCATCCCTCTGAAAGCCCATCCATCATCTGTTGATTTGAACCCAACACACACACACCATCAAAATTTACACCCGTATTAAAGCCACGGGGTTTTGTTTGCCTGCTGGAGAGGACAGTATGACCAATGCGCTTCTCCGTTTACTTAAAGAAGTGTTCGGACCCGTTGTTGCTGTTAAAGTGATAAATAACTAACATTGTCGTATTTAATGTCCTAATGGAAGCATCTTCTACCGAACTCTAGTTCCTCGATAGCCTGGATGCTTCATGGCGTGTTGTACGGTGGTCCTGGTTTAGTATGATGAGTTCTAGCGCGTTAAAGCTGCTGCACTCGGCCGTGGTGTTGCTCGTTCGGGCAGGGGCGGTGAACCGAGGGCAGCGCGGTTTGCTGATTCCCCTGATTTCCCTTTTTTAAACCTGCTCATTAACAGGTGAGTTGATTCACAACTCCACAGGAACCCTCTGTCCCCGTCCCCGCATTAGGGCCTGACGGACGACTCGTGAACTAAGGAGGCCAGTGTGTCGGCGCAGTTCGCCCAAGATACAACTAAACGTCGCGCCATGCGACGGCACTCTGTTTGAAAGGCCTGGTCCGATGGTGGTGTTGGGTGTTTTTCCACAGCGTACGTTGGGACAGGTGTGGTGATCTTCCTCTTTGGCTCCATGCCGAGGCTGGTGCATTCTCCTAGTGCCATTGATTTGCTGTGAGTCACTGCTTGTTTTGAACTGGCTGTTTCCTGGTTTAGCAGCACATCGGACCCGTTTGCGGTTGTAAGAGGGGGAGTTCTCTGTAGCGGCAGTTGGCTGTGCTCGGGTGCACTTTTCAAGAAAGAAAGCAGGCCTGAGAAAACAGTCTGTGAACGCGACCACAGATTGTTGGTTTGTTTGTACCACGTTTTTGCTGAGATTAATTTCTTTCACATTCAGACCTTGACTTGGTTCTAGAGGTGTAATAAAATATCAAAAACCCCGTTGCAGGCTGCAGCTTCTCCGTTCCTTTCAAATTTCAGTTTAGTCTCGTGATCATAAGAATAAGAAAGCGAAAGAATAGTGATATTATTAATATTGAATAACTTATTTAATTTGGAAACACGACCTTCAATGTTCCATTGCTTTTATACAACATACTGGAAAATAAACGACTAAATTGAGTCTTAAACTTCACATTAAACAAACTCCACTCACTCACTGCACAGCCTGCAGCTCCTTCTCCAGCTCCTTACACACACCGTCACATTAAACTCCACCCACTCACTGCACAGCCTGCAGCTCCTTCTTCAGCTCCTTACAGACCAACACATTAAATTCCACTCACTTAAGAGATTAGAAATTTAGTTCTGCATGACTGCAAACGATGTTCTGCTGTGTTCTGTGTGGACGACGGTACTGAGTGAGGTAGAGCAGGATTGTTCTCATAATTCTCATGGAGGCTATTATTTGCTGATTATAGAGGCCTTTGTTTGTGCTGTGGACGGCTGCCATCCATATAGACCTGCAAGTGAGCAGCAGATTTTTATCAGCCGCTCATATGGGTGTGTGTGTGTGTGTGTGTGTGTGTGTGTGTGTGTGTGTGTGTGTGTACACACATCGGGGGATGTGTGTTGCTGTGACCATCGAATCCACATGCCCTAATAGAAGAGTTTGGACGCCGCCAGACTCCCACACACTCTGCGCCTTTTTAAATATAAAGACGTGTGTGTTTGGAGGACGGTCTGGTTTCTCTAAACGTGTGTTATGTTAACTGCTGCGATTAGTTTTGACCACAGTCCAACCTCTGGAGGATGACCATGAAAACCAGTTAAACCCCGATTAGTTTGGGGTGGTGGTGCTGCGTGTCCAGTTAAGATGTTCCGTTTGGTTGGTAAAGAGCCTGCATGTGACAGCAATGTGCCACCGTTCATTTCTCATTAGCTGAAACAGCAAACCCTATCTCCTTTTAGCCCCGCCCCCTTTCTCTGCACTCCTCAGGTTCTGGAGGAATGCTCTCTGGTCATCGTGGCAGATCGTGAGCAGGTCACTTCATGGGAATTTGCTGCACCTTTGAAGGGACATTCCCGATATAGATATAAATATCGATATATCGCTCAGCCCGTATCGTGCTCTGTTTATATCCCAATATAGACATAATTATCAATATATCGCTCAGCCTGTATCCATATTTGGGCAAAAGTCTGAATGAGGGCACAAAAGAAATCTGCGGCAGAAAGATTGTGCTGTCTGATGTTTGTTTACGGTGTTTATCCTGTACTGTGTAACATAATGAATAATGATTAATATGCATATCTTGACGGCTGTAATTAGAAGTGATTAGGATATTGTAACACATTACGCAGTGCTCTGCTGGAACTCTTCTGATTCGTTAGGATGTATGAACACCTGTGACTCTGCAGAAGGACACACACACAGCTTTCACCTGGACGGTCTGAATTGGACAGTGTACCAGTGTTGTTTTACTTGAGCGCTGTACAGATGCAGTTCCGAGCTCAGCAGCAGCAGCAGCTGTTTGTATGGTTAACTGGCTGTGGTGACCAAAACTGCTGCTGTGGTGACCAGAACTGCTGCTGTGGTTAGTGTGGAGGTCCAGCAGGTTTCAGGGTAGTTACATAACAATGAAACTGATTTAATTAAAGCTACTGCGTCCTCACATCCACCTCAGATTACAGCCAAACAAACTGCTTCACAGGCCTCGCCTTTTGCCATCACCTCCAGAGACTCAGTCTGACCCACTCTGAGAGTAATCTAGTAGTGTATACTGGTCAGAGACACAGTCTGACCCAACTCTGAGAGTAATCTAGTAGCGTATACTGGTCAGAGACTCGGTCTGACCGGCTCTGAGAATGATCTTAGTGTATACTGGTCAGAGACTCAGTCTGACCCGACTCTGAGAGTAATCTAGTGGTGTATACTGGTCAGAGACTCGGTCTGACCGACTCTGAGAGTAATCTAGTGGTGTATACTGGTCAGAGACTCAGTCTGACCCGACTCTGAGAGTAATCTAGTGGTGTATACTGGTCAGAGACTCAGTCTGACCCGACTCTGAGAGTAATCTAGTAGTGTATACTGGTCAGAGACTCGGTCTGACCGACTCTGAGAGTAATCTAGTAGAGTATACTGGTCAGAGACTCGTGGGCTGGTATGCAGTGATCCATACCCACCAAATATGAGCTGAACTGTGGTGATGGTCCACTAAACCAGCTGATCCATCAGTGCAGGAATACCATATTTTCTCGTGGAATGTGGCTCTTGGAAAGCTGTCTTAGACGAGCGTAAATGCAGTGACACGGTTTTCCAGATGGTGCATTTTGTCGCAGTTTTCGACGACTGTGTTTTGCGAGAATTAACAGCTATTTAAAGCTCCTCCCGTTCCATTATGAATGTTTTACGTGGTGAATTATTCAGCTGTGTGTAACGAGGTTATGTTTAGTGGACTGGAGTTGCTTTTAAGGTGCCCTTTTACAGCGATTTGAGACCAGTTTGCTGTTTCTCCTGCTGTAGGTTTACGTTGTAGATGCTGCTCCAACATCATCATGAAAAGGGCAGCTATTCCCTATCGATATATCAATATATCACTCAGCCTGTATCCAGCTGTTTATATCCCGATATAGATATAAATATTGATATATCGCTCAGCCCGTATCCCGCTCTGTTTATATCCCGATATAGTTATAAATATCGATATATCGCTCAGCCCGTATCCCGCTCTGTTTATATCCTGATATAGATATAAATATCGATATATCGCTCAGCCCGTATCCCGCTCCGTTTATATCCTGATACAGATATAAATATCGATATATCGCTCAGCCCGTATCCCGCTCTGTTTATACCCCTCACTGCTCTTTACAACTATTATTCAATGCTTTGTCACATCCTACTCTCCGTCTGCCTTATGAAGCTTCCTGGCACAAGTAACAGTTACAGTCACGCGACTCGCCGCCCCTGCAGGAAGTAACCCTGACACCACCGTGGTCCATTATTGCTGAAATTTGCGATGGCTGTAACGTTTCATAATCCGCTGGAGTAGTTGTCGTGCGTTGGTCCGTGCTGAACGGTCCTTAACTGTTCTTCCTCAGCAGCTCATGGCTGTCTGTCCCACAGAGCGAGCGTGACTAATCTGTGCGTTTGTGTCTTATCTGCAGTCGAGCTTTTGTGTTAATCTTCTCTGTTTGTGTCATTACGACTGAAATGATAACTTGATTGGTTTAGTTGGATTAGCAGGTTTTAAAAGGTTCTGCAGCCGAAGGCGTGAGTCAGTGTGGCGTTTTCAAAAGTACTTTTATTATTATTATTAAAAATTAATTGAATGTTTCAAATTGAATAGCTATGGGCGACGTCGGCTTCTGCGAAATCACTTTTATTTATTATTATTTTTGTCAAATAAATGAATAGAAATCACAGTTTATTCAGAAATGAGTCAGTGTGGAAATCCTCGACCACCACGGAGCAGGATTAATGTGGGTGCTGGGTCATTCTCAGCACTGCAGTCACACAGACATGGACGTACAAGCTGTTTAAACCCTGCGTCCACTCACTGTCCACTCTGAGACACTCCTACCGAGTGTCTCCACCTTGTAGATGAAAAGTCAGGGACAGAAGCTCATCTGTTTCTGCACAGTTTGTGTTGGTCGTCCTCTAGTCCTTCATTAGTGCTCACAGGGGTTTAAACACTCCAGCAGCACTGCCGCGTCTGACGAGATCTCCACTGACGAGGAGTTCGGGTTTGTCGCGACGCCTCCGAGAAGCAGTAGTTGTGTGTGCGGATGTTCTGTTGGAGTTGTAACGCTATTTCTCTGTGTCGTATAATGGCACCTCCGTTTGTCTCCCGTGAAGCTGTTCTGGCGAGGTGGCGTTTCTTGCAGTGTCCCTGAGCTGCGTGTGAGAATCGAGCGAGGCCTCATTTGAATTTTAGTGTGTCGGCTATATGCGCAGTGGAAGACAGGAGCCCAAGGGTCACGCTGGTGATTACATATGCATGGATTCAGACGAAATTACCTCTTCCTCTTCGAGGTGGTGTTGTCAGGCAGTTTGCTGTCTGTTCTCTGGAGCATTTTCTATTCATTCGGCTTGATTTGAATCTTTCCATTTGAGACTTTATGCTTCTGAATTCTGTCGTGTGTGTGTGTGTGTGTGTGTGTGTGTGTGTGTGTGTGTGTGTGTGTCTTGAGGGCACAGTTTGTGTGGTCTTTGCTCTTAATTAGGAGGATGAATAATTGAGCGTGTATTGGTGTTTCAGGCTGGCACATTCTCTTCATTTCAGTGTAGCACAACCTTTCGACCTCTCGCCTGTTCTACCAAGGTGGATCCACAGCCTTCTTTGGCTGTGTGTGTGTGTGTGTGTGTGTGTGTGTGTGTGTGTGTGTGTGTGTGTGTGTGTGTGTGTGTGTGTGTGTGTGTGTGTGTGTGCATGGCTGATGCCCCTCAGCAGAAGTATGCTGAGGAAACAAGGTTGCCGTGGATGTGTGTGAACGTAGACGTTCAGCCGACGGTTCAGAGAGGTTGGTTTGCAGATGATTTATCAGCACTGCAGTCACACTGCCGTGGTGGTGGTGTGTTAGTGTGTGTTGCTGGTACCAGTGGATCAGACGCAGCAGTGCTGCTGGAGTGCTTAAACAGCCCATCCTCCAACAAATGGTCACAGGGTTCTGCCCACAGAATGGTTGGTGGACTGTTCTCGGTCCAGCAGTGACACTGAGGGGTTTAATCACTCCAGCAGCACTGCTGCGTCACCGGCAACACACACTAACACACCACCACCATGTCAGTGTGACTGCAGTGGTGAGAATGACCCACCACCCACATAATAGCTGCTCTGTGAGGTGGTGATGTGATATCATGATAATGTGTCTATATTTATTTGCATGTGGTGTGTAGTTGTGTTGCTGTTTACCACGTTTCTGTTCCGGCACTTGCAGTTTATCCAACCAGCGTGGGGGGGGGGTTGGATCCAACGTCCATATTGGAGATGAGAACCACCAATCAGACCTACTGATACATCTGCCAATATGTGGATTCTGACTTCTTGGGTGATTCATTGACTCCGTCCCGCAGGGATTAGTTCGGTATGATGGTATGTGGTGTTGTTTATGTCCATAATGAGCAGCAGAGGAAGGCTTTAGTAAGTCGTATACAATCATACAGAAATGTCCTCGCAAATAATTACACTTATTTGAATAATGACTGAACAGCATTGTCGTAGAAACCCAACGGCCTGCTTTTCCTTTACACAGCTTCTCTCCAGCGTGTCAATCACGTTATTGGAGAGATGTTGGAATATTGTTGATTTATTGACCTCAGAAGTCAATACCGTTGCTGACGTGTCGACGTCTTCTAATCCTATTTCGTCTCTGTCGCCTGGAGCTACGTGCTTGTAGCTTGCTGTCGGGTTTAAAGCAACATGCCAGATGTCTCTGCATGGAGGTGTAGAGGTTCCTAATGGTGTCCTGTGATGATCCATCCCATGCAGCTTGAATGTTCTCACTCAGTTCTGCAGATGGTGTGGTAGGGGTGGAGTGTTGATAGAGCGTCCAATAGCGTCCACACATTTTCAATCAGGGACAGGTCTGGAGATGAGACCGACCACGGTGTAGTATCTGTCTTCAAGGCAAGATCTTGAGAAAAAAGGTAGAACCACTGGTTGCTGGACCTTGTTAACGTAACGCTGGACCGACAAATATGAAATTGCACCCTCACAGATTCGTTGGTCGTCTCCACCAAGACAAAAGTAGGACTTGTCACTGTGGCTCCAGGACCAAGGTTGAGACGCAACAGTATACAGCAGTGTTTGTCCACTGTGTTCCTGGATGCACCCCTGTCCTGCACATCATAGTGGATTACCTGCTGTAACAAACCACCTGCATCTCTGATTGACTTGTTTTTGAGCAGGCAAAGCATTAAAATACCTCTGGAACAGTGTCTCTCAACCCCGGTCCTGGAGGCACCCCTGCTCTGGAAATTTAATGAGGTGATAGTGAAAGTGCAGGCGAGTCCAATCCAGGATGCCGCACTTCCACGTTCTTTTATGACTTTTTTCTTTTGGTACCTGCAAGATCAATTGCTTCTTTCGGGAAAGACTTTGATCCGTCTTCCTGGTGTAGTAGCACCCCCTCCACCCACCCCCTCCCTCTTTTCTGCCAACACCAGACTCATTTTCGTAGTCCCTTGCGTTAACTCGATCGTAATTCTTCCTAGCCTTAATTCATGCATATCCACTTCTTCTGGGGAGACAGGTTTCCGATGAAGAGAAAATGAGAAAGTGGGGGTAGAGCGGCTGCGGAGGGTTTGGAGGGGTGAGCAGCAGTGGGTGGTGTGATGCTGGTGTGATGGCGAGGGATTGGAAGTGACACTGGGGCCAGCGAGGGGCGGGGGTTCTCCGAAAGGCGAATGCCGGCCCACAATACCTGGCACCCTTCGTTTGCCCTTCTTATCAGCTTCTATTACGGTGAGGTCCTGGTCGGCACAGCGGTGCCCCTCACCGCGATAGAATTAGAAACCCCAGCCGGACACAATTCCTCCGGGCGCTGGCCGTCCCTGATGAGAGCGGATGGCTGACTAATAGGGATGCACCGATCGGACGACTACTGATACTGATACTGATTCAGCCATCACCAGTGTTTCATTCCTGACCCTCCGGTTCACTTTTGATAACGATGTGGTGTTTAAATGATGGGTTTCTGAATATAGTCCTCGTTTCTACTCTCACTGTCCATTTTAGCAGCTCTTCTGACCCCACAGGACCACCGCAGGGTAGCTATGATGTGGGTGGTGGGTCGTTCTCAGCACTGCAGTCACACTGACATGGTGGTGGTATGTTAGTGTGTGTTGCTGGTGCGAGTGGATCAGACGCAGCAGTGCTGCTGGAGTGTTTCAACCCTGTGTCCACTCACTGTCCACTCTATAGGACAGTTTCTTGGTAGGAGTGTCTCCACCTTGTAGATGTAAAGTCAGAGACAGAAGCTCATCTGTTTCTGCACAGTTTGTGTTGGTCGTCCTCTAGTCCTTCATCAGTGCTCACAGGACGCTGTCGGCTGGACATTTCTGGTTGGTGGACTGTTCTCGGTCCAGCAGTGACACTGAGGGGTTTAAGAACTCCAGCAGCACTGCCGTGTTAGGTTGATGTTTAAATATGCAGGTTTTTGGGGTTATAATTCAGAACTATTATTTTAATTCTTATGATTTCCAGTGTTTTGCTGCTCCGGTATCCTCTGTGTGGCAGCTTGGCCTCTCCCTGTCCTCCTGAAGCCGAGATGCGTAGCGAGCACAGCCTTGGTAAACGAGTGCGTAGGCTGTTAAACGCTGAATAGCTAGCTTCCTCCCACTGCAATTTCAGAAGCGCTGGCCGTCACTACTGCACCTTCCTCCACTGCTATGGAAACGAATGATGGTAAACAAATGGCTCTTACAAAAAGTCAAGGATTTTCAGAGCACTGCTTGTGCTGGAACTCTATTATTTGGTCGTTCCATCGTCCCTCTCTTTCTCCTTTTCGTCGCTCAGATGCAGCTCTCGCCGTTGATGCGCCACTGAATGCCTCTGCAGTCCTATTCGCTCCTGAATCTTAAGTGAATAACGGCGAATGCTCAGCCTCTCTGCTGCAGATTTATTTTATTCTATTAACATCCGTTCCTGAGCCTAAAATGATGCAGAAGCCACGAGTGCACTGCCGGTACAAAATGCTCTTCCATTGTAAAGATTCCTTTGTGGCAGAGCTTTTCCTGCTCTACTGGTTGTTTTGACTGAATTACGGTTGTGGTGAAAGCGTTGCGCTTCTTGTGGTCCTGAACTCGTCTCTGGATCATCATGGATTTGATGATCCATAATTGCTGGTTGGGATTTAATCCTTACTGTCATTAAGTGAATATGGATATATGGATATTTATATCTATATCGAGATATAAACGGAGCTGGATACGGGCTGAGCGATATATCGATATTTATATCTATATCGGGATATAAACAGAGCGGGATACGGGCTGAGCGATATATCGATATTTATATCTATATCGAGATATAAACAGAGCTGGATATGGGCTGAGTGATATATTGAAATATCTAGCTCTCTTTTACTCGCACTCTTTTTCTCTCTCTCTCTCTCTCTCTCTCTCTCTCTCTCTCTCTCTCTCTGTGTTAAATGTCACGGCTAAACCAGCAGAGGCATTATGACGACCTGCCATTCAGGTTGTGTATTACACGGACCACAGAACAACGTGAGAAATCACATCAAGTATTGCTATGGTGACAGGGACTGGGGCAGCGTGCTCTGTGATTGGACAGTTATATATCGCTTGTTAAATTCTTGTTATCTCAGCAGTAAGTGTTTATTTACTCAAACACTAACTGTTCATTCAAACATCTCCAAAGCTCACCTTCAGGAACTTGTCTTATCCAGCACCACCTTTGATGCCGGTGATGGAGTTGGAACTAGTGGTGGTGGGATTGATCGGGCCAGTCCCTCGTGCGGATTGGTCAGTTGGGTTTCATGAGAAGCGGTCATATGTACGGTCCAGCTTCCCAGTCCTCCTGTTTACAATATTGGTCAAAGCACACGTTTGTAAATAAACCGAATGTTTGTGTTTCTCAAACAACATTTTCATTATTTTTTTTTTCTCACTTCGGTTCGGAGAACTGGTTACCTTGACAACTGGAGTGACGGGTGTTCGGAGAGTGTTGTGGTCCAGCTGGTGCGGTACTGAATAAACAGCACTGGTAACTGTGTCAGGAGTGGTGCAGATTCCCAATTCAGCTACTTCCCCTTCCTCTCCTCCCTTTTTCTTCTTCCCCTTTTGTTTTGCAACACTGCCGCTCTTCTCTTTCCCTCGCCTGCACGTCGTCACTGCAGAGTGCGATGCAGTCGACCAGCTCGTAATTCAGGAATCACTGCAATTCGTGCTCAATACGTCTGGTTCTGTACCGTTTTCAGTGTTTGCTAGAGCTTCGTTCTAACATCTCCGTCCCCATCTGTTAAACACGGTGGCGGGGGTGTCTCTAAACCCTTCTCACGTCTCACTTCTAACGATGTCGAGGTCTAGACTCTGAGGGACGTTCAGTCCATCGTTCCGATTCCTGCTTCTCGATCAGCTGCTTTCTTCTCACCGTCGAAGGACGAATGCAAACACCTGTTAAAGCTTTAAACCTTTGAGGGACCAGAGCTCCTTTCTGGCTTCAGATCTGAAAACATTAAGTGCTGTTTATCTGATAGGGGGTGTTTTTGGTGCTCTGTCAGGTCTTGCGTTGCTGTTTGGGCCCTTTTCTTCTGTAGCTCTGAATCGGTGGTGAAGGTTTCGCTGTAGAAGCTCATGTTGCTCACATATTCTTTAAATGTAGGCTCCAGTCTTCTGCTGCTGGACCAGATGTTTAGGACACGCACAGTTCCTGCATCTGGGTGTCTGTATTTTTGGATTTGTACATCTCTGGAGGCTGTTGGCCTAGCCTATATTGCCTGAGAGCTGTGTATGCGCTCTGCCTCGTGGCCTCTATATGCATCTGTTGCGGTTTTCCCTCTTTCCTCGTCTTTCTCCTCGTCTTTCTCCTCGTCTTTCTCCTCGTCTCAGTTCGCGTCTTATTTTCCTGCACAGTTCCTGGCAGATTCGCAACAGTGTGGGCTGTAGCATTGCTTAGCTGTCCACTACACCAGATGGACTTCTATGCTCTTATCGAGCATGTGCACATACCCTGTCCACTCCCATCCCCCATCTCGGCTCAACCTGTCCACGTCCAAAGTCCTTGTCTGTCTTCATGCTAAGCCGACGCACCTCCCATCCGACTGTGAGGATACCTCACAGAATATTGGGTATTCTCCTCCTCTCACCCTGATCTTCAGGACCCCACAGGACCACCACAGACACTGACATGGTGGTGGTGTGTTGGCGTGTGTTGCGCTGGTACGAGTGGATCAGGCACAGCAGTGCTGCTGGGGTTTTTAAACACTGGATGTTTCCGGAACGTGATGCTCAGGTTAGAAGGGTTGGGAATCATGTCATTTTTCCCATCATCACCATTTCATTCCAACCTCAGAAGACACCAGTAGCTTGACTGGTGTGTCTGGATGGTCAATAAAGTGGCTTTATTAATGTGCGACACTTGGTTCCGTTCAGCTCGTTCACAGTTTCTCTGAAGTGAACCATTTCACACCAGCCAAACTCTCGAAATGACCTTGTTCGCATCTCCACCGCTCTCAAGAAAAGCACTTAGTATGGTGATTGTTGTTCCCCTGAATCTACCCGGTGTGTAGGTTCTCGCAGTGCAGCAGGACGTGTGAATGGGGGTCCGTGAGTGCTCCCTGCAGAAGCCAGGCTGATCAATAATGTAGATGTTTTTTGAAGAGGGGCAGCGAGCAGCTCTGCCGCTTTCTTACATGCATACATGCGAACGCTTGTGCTCGTGCTCCTCCTCCTCCTCTCTCAGCAGGCCGTGTCGAGTTCCCGTCCCCTCTGGAGGACAGATAGGGTGGCTGAATTTATTTTGCCTTGCTAAGATATTACAATAAGCAAGCTGCTGCCGTTGATACACGATGCCTGAGATACAGCAGGCTGGACTCTGGTTTCTGTCCTATTGAGTTGCTGCTGTTCAAAGCCGTAACTTATGACACGCGCTTTCAAATGCAGATGAAGGACATTGGAGATGCTGGGTGGGAGGGGAATAAACAGCCCGTGCTGCTCTGTTTTGACTGTTCGGGCTGAAGTGGTGCAGGAGACAGATCTGAAAAGGAACGAGGATATGCTAATGTGGGCCGGCATCGCCCCAAGTGAACCCGGTCCTGTCCATAGCTGTGGGGGTGTAGGACAGTATTGATGGGTAATTGCACTGTGACGGCTCCGTGCGGATCAGCAAACTGAGACACTGTGCCCCTCCGTCTTCAGCCGAGCCACCTCTGTCTAGGTCAGTAGATGGTACCTTCTGGTACCTGACCTGGGAGCCGATGCTTACCTTGGAGGCTGCCCACTTCACATGTATCGGAGAAGGCATGTGTTTGTCTTCAGCTAGTGTCGGTAGGATTGCAAGCGATGGGGGGACTCTGAGTGGGTGGGTTGTCCCTAGTCTGGAGAGAGAGAAAGAGGTAGAGTTTGACATTAATAAGAAAATGTAAGAAATACATAGTTGCCAAACGAGGGTAGTGACCATTATCGCCCTATACTGTTGTGTGTGTGTGTGTGTGTGTGGGTCTGCTAATACACCATGATTTGTGTCCGTCTCTGCCTGTTTCCCGGTCCCCCGTGATCCGACTGCCTTCTGCTCCGTGTTCAATATTCAGACAGCGAGGTTGGCGAGAGGTCCGCGGGCAGCCTCGGCTACGGTCAGATGTGTTGCGCGATACGGGGAGGCAGAGGGCCGTCTGTCTGGAGTGGCGCTGCAGGGAGGGAGGAAGGGAGTGGGGCTGCTCCACCGGCCTGATTTCCCAGATAAATGGAGCTGACTGGGTTGTGGAAATGGTGGCGCTTCCTGTAATATGATGCCCAGGGGAACGGGAGAAAGAGGGGGGCGAGGACAGAAGAGAGGCAGCATAAAGGATGGCTGTGCCCTCAGGCAAGCATTAGAGTGCCCGTCCTCTCCTTAGTCCCACAATGCTCTGTGAACAACATGGGTCTGCATGTTCACAAAAGCCACCGACCAGGTCTGAGGGACACGCTGCGACGGCCTGCAACTGAAACAACACCAACGCCGCGCTTTTCATTCACCTTCTCACAGCCGTCGGACGGAGCGGAGGAGCCCGTCCGGGTGTCTGCGGTCATTTCTCGTTGTTTGACTCCAGTTGTTCGATACTCTTACCAGTTCAGGTGTAACGGTACTTCCTAGTTTACAACGTACTACCACCACCATGCTTTTGGGTATGCCGGAGCCCTGATCATGGATAGGAGCTGATCTCTGCGGAGGAACTTTTGGACCAATCGCACTTCAGCCTGTCTTATTTGCCTTCAACCATTTAAGCGAATATTTTTAAACCGAACTCCGTTTAAACGTTTATCAAACAACATAGCAACACCTTTGCAACCAACCCATTTGCATAGTGTCCACCTTGCCAACCAACAGATGCACCTTAGCAGCTGAATCCCATTCCACATACCACCACCGTAGCAACCACCTAGCCATGACTTTGCAACCAACTCATCTGCATAGTGTCCACCTAGCAACAACTTGGCAACCAACAGCTCAACATTGGCGACGGAGTCCCCTACCATAGCAACCCCTTCACACCTAGCAACACCTTTGCAACCAACTCACTTGCATAGTGTCTTGGCAACCAACAGCTGCATATCATAGCACCCTTAGCAACTACCTAGCAACAACTTGGCAACCAACAGCTCAACCTTAGAAACCGACTTCCATACCATAACACCACCTAGCAACACCTTGGCTACTGATGCCATTGCATCACACATCTTGGAGCACGCTACCGCCCCCATGCTTCATGGCTAGAATTTTAATGCGAGTTTGCGTTTGTGACTGTATGAATAAGTGGAGCGGAGCGAAGTCGGGCCCCTCGGTGCGTTTCGTATGCATGCTGCGTGGGTGGGCTTCGGACGACATCATGCTCTTTTTACATTTAACGCCGTCATTACGTGGCTCCTCTCAGAAATATGATAATGCATGTATGAGCTTGAAGCAGTGATTGTTATTCATGAAGCGTGATTATTTTTAGCTCTGTACTGATGAATATTTGCACAGCAGCACACGAGTGGAAGCGCAGTACTGCGAATGTCGGTGGTGCTGCTCAGCCATAACACCACCACCAACACCACCTCACTGTGCATCTTATCGGCTCCTCTGACCATACAGCACCCCCACAGAGCAGGTATTATGTGGGTGGCGGGTCATTCTCGGCTCAAAATGTCTCTGTGGAATGTAATTAAACTGTAAACCGACGTTGGTTCGGATCTGACTGATGTTTCGGACGTTCTGATGTGTGCTGATGATGTTTTTATCGATCTTCTGAAGAGCAGAAGGTGTAGGTGAAGCTGGACGCTGCGCCAGAATATCCGCATTGTGTTCATTTTAACGCATTTGTAACTCTTCAGTAATAAATGATGTGTTTTTCTGCTGATTCAGGAGAATCTAGTCCCAGTTTTTGTGTTTTATGAATGTGTTTGCATCAGCATGAACAGATGTGTGTGTGAAAAATATTGGATATTGATATTGACCCGCAATTCCCACGAGTTCCTAGTCGAAAGGCTTTCTGTGAGCTTGGAAGAGCACTCCGTTAAAAACCGTTAAAAACAAAGGGGTTGGAGGCGTTTTGATGAGATCCTTTAAATCGGTACCCAAATTGTAGGTTCTTCACACTTAAATTTGTGTTATAAAGTTGGTTCTTCATGGAAACAAAACAGGTTCTTCTGTGCTGCAGTTAAAGGAGAGGCGGCGGTCGACGCCGTGTATCGGAGGAAGCATTGCGTGCGATGGGAGGGACGACGGTGGCGTTAGAGAATTAAAAAAATCATACATTTTTATCGGTTAATGTTTACGATTGTATTTATGACTTTTAATTTTGTGGTTTAAAGTTTTGTGTGTGTCTGTGTGTGCGTGCGTGCATGTGTGTGTGTTCCCCATCTCAAGAGCACAACAAACACGTGGTATTAAGAGCAGGAAATGGGTTTGTCTCGGAAGACAGTGGGTGGGTTTGTTTATGGAGGCCACTTTCTTTCTCTGGGCTCTTTTTCTGCCTGTTGGGCAGGTGTGTGTGTGTGTGTGTGTGTGTGTGTGTGTGTGTGTGTGTGTGTGTGTGTGTGTGTTTTGAGCCCTTTCTGATGCCACTCCACACATCAACAGCACCAACCGCCAATGGCACCGAACCGATTTTGGAATAGAAAGTGGTCTCTCATGCTCTGGCCTCTTCTCATATATATAAGGCTCCGTTGCGTCTGGCTGACCACACTCGAATGAAACCTCGCCAGGGTTTGGAGGAGCTCCGAGTAGCTCTTTTGAAGGCCTTTCAGATGCGGGCCCCAACCTGCACACCGCCTCAGCCCGTCCGCCGCGCTCCAGCCCAAAATCCTGCGCCGCGACTCTGATGTTGAAAAGCTCCTGATCTAATTTACGAGGGGAGATTTGGAAAAATGGCCGCGTGCCTTTTCCAGCTTTTCCGAGGCGTGCTACACACAGAGCTGGCCTTATGTGGTCTCGAGCAAGATGGAGGTTGAGGTTGAAACCGTTACTGACTCAACTGGCATGCAGAGCGAAGAAATTCAGAGCACGGAGGGGAAAAGACGTCTCGAAGAGGCTTCGGCCAGAAAGCCTTTCTATTAAAGAGAGATCCCTGCCGGGGTTTCGACGCGCAGACCTTGTTTAACGTGGTTGTGTGTTTACGAGGTGGCCGGTTGGTAGTGCGTGTGCCTTCGTTTTTCTCGTCGTTCGTCGTGAAGAGTGTGAAAAGACGCTTTTGGTGATTTGTGGAAAATGTGTGTTTGTGCTGAGTCTTTTCATGCCTCAGCAGTTTCCTTATGTGGTGGCTTCTCAGGCTCTCGTGCTGAGTCAACCGTAATTAGTCAGAATGGAGCTGATAGACATGAGCACCGGAGGATCCTCAGTGGTGCCGCGCTGCTCTGTAAACGCCTCCGTTTGCGCGATGGACCCTGCATGCTTTAGATTGAGATGTTTCTGGGTGTTGTATTTTGGGTGTAGTCACGGGTCCTGTTTAATTTGGAATCTGCTCTGTGGGTCCATCCAGTGTCAGGATTACTGGAAGAATAAGCTCTTCAGGATGAGACGCAGCAGTGCTGCTGGAGTGCTTAAACGCAGTAGATAGAACATCTGAGACCAAAATCTGAAACTCATCTGTTTCACTGCCCACAGGTGATTTCTCAAGCTTCCTAACCTATTGCTGGACTTCTGGCTGCGGGTTAATGTGATCTGCACCATTTGCTTTGGTGGTGTTTGATGGCTCTACTGTGTCCTGATCCTCACTGTACTGGACCGAGAGATGGACTCTTGAGATGTTGGTTCATGATGGTGTCCAGACAAGTCTAGACTAAATCGAACATCTGATGGTAAACAAGACTTGGTTTCGACCTCACCGTGTCTTCACAAGGCGACAAGCAACCAGTTGGCGAGTGACAGGGACAGAGCGACCACCGACAAATCAAGTTGAGAGTTTCTCGACTTTATGAAAAATGTTATGACTCAGCGATTCTTTGAACCAGTCATACACACGAGGCCCGAAGATGGTCCGGCTTCTGTTTTTGGAACAGCACACTGCACAGTGTGGCCTGCACATGGACCACAGTTGCTCCTTCTCCCGTGTTACCTGATGCAGCTTTGAACGTACGCAGAGACAGTTCCAGGACAAGCGATGCACGGAAGAGAGTAGATCGACTAGGCCTTGTAAACGGACGCGCTCGTGCGAACGCACGGTCAGAACCCAGCCCAGTGTTTAGTCTAGTCTTGGTGCTGAGGGTCTGAGGAACGTCTGAGGCACTGAGATGTGGTTAAATGATATAACCTTTAGCACAGTCCTTCCAGACCCGAGCCTGCTCTCCCAGGTCAGTCGTTACCACACTCCTCCTCTTTTTCTTTTCTGTGCCCTCCCACTTAGTCTAAACGCCGTCCTTATCTGAGGGTGTTGAGATGTTTTTTACTGGTGCCTGGTTTAGCCGGTTTTATGGAGATGTTTGTAGTTCAATGGTCAGGATGTGGGTAGCAGGAGCGAGGCCAGGCCCCTGCAGTGCCACTTCTTTCCTTTCTGCTCGAGGAGAATTGTGAAAGCATCCTCTTTCGTCTTCGATAATAAACAGCCCTTTGACTGGTAATTCAGAGTGCGTGAGTTCTCTTCCTCAGGCCCTGCATTTCCCTTTTAAGGTCAGCAGTGCGTGCACTCTGTGCAGGGAGGGAGCGACTGAAAGAAAGGCCTCTTCTCTCAGTGCAGGCAGCTAATGTGGACGGCAAACCGGTCTTTTCAGCTCTTATCTGCCCAACAATCCTGCTGTTCCACTCCAGCTGAACCTCCTGTTTAGGGTAGCTGTGGGCTTAAGTTGTTGAAAAGCTTTTATTTTTGATCGAATTGAAAGTGTTGGAAAACTGTGACGATCGCTGCGGAGAACGTCGTGGACAACGCCGCTACATTCCACGTATCACGCTGGAGTTAGAGACGCAAAACATGCTGTACCGAAAGCATTTCTCGGCCAAGACCCCCGATACCGTTGACCTGCTCCTGTCACGTGGTTCGACGGTAGTGGGCTCTGTCCGTAATGTTTATGCGACTGTACTGGACTGAGAGACGGACTCTCGAGCAGGATGGAAAACACAACAGTGTCAGGGATAAACTTGTTGACATGGTGGTTTTAGTTTGCGGTGCTGAAACTGGAAACAGTGTTGTGTTTGTGGTGTGGATTTGATGTCCACCACCGTCTATAATAACTGGTGTTCACTGCCGTCTTCGGTACAAGCTGCTCAGGTGTTCAAGTTTTCGTCCGCGTCACATGACATTCTCTTCAGAATTTAAAACACCATGTTCAAAGTCACGTAGACGTTCTGAAGGTCGGGTTCGATGACACGAGCTTTTGGTCTGTTTGGGTTGTAAAATGACCTGCTCATGATTGCATCACGCAAGTGTCCGTTCCCACAGAACCCAGAGTGCAAAGACCACGGTCACTGGTGTCCATCAGTCTTTGTTAGCGTTCGTTTATTGCGGTTTCGGCGATTGCGATTTGATGTCATGGCGCCTTTTGTTAATCTAAAGGTTAAAGTGGTGGAATATGAAGCAAATCGTGGGTTTTTGGTCATTTTGTGATATTAAAATATGTAAATGAACCTGCTTCTCCAGCAGTGCCTTTCGTCAGTCCTGGAGACCCCCCTGTCCGGCGCGGTGTTCACCACGGCATGCTGCAGCGTGCCTGACCCTGCTGGATAATTAGCTTTGTTCTGTCAGGTGTTGTTCAGAAGGGGGTTAGTTGAAGCTGCCGGGCAGGAGGTCTCCAGCACTGATCCTACCAGACAGTGTATTTTGCAGACTTTGATGGAGTTCTGACGGCGTTTGTTTGAAATATTAAACTTTACGAAAAGTGTCTAAAAGGGAACCATTTCCATCATTAAAATCCCACTTTCTTTAAAAGTGAAGGTGTTCAGTGAATCCAACGTGTGCCTGTTTCACACCAGCACAAAGTTCACGTACACTAATCAGAGTAGTCTTTCACTTTGGTCACGTGTGTCACACTCCACCACAGAAATGACGTCAAGTGCGAAAATACTTTGTCTATTTTTGATTCGTGATGTACGTGGAACTGAAACAAGCAGCACGTTGTAGTTCTATAACCACAGACTGTAGTTCATCTGTTTCTCTGATACTTTATTCTCCTCCTTCCACCCTGATCTTCAATGATCAGGACCCCACAGGACCACCACAGAGCAGCTGTTATGTGGGTGGTGGGTCATTCTCAGCACTGCAGTCACACTGACATGGTGGTGGTGTGTTAGTGTGTGTTGCTGGTACGAGTGGATCACACACAGCAGTGCTGCTGGAGTGTTTAAACACAAACTGCAGAAACAGATGAGCTTCTGTCTCTGACTTTACATCTACAAGGTGGAGACACTCTGTAGGAGTGTCTGATAGAGTGGACAGTGAGTGGACACAGGGTTTAAACACTCCAGCAGCACTGCTGTGTCTGATCTACTCACTAACACACCACCACCATGTCAATACAATGCATGTGCAGCCTGTATTCCAGTGTAGGGTGTGAATGCGGCTCTGGTGGAACAAGCTTAAGGAACCGCATCACAGTACCGCGTTTAACGATAAATAGCAGCATGTTCGCAGTGTCGTTATGACTGTACTATGCAGCCCTGACCGGTTGTTATCTCTGTGATGCACATTTCAGTGTAGTAGGAAGATGTTCCCTTCGCGTGGCCGTGGCATGACTAAAAGCTTTATGACTTCTGATAAGCCGGTGGTCTCGAACCAGCGCTGTTTGGTGGTCCTGGCCGTGCCTGGCTCGTAGGCAGGGGCCGATGGGTGTTGTCTGTGCGGCCTGTTTCCCTCCTCCCTCTACAGTAAGATTACCGGCTTGTTTCCAAGCTCCATTAGGAGGGAGTGCACGCCGATCTGGATTAGTCCAATCTGTCAGATTCCTTCTGGGAGAAGCTACAGGGTGCAGATCCTCGTAGACACACTGTCCTTACTCACGCACACCCGGCCCTGGCCTTAATCTGGCCCTTCCATCTCCTCCCCACGTTCTGGCTCTGTGTAGAGCCTTCCAGAACCAGGCTGGGAAACGGGCCTAGAGCTGCAGGAAGGACAGTTTTATGGATAGCATGTTTTCACCCATCGATTAATCCGATGTTTTATCGATTAATCGACACACAAACGTGGTGGTGGTAGGGCTTGTACTTGTTTCCAGTAGGGCAACAGTTTTTCCTATTTCATTGATTAGACAAATTTCCTCCATTTCACACGTTTACGTGGTGCAGAAACTGCAGACGCTCCAGCCTGACAAACACTAAACCGAGCCGATTTCACTGTCAGTCGTTCAAAGAAGAAAATCCCAGTTTCTGGGACTCGTGGTTCCCAACACAAAGAAAAGAGCTTAAAATCACTGCAGAAATAAAATCTGTCACTATGGTAACGTTCCATCAAGCCTAAAGGCCAGAGAACAAACATTCCACAAACACCGGTGAGTGCAGTGCATTATGGGTGTTGTAGTTTAGCTGTCGGTGGGCGGAGCTGCTGGTCTGTACGGTTCTGTTAATGTTGGAATTTTAAGCTCAGGCTGTAATAAAAACTCGTTCTGGTTTCTCATCCTTGTTGTTGGGAATGTGGTTTTACACCAGAATGAGTGGAATAATCTGATTATCCTTTATTATTTTCATTTATGTATCAGCGTTGTCCCTTCTCAGGACTTTTATTCTGAAATTTGGACACTGTGTGACCAAAGAAAGAGAGCAAACAGCCCCTCCCTTTGATCCGTCAGTCTATGCAGGTTGATCATCAGCCCCGCCCCCTCTCTCTGATCAGTCAGAGTCTGTATGCAGGTTGATCATGTTCACGTGGACAGAGCAGTAAACATGCACTGGGAGCTCTTTGATGTTTAAACTGGGATTTAATTACTAGAGAGCGATTGTACACGACTTTGATTAAAGGTTTGGTTTTTATCACAATCAGTATGATTATAGGAAGCAACCCTGGTTCTCTAAACTTCTCAGAAACGTTACTAAAGATCTCGAGGCCTGTTCTCACACAGCTGGACACCAGTAGAAAGTATGACTCCATGTATGACTCCCAGTGCTGAGGAGCCAATGAGACGGCTGTTTGTGTTCTGTGCCTTGGATACCTCCCTTGCTTTGGCTGTGAAGTTGTTGAGGTGTGTGTGGGGGGGGGAGGGGGTGGGGTGTACGATAGCAGAGGCATGCAACCAGCGTGTTCCCAGCTTAAGAGCCTCTGAAATACCCCTGACTACACCCACCCCCACCCCTCTCCTCACCCCACCCCTCCCAGTGAAGAGAAGCAAGCCTGGCCGGGTCTCAACACCAAACCTTAAAGCAGTAGTTCAGCCAATAACTGATCAGCAAAGACGTGTTTGTGTCTTACGTTCAGAATGTTCTCCGTTAAAAGCTGCGGTTTGGAAGTTTGACGTTGCGTTTATTAAAGTAGATTTTAAATCTGTGCACACCGTCAAACACTACACAAGGCAGTGCGTGACTGAACACCTCCACACGATTTGAAGGCATATGGTGAGGCGTCCTTGTCCACTACGTTAGCTACATTAAAGCCTCTGTGGACTTTCAGTGAAGTGAGGTTTGCGGCGGTTGTCCCAGTTGCGAAGTCACACTTTCGCAAACCTACAAGCTCGTGTCTCACACATTTCACTGTCCACTGCTTTGTTTTGACTCTTATACAGGCCCTCCAGTACTGCAGGTGGCGCTGTGACATTGTGGTCATTTTGATGACTGTTTCAACATGTCTGAACACTGTAAAGTACTCTGTCTTACACTGCTACACTCCTTGTCCTACACTGCTACTCTCTTTGTCGTACACTGCTAGTCTGTTACACTGATACTCTCTCTGTGCTACAATGTTACTCTCTGTTACACTGTTGGCTGACGCGCCGACTTCAGTTGGTTAAAGATTGATCTCTGCTTTATATGATTATTGATCATTAAAAAAACAGTTTGAACCGAAAACTGAATCCCACCCACAGCTACACCACTTCAGCTACACCACTTCAGCTACACCACTTCAGCTACACCACTTCAGCTACACCACTTCAGCTGCAGTGAAAATGGCAGCCCAGTCTAAACCCCATCTCTGCCTGTTTATGCCCATCAGGGCCTGTTTGTCGATTTATCGACTCTGAAACAACGTTAGAATTGCCAGCTCCTTCCCCTGGCAGCCGACAAATGCACATCTTTCAGTTGTAATCTTCAGAAACGAGTTGATTCAGCACCTTAATGTTCCTTCGTACTCATCGCTGATTTATGGTTTTGAAAGTTGGAGCGTCTCCGTGCTCGGCTGAAGCTTACCTGGCAACAGTAGCACTGGCTGGAACAGGAGGATCCAGTAACCTGAACCCGAGCAGGGACAGAGGATCCTCCACCAGATCACATTAGGAATGTGAAACGCCAGCATCCGGGCAACCAAATCTCACCATTTCCTTTCTGTCTGTCTGTCGTTGCAGGATTCTTTGGACTTCTTTTGCGACGTCCCGCTTTTTTTTTTTTTTTTTTTTTTTTTTTTTTTTTTTTTTTTTGTCCCCATCCCCTGGATTTTAACAGTTCACCTCTGAACATCTGAAGACAGCCATGGAATCGGTAAGCGTGCTTTTATTAATGATCTACATCCTGACCTGCGGTTGTTTGTTTTGCTGTTTTGCTCGTCCTCTCAGTGGCGGCTGAAGCCACGTCGAGCTCACGCTGGTCTATTTTTAGAGCTTTTATTGCTGCGTGCCGAGACGACGCTGATTATTTCTCTGAAATAATCCCATTTATTTACTGCTGTCATCGGGAAATAAAGCGGGTTGTTATAGTGCAGAAGTCCCTTTCGTCAGGCTCTTCAGTGGGACCGACGCTCGTCCTCGAACAGATTGCGATCCCGGTGACGGGACGTGTGTATAGGTTGAGTGAAGTGTGTAAGCGTGTGCTAGTAGAAACAGGCAGGTCTTAAACGGTGGAATGTGTGTGTTAAGAGCAGGGCTTATGCATGTCCAGGCCCTGCCTGCCTGTCCCTTTGTTGAGGGGGGTTTTGAGCTGGTGTGCTGGGGCATGGATTTTGGTGTGCGTGAGAGTGAGCGAGTGTATGAGCGCGAGAGACAGAGAGAGATGTTTTGAGAAAGTGGGTCAGCTCTGGCTCTGGCTCCTTAATGAAGAGTCCTTTCGTGTGTTTGTGCGAGACGGTCGTTCCCGCATCAGTAGGTAGTGGCGACTCAGGCCTTGATACATGCACTTCGGTTTCTGTCCCCGTGGGCTGCGCGCCGTAGCAATGCCGGCCTCTTCACGCGTCATTACTCGTGATTGCTGGTCATTCGTGGGTCATGTGATGATGATACACTGTCACTGCACTTTCCAGAGTTTATCACAAATACAGTCGGTACTTAACACAACCTTTATGTAGTAGTTTCGTCCTAAACCAGCAGCGTAATCGTTTAATGCTTCACTGACTGTAACCATGAGAGTACGGAACACCGCTACTGCACTAGGTACCTTTGGTGGAGCTGTATGAGCACCTTTCTTCAGAACCGTAACTCTGTAACATCCTGGATTTTATTAGTATTAGCTGTGAATAACTACAGGTTTGGTGGTATTGTGTTGGTTGTCTTCTGGCTCCGCCCACAAGTCCTGTGTTCATACCCAGTGAGCAAGGTAACCAAATTTTGCCCGACTATGAGGACAAGCACCAGAGCATTTTATGGCTGAAGCTACCACTGATGGCTTTACGGACTTGTATTAGTTAGTAATACCAGCTAGTGCTGGGCGATATGACCTCAAATCAGTATCACAATTAATTGAATATTTAACCTCAATTACGATCAATAATCGTAATAATTTGGGGTTTTTCTGTCGGCTTCACAAATGCAAACCGTGCAAATGATGGACGCAGCATGTCTTTGGCACAAGCTGCTCCAGTTGCTTTGTTGGATCCGAGTTCGGGTTTTCATTTATGTTGCTTCCATGTTGTTGACTGGAAAGGGGCGGAGTCACGTGACTATATATACCCTCTCTGAATGTCTTTATAAAGGTTACAATTTCGCACGTTTTAGGACTGTTGTACCGCAGTACTGTAGAACTTGCTGTAGTTATCCCAAGCAGTGAGATTGCACACCCGAAGCCACCTCGGTACTTCCAGTTTCTCCAGGCTCGTGTGGGGAACGTCCAGATCGACGTTCCTCCACGCTGTTAGACAGTTGTGGGATGGGAAATGGGATAAACGAGTGTGTTGGGAAGATCTCCAATCGCTTCAGTCTCCTCCACGTCACGACTGCTGTTTACCTCTGAAATGGGACTGTATGTGCAAACCGAGGAGACTGACCACAAAGCTCATTATGCCAGCAGGGGTGTGTTGTGTTATTTATTTATTTCTACCCCCTCGTCCCACCCCCTCCAGCTCCTCCTTTTCATGTGATGCCAGTCACATGGTTTCCAGGCAGCGGTACAGTAAATCACAATCAGGTTTATTTTTAACCGCGACCGAGTCCTCCGCCAAGCTGATAGGTAGCAGAGGAGCTGTCTCTGTCTCTTGCTTTGTGTGTCTCTCTCTCTCTGACTCTGTCTGTCTCTCACTTCGTGTCTCTCTCCCATATATATGAAGTCTGATGTAGTGTTCGGTGTTATCTGGTGGTGCGGCTGGTCTGTCAGTGGTTTCAGATGAAAGGAAATCCTTCTCCTGTGATCACTCTTTCTGCACCACTCTGCCCCTGCTTATTACAAGCATCTAATTCCCCTCTCTCTCTCTCTCTCTCTCTCTCTCTCTCTCTCTCTCTCTCTCTCTCTCGCTCCAGGCTTGTCCCACAACAGATTAGTCCGCAGTGCTCTGAACAAGGAAGTGGGGTCTGCCAGTCATATTACATAAGACCCTAGCACGCTTGAGACAACTATAGATGCTTTGTCTGTCGACCCCCCCACCACACTGCCCAAACCTCCCTTCTCAGATTCCGCTCCCTCCCAACCCCTCTGCCCGGCTCAAGGCATATGCTAATGCTGTATTGAAGAGTGTGTTCAAACAGGCCTGGCTCTGTGGTGAGACAGCAGAAACACTTGCATTGTTACCTGCAGAATGGCATGTTGGTCGTGGCTTCGGTGCATTAGTGCAGCGAATGGGATGGATGGATGGATGGATGGATGGATGGATGGATGGATGGATGGATGGATGGATATGAAGGAAGCAGATGTAAAGTTTGTGTTGGTCGTCCTCTAGTCCTTCATCAGGGCTCACAGGATGCTGCCCACAGGACGCTGTCGGCCAGATATTTCTGGTCGGTGGACTGTTCTCGGTCCAGCAGTGACACTGCGGGGTTTAAACACTCCAGCAGCACTGCTGCAGTGCTGAGAATGACCCGCCACCCACATCATATCTGCTCTGTGGTGGTCCTGTGGGGTCCTGATCATTGAAGATCAGGGTGAAAGGAGGAGAGTAAAGTCTGCAGAGAAACAGATTATATGTACTGATAGATGCTTGTCTTCCAAACATCTTCAGGGATGGTGGGTCAAGCAAACCCATTCTTCACGCTCGGGTTCCGAGCATGCTCATCAGATTGCCGTGTTCCATCATGCATTAACAGCTGCTGTAGATATACTTCTTTGCAACAAAAGGGAGAATTTTCCTGTCTGGAGTGGTGCGTAGCGAGGACAGTGCGGACCTGACGCATGCTCGTTGACCCGAAATGAATTCGGCGGCGTATATCCAAAGCTGTTTCCTGATGAATGTTGGCTCTGAACTTTCCTATCAGTACATTAGTGTGTCTGATGTCTGGCTGTTCTCCTGCTTACATAAGCAGGGGTGGACGGTAAGAGAGGACCTCCGGTGCATTATTCAGGTGATTCACTGCAGGGCAGTAAGATGGTGGGTGAACGCAGGGACCATTTTGAAGCTGGCGAT
This sequence comes from Acestrorhynchus altus, assembly GCA_034509495.1. Lineage (NCBI taxonomy): Eukaryota > Metazoa > Chordata > Actinopteri > Characiformes > Acestrorhynchidae > Acestrorhynchus > Acestrorhynchus altus. The sequence continues at coordinate 21,468,830 of CM067523.1, forward strand.
GTTGCCAGGCGCTCTCGCGAGTTGTTAAAAGCCTGGCACTGGAGGATCAGCTCTTAAGATCGTAATCCAAGGGAATGATGTCAGTCCTCCATTCATCACCGTGGCAGCTGATTGGCTGCGGTACAACTTATTCTTTCAACAACCTTCCAAAGTCACCTTTACCCAGCGAGTGATGGCTCACTTCGCTTTTGACATGGCCTGAACGAGGTCTCGTGGGAATAGGTGCGAGGAATTCGTTGTTTACCATAGGCAATGATACTTTTTGCTATTTTGTCCCAGTTAGGGGACAAACACCTTCTTACTACAGTGTGGACGATGAAACAAAATGCTCTTTGGAGCGTGTTGTGGATATAGTCCGAACATCTGGACATTACATCATTCCAGATCACATAATTAGGCATTGGTCAGAAGCAGGTCTTTTGGGATGTTTCTGATTTTCAGGGCTCAGTATCTACTAAAAGTGCTCCAGGAGAGGACAAGTCTCACTGATGCTCATGGAGGTCCCACCTCACAACTTGCAGAACTTGCGATGACTGCTGGAACTATATATGGTGCAGCCCAGGATCTAGCATTGTAGGTTTCTGGTCAGTAGGCCGACTGAGACAGGAAAGCAGTACAGTGTTGTGAACTATGGAGTCTACGTGGTGTCCCCTTGAACCCTAGGTTAATAATTCAGTTCATAATCCTTAATGCAGGAACCTGATGGTTTAAAATATGTTGGAGTTCCACAGGGTTCTATTGTAGGTCCTATAAAACCACTGTATAACTACAGAACCATAGAGAGTGAAGAACTAAAGTCTGGTCTTATGTACAGACTCTTAACGACTTTAACAGAGGATCCTTTTTATTAATGAAGGCTGCAGATTTTCTGAGGTCCTCCGACGTCCCACCTCAGGATGCTTGACGTACCGCGGAACCACTGCTCTGTATAAAAACCTACGGTTGAATTCGTGATGCATGTTTTTCTACATTACTGTGACCCAGATAATTTCCTGAATCCGCGAGTGACTCGTTTTCCCAACTCCATGCAGAGAACAGAATGTATCTGTTCAGCTTTCATCAGAAGGAATGTGCCGTCAGTAAGATGAAGCTCATTCTCATGCTCTGTTCGAGCGTTTGGCTGTGTGCCGCTGACAAGCCAGCGTCTGTCCTTACTCTGCTCTCCTCCCACACATGGGAAGAGAGCGAGCGGCGCAGACACAACCTCTTCAAGACCGCGGTGGCCGCAATGACGGATGGCCAGTGCTGCTTCGGCGCACTTAGAAGGTCAGAGGGTTTGTACAGAATGTCTGGATGTGGACAGTCAGCTCGGTGTACAGCGTATGTAGCCCAGAGGGCAGCTTTTAAAGGGCCCGTATCGGGGAGAGCCTTACTTACCTCACTTAAGTTGAAATTAGTGTGTAGCTCAATGTGCCACGTAAACTAGGGACATGCTAATCAAGATATTTTGTCCCCTGCAGTCTCATCTGGGTCTCATAATGCGAAGCTTTAGCCGATACCCGATCCAATTTGTATCAGTAGTACAGCTCCAGTTTCATATGGAGATATGATGTGAAAAAATAGGTCTTCATGCCATGATATATTGATATCGCTCAGCCCGTATCCCGCTCTGTTTATACCCCGATATAGATATAAATATCGATATATCGCTCAGCCCGTATCCCGCTCTGTTTATATCCCGATATAGATATAAATATGGATATATCGCTCAGCCCGTATCCCGCTCTGTTTATATCCCGATATAGATATAAATATCGATATATCGCTCAGCCCGTATCCTGCTCTGTTTATACCCCGATATAGATATAAATATCGATATATCGCTCAGCCCGTATCCCGCTCTGTTTATTTCCCGATATAGATATAAATATGGATATATCGCTCAGCCCGTATCCCGCTCTGTTTATATTCCGATATAGATATAAATATTCATGATTAACCGCTTTGGGATCAAGAGATGTTTTAATTTTTTCCTTCAATTTCAAAAGCATGGAAGGCTTCATGGGAAATGTAGGAAAATTATATTGGTCTATTATTATTATTGTTATTGTTATTTATTGTTATTGTTATTTATTGTTATTGTTATTTTTATTATTAATATTATTGTTATTAGTATTATTATTATTATTATTATTATTATTGTAAGGATGTTCTCCAGATGTTTGGTCACACAGGCTATGATTATGCCTTCAGTCTAAATTTGGAATCCACCTTGCAGGTCGTGAACCTCATTTGCCTCCAGCCTGTCTTTCCCTGTTCAGTGTGGACGCCTGGTTCGAGAGTGATTTGTTATGTTAATGCTCAGTGACTCATCACCATGTGCACCAGCTACATGCTTCTGTGTCATGGTGGTGAAAGCTTGTTTGCTTTCTCAGAGCCACACCACGGCGGAGTTTTCGGACCGTTGTGCTGCTTCTCGCTGGTCACCGCTACTGTACTGCTGCGTCAGGGGAAAAGAAAGCACTCCGTCATCAGTCGGTTTACAGGAGGCCCAGTAAACTATGCAACCCTCTGGAACAAATTAGATTTTGTTGTTCCAAACTAACTTAAAAGGAGCCCTCCCACGGTGTCTGGTGGTAGCCATGGTTTTGCCTGCTGGTTTGGGGTGTATAGCTCTCTGGCACAGCGATTAAAGAGCACGTAGAGCTTTGGAGGCATTGCATTGTTTTTTCCGTAGGCGCCCTTTGAACTCAATCTGCACGCGGTAATTGGATTCCTTTTAAACGCAGTGCGTTTTATCCGTTCCTCGACAATGCAGCGGAAGTTCTTCTGCCGTGGCTGATGCTGGCAAATGTCAGACGTTTGATGCTTTCGCTGCATATGGAAGAAAATATGAAATGAAAATTAGCTCGGATAAAGCTGAGTTTATACGTTTTCACGCGTTTATTCTTCAGCAGCCTCACAATAGTCCAGACTGTGGGACAGATGAGCTGTCCATGGGTTTGACTCATACACACTCGATGTATATGGTAATATATAGGTTGTGGCTGTACTGTAGGCATAATTTGACTGTAGGGTTTATGATATTTGAAATAGACATTGTGATATTTTGTTGATCTATATGGAGACATTAAAATCTACAACAGGTTGAAATCACCGCGTTTTTAATTGCTACAGGTTGCTCAGTTGTCACATTGTTTTGGTGTTTTGAGTACAATAGGGTTTGCTTTGCATCACAACAAGACCATAACAAGCAATGTCCTTTTAGTTGTCCAGCCCTAACTTAATAAAATCACCAGAACACACTTTTGGAGAGTGCAGCGGTAAAAACAAAGGATCATAACTAGATTAGATTTAAAGTGATTGATTCCCAGTCCGTTACAAGCGTGCCTGGATTTGATTGGCTCATCCCTAATGTTACATATACATATATATATTACGTCACCGCTGTGTGTTATATAACTGAAATTGCTGTAATAAACTGTAAATGGTACACGTATAACCTACGTTTCAGTGTGTTTTTCAGTGTATGTGTCAGCCTGTTCAGCAGCGTACAGCCAGGCCAGAGTCTCAGACCTTCCCACCATCCCCCCTCACTCTTTTCTCTTCACCTCCTTTTCATTCCTGTGTGACATGCGGGTTTTTCCCCTGGCTCGTTGCGCTCTCCTCGCTCTCTTTCCCCTCTGTCCCTCACCCCTCCTTCTTTCTCTCCCTAGCCCCCACTCTCTCTCTCTTGCGCTCTCTCTCTTTCCTGGCCGTGTCGGGATCATGATGACTGTGCTGTTTTCAGCCTTGCTGCAGCCGAGAGAGTAAATGTAGCATTTGATCACAGGGAAATTTTTACAGGGCTTTCAAACCCTGACCTCCTCCACAGACCTGCGCCTGCAACGCCGTCGCTCCAGCTATGAAAATCAGGCCGTCAGGAGTAATGGTCATATTTAAAGCAAGGAAATGTCTTACTCTGCTGCATTACACGCATTAAACAATCTCTCGGGTTAGCGGGCAGATTAGGTAGTAGCCTATTTTAGGGAGATGCTACTGCTTCTGACGAAGGGGTTGAATGAGATGAGTGCCCGTTCCCCCTCGTCTCCAGTTTCTGACCATAATGGCCGCAATAATGGCTCTGTTTTTGATTGTTTGTGTCAGCCAGGCTCTGGTTTCAGGAAACTGTGCACTTAACATTTTTTCCAGTAATCTGAAGTCCCATGAAAGAGCCGGGAGTCATGTTCACCAGGTCTGTAACACGAGGGCCAAGCCCACCAGCAACCCTAACCCACCGAGGCCTGTTTCAGCTGGTCCCTCTGCCACCCCACCAGCCAGAGCGCTGTGACCTTGGTATCGAGTGTCCCTCGCCTGGTAGCAAGCCAATAGCACGCTTGGGATGGCGCGTCCTTGTTCCTGACCCCATGGCGCGTTCGCATACCTCTCGCTCCTCTCATTAGATGTGCTGACCTTTGTTTGCGCAAGTGGGCAAACTTGAAATTGAGCTTGAGACCGGGTATCGTTCTGAATGTTCGGGTTCTGATGTCTTGGGCGTTGATTTCGAAACGGTACAGAGACTAGTTTAACGCAGTTCTTACTTTAATTGTTTAGTGTTCCAGAAGTTGGGGGACAGTAGGAGTGGTCAGTTAAAAAAAAAAAAGATCCTGCTGTTAACAGGGGCTCCCTCTGCGGCAGGATCCTGTCCCGGACAAGCGTGCCATCGGCAGCCAGAGTCGGAGAGAGCAAATGTCTGCAGTCGCTTGCAGGATGGAGTCGGGGTGTATGTGGAGTGCATTGGAAACATCTGGCATGGACCAGACGTTTCCAAGACGTGGACTTTACCACACAGGTCGGATTGCTACCCTGTTGAGATGCTTGTTTATTGGACTGCTTGCCGCTGGCTTTTCTTCATAATTTATGTCTGTGTGTTTGTCTCTGCGACAGCGGTGTTGGAGACAATTTGAAATCACATCGAGCTTTAGTAGCCGTCCCCGCCTTAGTGCTTTAAATTTAGGGTCAAGAGTGAGGTGATGCTTTAGCCCAGACTGGGCAGTTCATATTAAACTAATCGAAACCGACGTTCCGAACATCTGACCGGTGTAAACGTCCAGTCCACCACATCGACGCTACATGGAGGAAAACTCACTCAGCAGCTTCTACCAAAGAAAAAATGTCCTTTATTTGGACACTTGGCTTCTCGTCCTGGCCCAGTGTCTGTCTGTCTGTTGCTTCAAACTTCAAAACCCTGTACTGTCTCGTCCCCGCCCCCCTACCCCATAACACTCCCAGCCAGCCGCTCTGTGAGCGTATAGAGACGTCTCTTTGTTGCTGTTGTCGTGAGCTGAGCGGAGACGCACTCAGGAGGGTTATGCAGGTTTGAAGTCTTGTCGGATCCAGGTGTTCCTCCATTACTGGGCTCCGAGCGACAGCCGCCGCTGCATGTGGGCCATTTCTGTGCCCCCCTCTTTGCTCCTGGCTTTGAAAGCCTCCAGCTGGCCGGCTGGATCCAGCGCAGAATGGGTCTGGGCTTGCATGCTGTAGAGGAGAATACATGCTTGGAATTGTGGGTTTCTTTTTCCCCCGTCCTTCGTTTCTGTGATTTTTGTGTACAAAGAATAACGTAGCAGCTCAGTTTAGTTGCTGAAGTGTTTTGGTTTTAGTGTGATTTTAATTCTATTTTTGTTTGTTTTTATTTTTATTTTTTGGAAGTGCCAATTACCCAACCCTATGAGGACGCTGCCCTATCACAGGGTTCGGCAAACCACGTTTTTAGAAGAGCCAGTTTGTCCTATTTCAAACAAAACCAAACCACCTAATGTCCACTGAATATTGTTGAGATGATGGTCTCATAGCAACACCTTACAATAATGCAGCTCAGGCTCCAATCTCAAAAATACTGGAAAGCTGAAATCAGTTGTTACAGAAATATTTTTTTGTGGATGAATTTGATAAAAACTCTGAAACTATAGTTTTAGCATTTGGCTCAAGAATGTGTGGGACGTAATTTGTAAATAGGCTGCTGTGGAGCCTCAAGGGGACAATAAAAGAGCTGTGTCTCTTTTATTGGTACACAGGAGGCTCCTAACACCAGGAGGGTCAGTCAGACTCCGCCTCTTTTCAAACTGTTGCCTTTGCATCATTGCTGGGCAGCCAATGCGCTCGGGGGAAAGTGCCGGGTCCCCCTGTTCCAGCCAGAATCGCACTGAGAACATGGCCGGTTGTGCTTTCTTGGACTCGGAGCATGTGGTCCTCCGGTCATGGTGCAAGCGCACTGTGTTTCTGAGCCACATGTAGCCCCCGTGAATAAATTGTCGCGGTGATGCTTTCACCGATTCCGATTTACACCTTGAGTCCGTTTACTTGCGTTTGGGGCTGTCCATGAACCTTAATCACCGTTTCCCTCTGTAAACCCAAAGAACCACGATCATCTTTTGGATACAGTGATTGGTCAGCTGCAGAGAGAGAGAGAGAGGGCGCGTGAACGAGCGATAGAGATGCGAGCCGGAGGGAGAAAGTCACAGAGCCGCTCCTGTGTGTTTTCTCTGCCAGAGCCAAGCAGGGGCCAGCAGCCAGCCAGGAGAACAGACGAGGTGGCAGATGGGGCCTCCTCAGACTTAACCCTTCCCACGCCACACATGCCCTGTCTGTCCAGCCAAGCAGGCTCAGGCCACCATCTTGCTCCTCCTCCTCACTATCCTCCCAGCTCTCCTCATGAGCACACGGGGTCTCTGATTAGCCACAGGCCATCGGGAGGACATATGGTCATCTCCAAGAGGGGAAGTCCAGCGTCCTCCCCTTCATCTTGTGTTTACATCCTCTTTTGCATGATATGAATGGAGTTGGACTGGGTGATATATCGATATTTATATCTATATCGGGATATAAACAGCGGGACACGGGCTGAGAGATATATCGATATTTATATCGGGATACAGGCTGAGTGATATATCAATATTTATATCTATATCGGAATAGGAACAGAGCGGGATACGGGCTGAGCGATATATCGATATTTATATCTATATTGGAATAGAAACGGAGCGGGATACGGGCTGAGCAATATATCGATATTTATATCTATATCGGAATAGAAACAGAGCGGGATACGGGCTGAGTGATATATCAATATTTATATCTATATCGGAATAGAAACAGAGCAGGATACGGGCTGAGCAATATATCGATATTTATATCTATATCGGAATAGAAACAGAGCAGGATACGGGCTGAGCGATATATCGATATTTATATCTGTATCGGGAGATAAACAGTTCTGCAAACTCCAGGCTTGCAATGTTGCAGTTGTTGTATTGACATGAACCAAACCTGCTGCATGTTGCTTAATGCCTTTCGTAAGCGTAGGCTGCTTTAATGAAGACGCCAGCCAATCAGAACAGAGCTCATTTACTTTCACCAAAGCTAGGAACGATAGAAAAGTGAAATGGGTGTTTTTTGGTGCACAAACCCACGTAACACATTTTGCACACGCACTGTAATGCTGTTTTTCGTGTTTGTTGACATGCCACACCCTGCGATGGCAACTGGCAGCAGACCATCTTGCTGACGTGACCTCTTCGAGTTCTGTCTCTGTCTGTTTGCAGATATGAAGCCCCGTTTTTTGGACAAGCTGGACAGATAAAGGCGTTCACCAGTGTGCACCAGATGTGTGATATAGGGTCCTCTTTTTAGCCGTTCATGGCTGGAACGCTGCCTCCATTGTCCGAGTTCAGCTCTTCCCTCGGTGCATGTTCACCCGGCTCCTTGTTAAACAGCGATCAATCCCTCTCTGAGCACAGTTTATGGATGGTTCCCCGTCTCCCTTGTGCCGCAGCACTTAAAATAGAAGCCCCTTGGGAGGATCAATACGGGCTCGGGGGTAATTGATGAGGGGGATGGTGCACCCTCTGGTGACCTAGCTCGGGGGGTGTGTGTTTATGAGGGTCTGTGGAGACGCAAAAGTGTGAGATTCCTTCAAAATCCCGGGATCAGAGGCCTTCTGTTTTCATGCCTTTGCAAGACCCCTGCAATAAATATTGGAGTTTGGTGCGCTGTCTTTGGGTCTCAGTCTTTCTTGCAGTCCACCCACTGGTCTGCTGTGTCCTTTAACTGGTATAAAGCTCTTGACTGAAAGGCTTTTGTTACCCAACTCCTGGAACCAGGGACTGTTTTCATACCAGGCTCGCTTGCGGTTCCAGATGAGCCGAGTTAGGACCGAAAGTGTAAATGCTTTTTTTGCTCCCAGTGTTGACATTTCAGAATAAAAGTCCTAAGAAGGGACAACAGACACATAAATAACAAAAATAATAAAGGACTTGTTCAATTTCCAACAGGATCAAAACATTCCAAATCTCAAATGAAGACATTTTCATGGACTAAAGTGTCAAACTACAAAAACATCCTGCAGAATTGGTCTAGGTCTCGCTGTTGAACGTTGATCTGTTTTCTGTTTGTTTTTAATAAACTATATATGCATTTGTTTGTCTACAAGTGTTGTGCTAAACAGGCTCTGCGGTCTGAGATGGTCCTGGGATCACTATTCCTAGCCCCCTTTGTTTTTTTCCCTTCGTGTTTGGTCTTGTTCTCCCGCAAATCCTTTAAAAATAAGCCAACGTTAGGTCATCTGCCTTCAGAGACAATGGCAGGCAGCAAACCCCCCCCCACTCTGACCTTAGCTCTGCAGCCCTGTTGCATAGTTGAGCCCAAGAACTGGTCCAATGAGATGAGTGTTGGGAAGGAGTCCGCTCGCAGGTCTTTTCAGCTCTGACCCATTGTGCAGAGCTGGGCCTTTTGTTGCTATGAAAGGGAGCTCTGTGCGCTATAGGTCCCAACAGCCTGACCTTTGTCCTGAAAGGAGATCCAGGGGTTTTGACCAGTGTCACGTTGCCCTCCCCTTCTGCTCTGTTATGCGCTTGGTCTGTGGGGGCAGGGGAACTCTCCCTCCACTTTGGCATTGTGCTGGTCTCTTTCCAAATTTCCCTCCTGCAGCTTTTCTGGACAAAGGTGGCCTTTTCCCTGACCTCTGGTCGCGTCCAGTGACCTCACGGTGACGGCCAGAGAAGGTTTATGTCCTCGCTATGTTCTCTGGTTTTGTTCAGCGGAGGTCACTGTTGCATGCGCTCAATTTAAACCCATCTGCAATGTGGCAAACATCGGTTACCCTGCCACCGATTACGTCATTTGGGTGACTGATGACTGGCTCCTTTTTCTGGAGCTTGGAGAGAATCGGAATCGGAGCCAAAACGAGCGACTCTGTCTTTAGAAGCGAAGGCTTAGGCTGGCCTGGAGCGGCCTCAGATTGAAGGCTTTCTCTTTGTGCTGTTTACTTTGCAGATTAAGTCGTCTGCTTCCACACAGCCGAGCCTGCCAGTCTTGGACAGGGTTTGCTACCCTCGTCACCAGTTTTTGCTTGACTTGGACGTGGTGTGTAAAGGATTTGGGTGCTGAATGAAAAACTCGAACAACTAGAGACCGAGGCTGGGAGTCACTGTATGTGTGGTGTGGAATTACACACCACTTTAATTTGACACTTCTAGTCCTTTTGGTTGAGTGTTTTTTGTTTTGTTTGGTCCTGAAGAAAACCTCGAGTGTTATGAGCTTTGTGAACATAGCAATTAAAGCATGGCTATTTGTAGAAGTGGTGTTCTGTGGATTTGGTGGATGTTTTTCAGTCTCCAGATCTTGCTGTCTCCGAGAGGTAGGCTATACATAGTTCTTGTCAAATTGGCAGTTTCCTGATGCTCTCCATAGTGCCCTCGGTCCAGGGTGCTGCTGTGCGTTCAACTTCATGCTACCCAGCCTATTTAAAAGTGTTTTTCGGTGAGATGGAGAGCAACGTCACTAAAACATGGTGGTGGTAGGGCCTGCGAAGTGTTTGCAGCTGTTATTTCCCCACTTTATGTATTTCCCTCCAACAGTGGTTCTAGTTTACCTCCTGACCGCAGACCATTACTGAGGAATGTATTCTGATCCAATCCTAGATCACTCATCAGTTATTTTGCAGTCCGATCCAATTGGACTCTCTTAATGAGCCGGTGTGATTCTAATCCAGCTGTCCGTTGTCCATTAATGCTGTCTTGTGGCCGTCAGATGGCCTTCCGAACAGCATGACTCGGAAGTGAGTTGAGATGAAACTAGCCGATACCCGATCCTTTGGTGCCTGATCCGTATTTATCCGATCCGCCAGTTAGACATCACAGGCACTGGCCTCCAATTGGTGTTAAATACCATAATGTAACGTAGCTAAAATATTCCTTTAATGGATAAGAACGAATGGGACACTGACTCGGCTTGATGACCTCGGTCAGCTACAGCCGGGGTGTATTTTAAAGCCCTTGTGTCTTTAAAGACGATGGAACGTAATTGGCGTAAAAACAGAAGGAGCAGAAAAGGCTGTTCAAGCGGGCAGTCTGGCGATTGACCTGAGGCTGTCAGATCTGACCTCAGTGTGGCCCGAGTGTTGTATCCCACAGCACTGCCTTACCTTCAGCGTGCCCTCCATCACTTCCCCTGTTCAACACCAGAGTAGCAAGGGAACGGTGTCTTGCCTGCTTGTGTGTTTCCATTGAGAAGTAGGCACTAATGGTGTTCCTGACTCTCTCTCTCACTCTCTCTCTCTCTCCCTCCCTCCCCCCTCTCCCCCTCTCCCCAGGGTGGGAGCATTATCTTTCCTGACTGTAAGAACTCCATTATTTACCGAGCACTGAGCCCATCCTAATACAATGTTCCATTAGATTGCATCAGCCAGATTTATTGCTCTCTCTCTCTCTCTCTCTCTCTCTCTCTCTCTCTCTCTCTCTCTCTCTCTCTCGATAGTTGCTGGCCATGAGACACCGTGAGTGAGAGAGTCTTGTTCTCCCCTGTGAAGGGAGAGAAAGATTGGGGAATGGGAGTATGCTGATGGTTCTGAGGTCTGTGAATTAGGGAGCTGGTGTTGATGTATGATCTAATTTATGCCACGAGGGTTAGGAGAAGTTCGCACAACAGTTAAAAGTGGCCCGAATCCCATCTCTCTCGTCACAAGTGGCACCGTGATTGGCAAGAAGCACGTCGAATCTGATGTTTTCAGGTTGTGTTCGGGCCACTTTGATATGTGGTATTGAATCCCGATACATAGCTGACTCGGTCTAAACGGCCAGATTGGAATTCATGTGAATATTACATCAGTCCAGCTCTACGTACATCGTAAACATGGGCCGAGAAGAAGGAACACGGTCAGTTTAGGATGTGGTCCAGTTAAGTGGAAATCGTTTTCGTTCTTAGAGCTTCGTTTTCGTTCTTTTGGGCAGGAGTGAAAATTCGCACTCGGTTTTGGACCAAAACAACATTTTGAGGATGTGGTCTCAGGCCAGTCCCAAACAAACTCTGGAGTGGTTAATTTGTGGTGAGAACGTGAGCCGACCTTGGTCTGACCCAACGATCAGGTGGCAGGTTTGAGCTGAGCGGCTCTGAGGGCGTAGTTTAAGCTGGTGTACTGGTCAGATAATCTCTACAGCTATGACCAGAGGCTGCTCCAGTTAAACTGACCCCAAACACCACCATCCTCCTCCAGTTACTTTCTCGCTCCGCCCCAGACAGTTATGACCAATCGGTGGACAGAACGTTCTCGTGTGGTTTGTTGTATTTTTGGTTTTGGTTTTGGTGCCTGTAGACTTTTCCTTGTGTGAAAACAATCCAAACCACATGGGAAACAATCCAAGTTCACACAATCATTAACTGATTCGAGCCAAAGCAAACAAACTACAGCTGTGAAAATGGCCTTAGTCCTGCTACGAAGGATCTCGGTTCATTTTTGGCTGTTTGCATTCTCTGCTGCATCCCGTAACGACCTCTCCGTACAGTGTAAGCTGGGTGGCGATGGGAGAAGCTGGCTTGGGATCAGAAGGTTGCTGGTTTTAATCCTCTGAACCAGCAGGAACTGAAGGTCAGGGGAATGGAGGAATATCTCTTTCCCTTCCCTGAACATTCCAGACTAAATGTGACCGGCAGGTGCTAAGGAGGCACCAAGGTGTGTTCCCGATGGCCGGCGTCCTTGCTGGCTGTGCCTTTGGATCACGCTGTGTCCCTGATTAGGGAATAATGAAAGAAATCCAGAGTACAGGGTATACAGTACCGGTCAAAAGGACACACCCCTGCTCAAGAGCAGCTTTTACTGGTCACTGGTTTCACATGGTCTAAGCTGGTTAATTATCAGCTAAGCTAGCTGGCTAATTATCCCTGTTCATGGTGGTAATGTTGCCCAGCAAGACCATGATGGTCAACCAAGGTGGACTAAGCCTGACCAGCAGTACGAAGTTGGTTGACCAGCAAAACAAAGTTGAAGTTTTTACTTAAAGGGTTGAAGAGTGTAAGCGTACACACACTTTTACATTGATACATTTATTTATTCATTTTGATTCATTCTGATGTGAAATCTGAGGAACCAACACTGTGGTGGTTCATTTTGCTTGGCAGTCTGATGTCGGTTCTTGGACACACTGAGCGACAAAACCCACCCTACCCTGACGATCAAGTCTGACTTGACTGACTACAAGTTCTGCACTTTTAGCACTTGAGGAATCCTGCCAGTTACCATTTGCTTCGAGGTCTTGGTTGACTGCAGACGACTCAGGAGTTCGCGCTTCCTCTTTTTCACCATAGTTTCACGAACGGTAGTTGAAATGCACTTCTGCACTGATGAACTTTCCACCTCAGTCATAAACCTTTGGGTCCTGTTGTGCAACGAGATGCGACCTGAAAGCTTATACTGTGACTGTTTCTACTGGAGATAAGATGGACCCTTCGCACTCTTATCAATACACCGTACACCGATCAATGTTTCTACAGTCATTCATCTCTTCAGCTCCTCTTACCGTACAGGAGCACTTTGTACTTGAACGTTAGTGTGTGCTGGTACGAGTGGATCAGACCCAGCAGTGCTGCTGGAGTGCTTAAACGCTGTGTCCACTTCCTGTCCACTTTCAGACACTCCTACCGAGTGTCTCCACCTTGTAGATGTAAAGTCAGAGACAGAAGCTCATCTGTTTCCGCAGTTTCTGTCGGTCGTCCCGTAAACCCAGGGTAACTTTGTTTATCGTGTCTCTACAAAGACATTTCTGTTTTTCCTGGTCGTTGGAGCGCCGACTCCAGAGGGTTGAAGATTGACCTCTGCTTTATATGAATCGGTTTTGGATCATTCAAACAAAAAAGAAAGCAAAGTTTTCTGGTCAAAGCTGGCAAGCAGGAGAGCGAGAGTGAGAGTTAACTAAGTACGAGGGAAGGGAGAGAGTGGGAGAGTGCTCTATAGGAGTGATTTAGTGAGGTAGAGTAGGCGCTAAAGCGTTGCACTCGGGCAAAATGTTACAGTGCCTGTCTAGACAGTGCAGGCTCCTTCCTCAGCACTTCCAAACCCAGCGGGTCAGCCCCCTTCGCCTTCCTCACCACTGACAGCCTTCATCTCAGCCTTGAGCCAAACCTACTGTGGCACCAGGCTCAGGGACAGAGGTGAAGGTCAGCCCTCGTTTCAGCCCAACACTTCTTATTTCTACTCTCGCTGTCCATCTGATCAGCTCCTCTTACCATCCAGGAACAGTTTGTAGTCCTATAATCACAGACTTTACTCCAGGGGTCACTAACCCTGCCCCTGGAGAAGGTACCTTCTTGCAGGTTTTAACTGCAGACCAAATGTAACAGACCCCACTCACCCTAATCAACCAATCAGGAACGTCCGAAGGCAGTAATTAGTTAGATCAGGTAGGGTGGATTAGGGGTGGAGTCTGCAGGAAGGTAGCTTTCCGGGAGCAGGATTTGTGACCCCTAGTCCATCTGTTTCTCTGCAGACTTTATTCTCCTCCTTTCACCCTGATCTTCAATGATCAGGACCCCACAGGACCACCACAGAGCAGATATTATGTGGGTGGTGGGTCATTCTCAGCACTGCAGTCACGCTGACATGGTGGCCGTATGAGTGCATCAGAGGCAGCAGTGCTGCTGGAATTTTAAACACTGTCCACTCAGAGACAGTCCTACCTAGTGTCTCCACCTTGTAGATGTAAAATCATGTTTTGCTGTCACCCATCAGGTGGAAAGACACCTGTGAATCGAACTGTTGGGGGACGTCCGTGACGATACCCAGCCCTAGTTGGAAAGTGCTCTCCCTTACACACTTGCTGTGCCTTCTCGCTCACCCGCCTCTTTCTTTAATCCTTTGTGTTCAGCAGTGTGACTTCACGTACGCTCCTTCTACATTCCTTGCGCTCTGTCTTTGTTTCTTTTCTCTGCCCCTCCACCATCCCCTTCTCCCACACGGCTCTTAAGAGCACCGTTTCAGCGTCAGTGAAACGGCAGCGTAATCTTGGCTTTCTTCCCGCGCCAGAGCCGCTGCCTCTCACTCCGCCTCTGCCGCCGCTCCTCCTCGGCCGCAGTGCTGATGAGGCTGAAAGGCCCTGTCCATTAAAAGGCATGAGCATGAATATTTCCACTCAGGGGGGATGGGGGGGCTTGTACATGCTGCATAGTGAGAGAACGAGAGGGAGGGAGGGAGGATGGAGAGAGAGAGAGAGAGAAATGCCCATCATGCTCATGTACCCTGTTCACCTTCATCCCTCCGTCCACCGAGGAGCTCCGCCGAGGCCTCAGCCTGTTCATAATGCAGCTGGTGTTGCTCCGCATCCTCAGTCCATTCCTAACGAACAGAGCTGCTGATTAGAGCACATTATCCTCCATCAATGCCAGCCTTTGACGCTCCTCTTTTTGGGATACACTGACGATCTGTTGGTGCGTTCGTGGGCGAAATTTGATGCAGAGTGGACGTACCTGAAACGATGGACTTATCGATTGCCACATCAGCATGAAGGGGTATGATGCTCAATGCTCTCCAAGCTGCTCCCCAAGGCCTGATTGCTGCAGTCCTCTGGGGTTTACAGACTGCACGGTTACTGGAAACTGGTTGACCAGGTCTTCAAACTCTGACCGTTTAAGATTTAAGATCAGACTAGAAGAAGGACTAGTGGACGACCAACACAAACTGTGCAGAAACAGATGAACTTCTGTCTGTGACTTCACATCTACAAGGTGGAGACACTCGGTAGGAGTGTCTAATAGAGTGGACAGTGAGTGGACACAGTGTTTAAACTCTGATCTGCTCATACCAGCATTGAAGTTCAGGGTCAGGGCAGGCTATATGTATATGTACAGTCAGTAATTATAGAAGCACCCACACCCACACACACACACACACACACACACACACACACACACACACACACACACACGTACTACTGCTGCAGCCATTGTCTGCCTCTTTACTCCCCACCTTCCTTACCCCTCCCCTCAGCAGGGGACGTGTTGGACCCGAGCGCTGCTTCTGACCCTTTTCTCATCTTTTTCTTTATTTATCTGCGGTTTTATTTATCTATGAGTCGAAGTAAACAAACCCCATCACGAGCTTTGAGCTCTGTATCAGCCGCACAGGCTGCCGTTGTGTTTCATCATGACCATCGTCATGTTTTCATTCTCCTGCCTCTGTGGCTATTTCCAAAGCAGCTGCCTTCAGTGAGGCAGGGCTGCCTCGTATTTATACCGACAATCCGTTCTCAGAGGAAAGGTTGCTCCTCTCTCTCTCTCTCTCTCTCTCTCTCTCTCTCTCTCGTGCTGTTTACAGTAATAGGCCCCGGCTACTCGCCCCTCACGCTCCCTCGACGGGGCTAACTATTTGCAGTTACCTTGGCAACGGCCTAGTGGACTGCATGGTTAGTGCAGAAGGCATGGGAGCCAACAGCAGTGTGCTACGTGATGGGGGGATGAGATGAGCTGGATCTGCTGTTCACCTGCCCCCACTGAGAGAGGGAGAGACAGACACACACACACACACACACACACACACACACACACACACACACACACACCACACACACCTCTTGCATGTATGGCTAGTTCCTCTCCTAGGCCCAGCCCAGATAATCTGCTCAAACTCCCAGTCGAATGCGCCTCCACCTGTTCCTCAGCCCTGGATCCCAATCCCACTGACTAATACATTACAGAGAGGGAAGCCAACATGTGGTGTGTGTGTGTGTGTGTGTGTGTGTGTTCAATGTGTGTAATGCACGTGCGTGTTGAGTTGAGCATGGCAGAGGGTGGGTTGGGGGAGTAAATAAGGAATGTTCTTCGTAATTTCATCTGACATGTGTCTCATAGAGATACTGAAGCTGCGTGTTGGGAATGGAGGAGTGTTTCGGGCATGTAAGGAAAGAAGGTCACAGAGGAAGATGCGCGGGCTTTACTGGTCGTCTGCTCATGGCATGAAAAGTTAATTGCTTTCAGAGACCTGTTGGACTTGAGTACATGAATCTCATACAACTTGTGTACATGTTTTGCACATTTTATGTATGTTTTTTGAAGATAACATTGGAACATTTTTCACCTGATCTTCGGTCAGGACCCCACAGGACCACCACAGAGCGGCTATTATGTGGGTGGTGGGTCATTCTCAGCACTGCAGTCACACTGACGTGGTGGTGGTGTGTTGATGTGTGTTGGCTGGTACGAGAATCGACTCCGGTTCTACCGCAGACCAAACGGCACTACTTTAGAACCCGTATTAGATAATCACCTCAGGCTGGACGTCGCTGAAATCGTTGTCCAGGCCCTGCCTGTCTATTTACCCAAGTAGGGTGATTTGATCCCAGTGTTAGTGCACGTCCCCTCATACCAGCGTTCACCACTCCTGTTTGTTTGTGCCCTCCCTCGACATCGGCCTGGTGCGACAGGACCGATTCCACTCGCAGGTCACCTCTGCCGGCTGCTCCCCGACGCCGTGCTGGTGCAGTGGTGTGTGGGCTGAATGAGAGTGAAGGGGGTTTTGAAGTGACCGTTTGTCCCGGGCCGTGGCTCTCGAGCTACAGTGAGTGGCAGTGCTGCAGAAGGGAGGAATGAAAGGGCCAGTGTTGTCTGGTCAACATGGGATTTCCGCCTTCAGCCAGCGCGGTTGGTTTTCAGCTTTCTGGCCCCAATTAGACCTGGGCCCTCCCGCTTTTTGTGCCGTGGTGAATCTGTAACGTGGTTTGGAGCCTGTTCTTTTTTTCTGTTGCGTTAATAAACCATAACCTTGATCTCGACACCAGTATTTACAAAATTCTGAACCCCCTCGCTTTATAAATCAGTCATTTTAATGCAGACGCTGAATTATTTAGTGACCATTGGGTTTAACAACCAACCATCACCAGCTCCTCTGATCATACAGGAGAACTTTGTAGTTCTATAATGTTCTTCAATGATCGGAACCCACAGGACCACCACAGAGCAGCTATTATGGCAGAAGCAGTGCTGCTGGATCCTCAGTGTCCCTGTCCTGTGAGCACTGATGAAGGACTAGAGGACGACCAACACAAACTGTGCAGAAACAGGTGAGCTTCTGTGTGATCAGAGAGCTGGACAGGAGGATGGACAGTGAGTGTAGAAACGAGGAGGTGGTCATGAAGCTGTGAACAGTGGAATCGGTGTGCGTCAAGCGATACACCTGTTTGAGGTCACCGAGCGCCCTGTCGACGATTGATTCTGGCGTCCACGCTGGTTTACAAGTTCGAAGGCCTTTCTAGTTTGGTTGTGAAGCTTCTGCTCGCGTTCTTCAAAGGGGAAGAGTGAGGAGAATGCATCTGTGGGTCTGTTTCATCATCTCTGCAGCAGGAATGCAGCAGCATTGTGGATTCTTCTCCGCGCGGCTTTAAACCAATGCATTACAGATGAGACCGACTAAACCCCGGTTTAATAGCTCCTTCTCTGCCAGGCCCGAGTTCGTCCGTCCTCACGCGTTAGTGCCTGCTTATTAAAGCATGGATTATTAGCCCGTTCATTGTTTTTCGCTGCGTCGGAGGCTGGAGTGTCGGGGACATTGCGAAGATGGGGAAATTCGTCCTTTGTCTCCCTCTTTAACCTGTAGAACTCCAGGCCGCTAGTTCCCCTGTGATCAGTCTGTATGCAGGTTGAGCATCGGCCCCTTCCTCTCTCTGATCAGTCAAGTCTGTGTGCAGGTTGAGCATCGGCCCGCCCCTCTCTCAGTCAAGTCAGTGTGCAGGTTGATCATCAGCCCCGCCCTCTCCTGATCAGTCCAGAGTCTGTATGAGTTGAACATCAGCCGCCCCTCTCTCTGATCAGTCCAGAGTCTGTATGCAGGTTGAGCATCATTGCCCCCTCTCTGATCAGTCAGAGTCTGTGTACAGGTTGATCATCAGCCCCGCCCCCTCTCTCTGATCAGTCAGAGTCTGTATGCAGGTTATTATCAGCCCGCCCACTCTCTCTGATCAGTCAGAGTCTGTATGCAGGTTGATCATCAGCCGCCCTCTCTCCTGATCCAGTCCAGAGTCTGTATGCAGGTTGATCATCCAGCCCCGCCCCTCTCTCTGATCAGTCAGAGTCTGTATGCAGGTTGATCATCAGCCCCGCCCCTCTCTGATCAGTCAGAGTCTGTATGCAGGTAGCATCAGCCCCGCCCCCTCTCTCTGATCAGTCAGAGTCTGTATGCAGGTTGAGCATCAGCCCCGCCCCCTCTCTCTGATCAGTCAGAGTCTGCAGGATTAACAGAGCAGTAAACATGCACTGGAAGCTCCTTCGGTATTTAAACTGGGATTGAAGACTCATTCAGTGGTTTTTATAATCTGGTTTTACTGGGTAAGTCTTGTTCATAAGTGTGTCTCTGGACCTGATTTATACAGCCTAGAAAACAGCATTTTCGAGTATGTCTCTTGGTCCATCCATCACGGGATTCTGAGACGATTTCAGGAACAGTCAGATTCATATTATGTCAAAGTGAAGGTTTTTGCGTGACTGCAGTGATGAACGTTTGCCAGTTTCACAGTTTATTGAATGCAGTAAAGAAGTGACAGTGCGCCAACATTACATAGATATACTGCCATCCTGACGTCCCATATAAGGTCTCCATACGCTGGACAGTGATTGGTTTGTAGAGGGACCAACCGCTCGTATTATTATGCTCGTATGATGACCCGACGACAGCCTGACTCAACGTCCTGTAATCTGTCCAGTTTTTTCACGTTGCAAACGAACCCTCAGAGGCTTGGTCCTTCTGTCCGGATTGAGGTCTGAAGCAGCTCTCGTACCTGCCGTTTTGATTCGGACCAGATCACCGTTAGAACGTAGAACAGTTTAATTGCGTCCATATTGTGAACCATTCATGTTCCTCCACTGCTTTGGGGTCTTCGGCTGCCAGCTCCAGGGTCCTTGAGGTCAGTCTTGTCCTCCGGTGTCGTTTTCAGGTGGATTTGAAATGCAAGTAGCTTTAACTTACAAACCAGATGTTTTGCTGATGTTCTCTTTTGTTTGGATGTTGGCCTACACCGTGTTTCAAAAGACCGTCACGATGGACTGGTTTGACTGGGAAAGATCTTCTGTTGGTTCACACAAACACCTACACTTTAACATCTGATTGGTCAAGATGCACCACAGCTCAGTGTGACTGGTTAGTATCCTCATGTACTTGTGACCCAAAGCACTTCACTGGAGAGAGCTGTGCTAAAGGCAGCTGAAGGCCGAGGTGTGGACTGGTGAACCGATCCACTGGAGTGCTGGTGAACCATTGCACTGGTGAACCGATGTGCTGGTGAAGACGTTACCAGAGAAGGCAGTGAAAAGGCCTGCGTGTGCACGGCCGTCGGCGAAGTGTTTCCGTAAGCCCAGGCGCCGTCTCCTGCACTTCCTCCTCCGCAGCACGTTTCACACTCGGCAGTAACGTGATCCTGAATAAATTGTCACACTCGCGCAGATTAGCTGGCCGGGATGTAATTCTGTGCCGGGAGGACGGTTGAGATGCCAGTCACACGCACACTGTGCACATTTTCAGCTCGTTCCTCTCGGTTCCTCTGCTCTTCGGCCTCTCCTCCCTCTCTTCTGTTCTCCTTCCTCATCGTCTCATCTTCTTTTCTTCTTTCTCTTCAGGCTCCTCACCTGCTCTTTGTGCTCCTCTTTTTCTCCTTCACCTCTCTTCTCGTCTTGCTCGTTGTCTCGTTTCTCCCTCTTCTCTTCTGTTCTCTCTTCGTCTCATCTCGTCTCTCCTCTGCGGTTCTCCTCTTTCCTCCTCTCTTCTCATCTCTGCAGTGTTGTGAATTCTGCTCTTCATTTCTCACCCAGCCTTCTCCGCTCTCGGTGCTACAGTGCGGACTCTCGCCGGGCTCAGCTGTTTTCTTGATTAAACTGATGTAATGTGAGAGAGCGAGAGAGGGAGGATGTGAGTGTTGGGATGGAGAAAGTTGGAGCTGGTTTTGGTGGGGGTGGGGTTGCAGAGCAGTGGTGTTGGTGGTCTGGTTTATAGCACTATTATTCACATTAATCCTTTTCTTTCTGTCTGTCTGGAATTCTCTCTCTCTCTCTCTAGTTCTTTTTACAAGTGTCCATTTCCCCCCCTCCCTCCCGTCTCTCTGTTCACGTGGAGTGATGAGCCATCTGAGAACGGGAAGGAGGGGGTGGGGGTGGCATTGGGCTGGGCACGGACAGAGCGCTGAGGCACAGCAGGGGGTGAACTGCTAAATTTAGAGCAGCTTTGGAGGAATGATGTCATGGGCCAGCGCTGGAAGGCGGCGAGGTGCTCACTTCTTCTGGACACAGAGTCCGAGAGCTCCGCAACAGCCTGTAGGACAAGGCCACAGATAAGCTACGGCAAGACAGCCAGGGGGCTTATCCCAAATCAATACGCTGCACAGTCCACACACGTGCTCTGAGCAGATAAGCTTCAGAGCAAGATTGAGGCTCTGATGTGCAGAACATTGTTGGGTTAATGATCTCGTTGGGAGGAGCTGGTTGATTGTGGACTGTTTCGAACTTAAGTTTGAGGATTATTATTGAGCCTCCGTTGGAGGAGTCGAGCCTCCGTTGGAGGAGTCGAGCCTCCGTTGGAGGAGTCGAGCCTCCGTTGGAGGAGTCGAGTCTGGCTTCTATCTTGTATATGCAAAATACAAACGTTCTCTGTAACAACAAACAGCTGACCTTCATAAGCGAGTCCACTCCCAGCATCTCCCAGCATCTCCCAGCAGCTCCCAGCAGCTCCCAGCAGTGAGCTCATACTGGAAATGCTGCAAAGGCTGCAAGTTGAGGCAGGCAGTCGCAGGTGTGTCATGTTTGTCTTTGGTCATTTGTTGTCTGTTTAGTGGAGTGCCACTTCCTTGCGACTCGAGTCGTCCCCGCAGAGACCCTGCGGGAAATTTAAATCCAGGCTCGGACTGAGGATTGTTTATGGTGTAAATAAATGTCCGATCTTCTGAATCAGACTTTCTCCTAATTGTAGTGGTTTATATTACGAAAGCACTTTGTGCAGTTGCTCGTTCCGGCACGTGGGGAACGAGGAAATGGGGGCAGGAATGTCGATTGCCTAAGACTGATGCAATAATGGAAGCTTTTCAGGTCAATTTAGTTTTTCTACATCAGGTGTAAAAACACTCCGGGCTCAGAGCTGCTGAGGGCCTGACCGATGTATCGGTTACTGATTAATATTTTTATATCTGACGAATTTCTCACCAAAGTCAATAAACTAATCATTTGAGCTTTTTAAATGTTATAGAATTTCACTTAATTCATATTCCTGCTAAAATACTGATAACTAGGGCTGGGCGATGTTTAAAAATACCGTATCGATATTTAAAGATATTTTCACGATTCACAATATTTATCACCGTATTCTGCAGAGGTGTCTCTTTCTGGTCCAGCAAGTCCAATTCTGACCCGTGATTTTGTTCCGAACACCTGGGAGGAGCCGCGGCAGAGCCCTCCAGTCCAGTAAAATCCCAGTGCCGAGTTTGACTTGCTGGTCCCATTAAGCAGGATGTGACCTCACTCGAACTATCCAGAACCGTGCTGTGCCATTTTTATCGGAGAAGAGCTGGAAATTCGTTCCTTATTGTAGAAATATAACGTCTTCGCACATGAGCTTTTCTGGTGTTTTCCTGACGGCTGTACTGGGACACGTGCAGGTAAATTACCTTCTCAACTCTACTGGGATTTCAGCACCAGCTTAAGCTCACACTTTCCTGTTTAATTACCGTTAAATAACCGTGGAAAGGTTCGTGCTCGTTTAAGGACCAAGACGCTTATTTATATAACAGTCGAGCATGGCCTTCCGATCAGACACAGAGGGTGAGGATTTAGACTCCGTTGCAGCGCTCCGTGTCTCAGATAATGCAGTGTTTGGAATTTGTTCTTCCTGGCACGTGGGGAACGAGGAAATGGGGGCAGGAATCTTGATTGCCTGAAACTGATGCAATAACTGACGATTTTCAGGTCAGTTTAGCTTTTCTGCCCGAGCGTTCAGGTGCAGACACACTCTGAACACCTGGATGTGACCGATGTACGGGTTTAATGACGGTTTACTGAAATGGAAAGGTTTTATTTAACGACTTTGGTGGGAAATTTACCAGGTAAAATGATCTTTGTCCCATTAAACATTCTATCACGGAATGCCCACTAGAATCCTACAAAACCATGCCCACAGGACGCTGCCCACAGGACGCTGTCTGCTGGATATTTCTGGTTAGTGGACCGTTCTCAGTCCAGTGTGGTTGTTACCAGTATGGACAGACCTAGAGCTGGTGTTTGGTGCGTGTCCTGTAGGGCCTCTGCGGCGGGTAGCAGCAGGCAGGCGGGTGTTGGGCAACCCTGAGCGGGTGGGGTGGAGAGGACAGGCGGCGTCTGAGTCGTGGAGAGCAGCTGTTGCCGGAGCAGGTGCTGGCTCTGTCCTGCCGGCCTGGCTTGGCGTGGCGTTCACGCGAGAGCATTCCCTCAGTGCTTTGAGAAAGAGAAGAGAGGGCTGCTGTTCTCCTCTCGCTCTCGCGCTCTCTAAGCTCCTTTTTTAGCTTTCCTACAGCTGTACTCACAAACTTTGTTTTATCTCCCGCTTTAATGTCTCCGAATGGAAATCTGAGGAGGCGAACGTGTCCGGGGGCTTCGGCGCTCAGCAGTCGAGTCCCAATTTTTGCCTCAGGCGTTGCCTCAGCAGTTGACACCTTACTCCTCTCCCGCAAGCTAATTTAAGGCTGTGGCAGGACTGTGGCAGCTCGTCCTGCTGCTCTTGGCTGTGTGTGTGTGTGATGGGAGAAAGTGTGTGTGCGGAGAAAGAAAGTGTTTTATTAGCTGTGCGGAGCTGGAGTGTGTGATGAGGCGAGCGAGGGACTCGCTTTCTTTCGTGTGATGCTTCTGTAGACTGGTGTTTGTGGTGCAGAGAAGTGGAGGGGTGTGTGTGTGTGTGTGTGTGTGTGTGTGTGTGTGTGTGTGTGTGTACACGGTAGGTGGTTGGATGAAGGATGAAGCAGAAACTCTAATAGACGTACAACGTAAACTCTACGGACAAAAGTATTGGGACACAACTGAATTCAGGAGATTGGTCGAGTGTCATGGCCTCAGGTGTGTAATGACAAGCCCTGCCGTTTTCCTGAAAGCAGGGACGTTCTGAAGACCTCACTGATCTCTAGCGTGATGCTGTAGTAAGACGCAATCATTGCATCAAGCGAGTTGGTGAACCTTATTCCCTCTTAGATGTTCCACCATCAGTACTGAGTGATATTATTTAAGAAGTCTTGTGAATTGGTTAGAACCTGATGCTGTTACGATTCGATATTGTGATTCTTAGATGGACATCTGTCCACCTGAAAACTACAAGCTATTTATAGGAGACGATCACACAGGCCAGCTCTTCTTCTCAGACAGCAGATTACTCGAATATGACTT
Organism: Acestrorhynchus altus; assembly: GCA_034509495.1. NCBI lineage: Eukaryota > Metazoa > Chordata > Actinopteri > Characiformes > Acestrorhynchidae > Acestrorhynchus > Acestrorhynchus altus. The sequence goes on from CM067523.1 coordinate 21,492,449, forward strand.
CTTTTGAGATTTAAATTCCGATTCAGGATTAATCCGAGAGGCAGCGCAGAGACCAAAGGTAACCCTGAAGGAACTGCAGCGTTCCCCAGTTGAGACTGGAGTGTCTGTCCATGTGACCTCGAGTAGTTTTTAGGGGAAACATGTCAATCTATTGGCTAATAGTCAAAGCCCAGACCTGAATCAGCCCAATCAGAGATTGCTGATCACCAGTGGAAACCATCTCATTTGAAGGAGCTGGAGCAGTTTTGCCTTGAGGAACGGGCAGAAATCCCAGTGGCCAGATGTTGCAGCTATAAGGGGGCTATAAAGTACTGACTTTACTGCGAAGCAAAACAAAACAAAGACCCACCACCTAAAGAAAAAAATTGCGTTCAAAGTTGTTGAAATGTTCGGTAAAAGATCTCAAATCTGTTTTAATTCCAGGTTGTGAGATACAAACAACAAAAATGGCAGGGGTCTGAATACTTTTGGAAGGCACTGTGGTCCTCAGTCTAGTCTTCTATGTGCTTTGCCTGTAGCAGATTATTTGCTGGTAAACGGTGTCTTTACAAAGCATGTTCTGGTAATCTGACCCTTGTGGCGCTTTCTCCTCTGCAGTGTGGTTTACTGGGTGCCGGCCGTGTAATGCCGTGTAACGCAGTGTAACGCCGTGTAACGCGGTGTAACGCTGTGTAACGCTGTGTAACGCGCAGGGCCCCGATCTTTGGTGAGGTACATACGCCGGCTGTAGAAGGTGTGAGGAAACCTGCTTTAATGACCTAAGTGATGAAATGGAAACATCTGTAGAGAACCGAGCCGTCAGGCAGCGTGGTACAGCGCCCCCTGTCAAGTACCTGTCTCCCTGAATCCTTAAGGTTCTTAAACTGAAGCACACAGTGTTCCAACATTTGAACGCCGCCTCTACGTCCTGACGCTCAGATGCTCCTGCTGGGAAAGTTCAGCTCCGAGCCGCTTCAGTACGATGTTGGCATTGAAAAGGAAAAAATGAAGAATCCCATTTTCTGAATAATCGCAGTTCCTGAAATGACAAAGCATCTCCATGGCAACTTGTGTCACACTTGACCGGCCTGTTGTTCTCTCTCTTGGCAGCTCCTCCCTCGCTTCAGGAAGTCGTGGTGGATGACCAGGCTGCTGCTGTAGAACCAGTAGGCTGCTATTATACCGATTATAGACCAGCTTACCGACTGCCACAGATTTGCTGAGAGATGTAATGTACAGAAGAGCTCTCTGTGTGTGTGTGTGTGTGTGTGTGTGTGTGTGTGTGTGTGTGTGTGTGTGTGTGTGTGTGTGTGTGTGTGTGTGTGCCGAGAGGGAGGCAGCGCAAGGCCTGCCAAGTATCTCACAAGAGCACCTGCAGTGTGGCTTGCATCGGTTGCCTAGCAACATGCCTGAGTTTCCCCAGGTTTGGATGCCTTTAATTTGGGAGAGAGAGAGAGAGATGGAGTGAGAGAGAGACAGAGAGAAAGGGAGGGATAGAGATGGACAGAACATGTTGACTGTTCCCAAGGTTTCACAGGTGATTCATGGTCAGAGCGACTCAGGTGACCTTTGGCCACATTTCATAACGAATGGATTTGGTTGGTGAAGTTAAGAGCAGAACACTGGGGTTCAATTCCCTACCAAGGCAAAGACCTCACACTGTGTGTGTGTGTGTGTGTGTGTGTGTGTGTGTGTGTGTGTGTGTGTACAAATAAAATAATGTTACACAAAGGGCCCACGACTGCGATGATGTCACGCGAGACCTCATGATGAGTGACTCAGTAATAGAGTCCTGCTTATTTATATTTATTGAACACACACTCCGGTGCTCTATTCCAACAGGACGACGCTCGTCCACACACTGCTGCCGTCTCAAGATCTCGTCTTGAAGACACAGATACTACGCCGTGGTCGGTCTCATCTCCAGACCTGTCCCTGAATGAAAATGTGTGGACGCTATTGGACGCTCTATCATCACTCCACCCCTACCACACCATCTGCAGGACTGAGTGAGAACATTCAAGCTGTATGAGCTGGATCATCACAGGACACCATTAGGAACCTCTACACCTCCATGCAGAGACGTCTGGCGTGTTGCGTTAAACCCGACGCCGTACTGAGAGACACCACTTCTGTATGAGTAGATCAATAAGTATTGATGATTGATCTCTTCGTTCTTTTGAAATTGCACTGAAAGTCATGTGATCAGCGTTGATTTATGACATTTGGAGCATCAAGTGATGTTTTGCGAGAACCTGGGGCGAGAGGCATCGGGCAGATCTCGACGTCGGCTTAGAAGATCAACCTCAAAACACGCCTCACGCTGTTTGTGTGATCGAGACTCAGAGAGAGAGAGAGAGAGAGAGAGAGAGGCAGGCAGCTCTAAAGGCAGCAGCAGTAAAGACCAAGCAAGAGGAGAAGAAGAGTGCTGGAGAGGGAGGGGTGGCTATAGAGAGTGGGGGGGGGTGGCTATAGAGTAGGAGTGAGTGACAGAGAGAGAGGGGCAGCAGCGATGACGGTAGCTGGAATGAAAAGCCTTTGTGTGCTTAATAACAGTCCTGGCGCTCAGCCAAGGACTCGGGGAGTATGGGATTAGGCTGAACAATCAGGACCGTAGGATCAAAACAAGGAGGCAGAAACGGCGAGGTCACAGCGCTACCATCTGCGCTGCCGCAGTGAGGGGGAGGGGAGCCAGCAGCCAGCCGAGGGGAGGGGTGAGGTGGAGGGCTGGAGAGGAGGGCAGCCAGCCGCCGTCCGAGAGCGGGAGGGAGGGAGGGAGGGAGGGAGGACTGGACATACAGGCTCCACAGGCTGCAGTAACGTGGCTGAATGCAGTGATGTTTAACCCTCCCGCTGCCCGACGCCATGTTTCAGTGCTGAGTTAGTTCGGGGTGGAGCTGCGGGCTCCTGTAGGCGGACATACACACAGCCTACGTGGACAAAAGTATTGGGACAGATCCTCATTTGTCACTGTTCCTTCTGAAATCAGGGGTATTAAGAGTTTCTCCTGCTTTTGTTGCAGGCTTTAATGGGAAGGCTTTATAATTGGATTTAGACCATTGGTGTGAGGGTTTGATTGTTGAGGGACAAGAGCCTTGGTCACACCAGTGAGTGCCCCACTGCCCCCTGTAGAGGATGCCAATAAATGACCTGAATACCAGTTATTTAGCTGTTTACAAGATGTAATGGCAATATATCAAGATATGAACAGAGCACGATATCGGCTGGGCGATATATTTGGGATATAAACAGAGTGTGATATCGGCTGGAAGATATATCAGGATATAAACAGAGCGCGATATCGGCTGAGCTATAGGATATAAACATGGTAGCGATGGCCGGCTGAGCTACTATGTCGGGATATAAACAGAGCGCGATATCGGCTGGACGATATATCGGGATATAAACAGAAGCGCGATGCTCGTGGCGATATAACCGGATATAAACGAAGCGTGTCGGCTGAAGCGATATGTCGAGGATATAAACGAAAGCCTTGATATCGGCTGGCGATATTCGGGAGATCTCAATAATGCGATGTCGGCTGAAGTATGTCGGGATATAAACAGAAGCGCGATGTGACTGAAGCGATATCGGATATAAACGAAGCGCGATATCGGCTGGCGATATATCGGATATAAACAAAACAGAGCATGATATCGGCTGGACGATATATCGGGATATAAACAGAGCGCGATATCGGCTGGACGATATATCGGGATATAAAGAGTGTGATATTGACTGATATTATTTGTATTACGTTTTAAATAATGTTCTGTTTTCAGAAACCTTTTAATGAGGGTTAATTAATTGAAGATCAAATTTCAATGTTTAAATTTAATAAAAACGGACAGAATTTCATGCCTTTTCACATTTTATTTCATGTTCTTCTAAATCGCCATTAAGCTAAAACGTATATTTGATGTGATATTTTTTTGTCCACATCGCCGAGCCCTAATACCGTGTTACCTTTTCCTCCTCGTCCTAATTTCCTGTATTTTATTCAGTACCCGTCCTCGTACCGGTCGTCCGTACGGGCTGATAAAGTAAACAGTGGCGGAGAATCTCGCGTTCAGCTCTTTCAGACACTCTGTGAATGTTCTTCTTCTATGTACCGTCTTTATCACAGAACCAGACCTTCAATACCGAGTGTGTGTGTGTGTGTGTGTGTGTGTGTGCGCGCATAATGTGCTTTCCATTAGTGTACGTGAGCATACGTCCCCCCGCTGCCGGCCCCTCGGACACACTCCTCGGTGGTGCTCGCTGTGTCTTTTGTGTGTGCTGCTGTGGACGGGCTCTTTTATGCCTCGGCTGAATAGCTCACAGAAATGAGGGGTCTTCAATACCGGCTTGCACAGGAGCCTCGGCTCACGCTTTCTGCTGCCTCTCGCGCTACTTCTCTCTCGCACTTTCTCTCTTTCTGCCTCTGCACGCTCTCTGTATTCTGCCTTTTTGTTTCCTGCTGGTTTCTTTGCTCCCCCTCTTTTCCTCTCTTTTCTTGGGGAAAGTGGAGAAGCAGCTCCACACTTTTGAGGACATCTCCCAAAACCCTTTTTTAAACACCTTCAGCATCTTGTGGTTCTGCTCTTGGGCTTGAACTTGGTGGGATGGACTGATCTGACCATGCTGGACCTGTAGTTTATGATATGTATATCCTGTGTAGGTGATGTGCATCTACAACCTTTCTCGTGGAGCTCTTAGGATCTGACCGTGATGATCACATGCACTAAATAGCTGCATTCCAGAAATTTGTACTTGAGTTCGAGTCCATGAAAAACTTTTTCTGGGCATTTTTGCGGTGTTTTTTTCCGTTTGTGCTGCAGATGTGCAAAAACCCGGGATAGCAGAGGCCGAGAAGAGCGCATTACTGCATCCCTCAAATCACTCTCGGTGTAGTCTGAATTTCACGGCTGTAAAAAGACTATGTTTTAGCTTTGAGACCATTTTCTGCTAGTAAAAATCTATTTCTGCCTTAAAGTTTTATTTCTAGACTTAATATGTGGTGGGAGTGTGTTTCCCACATGGTTTAGGTTACACGGTCAAAAACAGCCCTCATATAACATTATTTCCTGTTGATGCTGTATTTCTCATCTGTATTCGAAAGTTCCTTCACTTTGGAACAGTCGTCTGTGATGTCGTGCAAATGACATTTCTGTTAATTACATTCGACAAATTAAAAGTTGAATTGTCCCCGTGTCTCAGTGCTCACGTGAAGATCCAGATGTGGTCCAGATCCAGATTAATGGTGTCCACACTTTTCCACGTCCGTGTTTCGCTCACTCTCGCTTCCTCTGACGTCTTGTTTTTAAGTACTCGGTCTTGTGTTTGTTGTTTTGTTTATTTTTCATCAGCACAAGTCCGTCCACTCTTCCTCTGTCTGTGTCCGGCATGTTTTGCCGTGTGCGTTGGTTGAAGGGGGCGAAGTGGCGGGCTTGTTTGGAGTGTGTGTACATAAGAAGTGTGGGAGGTCCGCTCTGTAAACACTCTGAAACAACTCTCGGCCGGGCCGCCGCTCGATCCCGCCGAGGCGGAGCGCGAATGCCGGTCTTGGGAAAACGGAGACGTGTGTGTTTAGGACCACACTTCACTGTCCGTGCTCATGAATTCATTGTGCTGATTGATTCAGGTTGCGAAGTCCACTCGCTTTTCTTGCCGCAGGCTGTTTTTTTGGCTAAATGTTACAGGCCTCGCTTTATCCCGGCCCACCCGTCGCAGTGATGTGGCTGCGCTTGGCTCTGTGGAGCTGTTGTTTCATCGCTGTTTGTTTAAAAGCTTAAAACACCTGCTTGGTTAACGAAGCTGGAGCGTGTGAGGAGCTTTGGCTTGCTTCGCTTTTCTCTTTTCATCAGCAGAGTGAGTTCTGGCACCGAGCTGCAAACTTATTACACCGAGATCTTGTAAAATGCCTTCAGACGTTTATAAGGACCTTGCAGGCAGCACCGTTGTTGGACTCTTTCTCTCTACGCTTCTTTTGTCCCCGTTTGCCATTGTTCGACTCTGCCGTTGGACACAGTTTATTAGACATGTAGATTGCATCCCGTGTTGGATATGAAGCCGTAAAATCGTTAATCATTTCATCATTGCTCCTTTAAAACTCACTGGGATCCCGTCCTGTATGAGGTGCGTGTGTAGCGCTCCTACTCCCAGCTGATGTGCCGAGAACATCTCAGTTTCGTAGTAGTTTTGTTTCTAGAGTTCAGATCAGAGTGTGTTTCCCCGCATGGTTTATGTTGCACTGTTGTCATCTTCCACTGTAGAATTCCTGCAGGAACTCTGATCGAATCTGGAGGTTAAAAACAGGATCGGAAGTGGATCGGGTTTAAAATAGCTGTTGCTGGGTCTGATTTACGATGTTCCTTTTCTGACATATCAGTCTTAAACCTGGTTCATAGCTACCGTGGACTCGGATGTAGCATACAACCGTAGGGACATAATCACAATCCGTAAGAGCCTCAATCGTTCATTTGCTAAAATCACTCCGCTGCCTTTCAGGACGTCCATCTTCTCCAGGGAACTTCACCTACTTACATATTCAGTCCCATAATTCCTTTACATATAAACACTGGGGTTTCCGTTGTTCCCTCTCGGTGATGTGTCGGAAAGAGCAACCCCAGCTCTGGATTCAAAGATGCGATTGCCAGGGACAGATTTGAACACCGAGAACTGTGGACAGTTCAGTGGTTGGGTGTGGACTGGTCCATGTGGATCATGGCAGTAAAATGGGTCCAGAACATAGACTGTTTCCTCACTGCTCCTCCTGGGAACAATGTGTGTTATGATGCCTGGAGGATGCCGGAGGGCACTCTGCTGGAACACAGCGGTGAAAACAAAGGATCGGTATATTTAAACATGCTTGGATGCTCTCTGTTCACCTACAATAGTAAAAGTACCATCATTTGCGTTGAGTTTGTTCCTTTCACAACTGCTTGTGAAAGCCCACAGTGAAATCAGAAATAACATCACCTTATTGGAGAAGGAAAACTCCCTTTAAATAATGTTGGAGCGTTCCTGTTGGTCCCTTTGTCCTGGAATTGGAGATAAAAGATGGGGGAATTGCGTGACGATATACTGGCTTGTAGCTTTAAGACTGCATGGTTGGATGGGCGCGAGGGTGGCCATGTGATTCCGGGCTTTAATTAAATATTCATACCAGTGGATGTGTGCTGGCTGCAGAGACGTGGGGGGTTATGGGTGGGGGGTGGGAGTGGCTGGTTTTTGGATATGTGCCTGGCGGTGATGTCATGTGTAACGTTATCCTGTCTCCTTTATGAGGTTTGGTGCATTAGTGTTCCTCAGCCTGGCCTGCTGTCTGCACCATCAATAATTTAAAACGTCTCTATAGAGGCCACACACACACACACACACACACACACACACACACACACACACACACACACACACACAGAGGATGCCCATTATCACTCTGAAGCTGTATATTCATGCATATTCTTATTGCTCACCTCAGTGATGAAGGATGCGTCTGAAATTCCAGGGATGCAGTTGAGATGCTCCATACTTCTGGTGGAATTAAAAATCCACCAGTCACTCAGTCTGCTGTCGTTATTAAGGGGATGCAGTATCGATTGAATGTAATGGGAGCTTTGTTATCCCGCACTGGCCGTCCACAGCAGGGTGAAGGGCTGGTCTGGTCAGTTTCTGAATTGAAGAGCAGCTTCAAGTCCAGATGTTTGGTGTGCCATCACAGAAGGTAAATGAGGCCTTTAACCAGCCCACGTGTTGTTACTGTGTGAGGATTCTCATCAGCCAGAGCTCCAGATGAGCTGCTTTGGGTTTAGATGAAGCAAGGTGTTCTTCTAAGTCAAGAACGGTCAGTTATGAAGACCAGTCTGTCTTCATATATTATTTTGATCCATGCCTTTCCGGTACCTGGAATTCAATACGAGTGCTTGTGGATCAGACGCAGCAGTGCTGCTGGAGTGTCTAAACCCCTCACGGTCACAGCTGGACCGAGAACAGTCCACCAACGTCCAACCAACAGCGTCTTGTGGGCAGCGTCCTGTGATGAAGGACTAGAGGACGACCAACACAAACTGTGCAGAAACAGACGAGCTTCTGTCTCTGACTTTACATCTACAAGGTGGAGACACTCGGTAGGAGTATCTGATAGAGTGGACAGTGAGTGGACACAGTGTTTAAACACTCCAGCAGCACTGCTGTGTCTGATCCACTCGTACCAGCAACACACACTAACACACCACCACTATGTCAGTGTGACTGCAGTGCTGAGAATGACCCACCACCCACATCATATCTGCTCTGTGGTGGTCCTGTTTGGTCCTGACCATCAGATGAACTACAGTCTGGAATTATAGAACTACAAAGGTGGTCTTAATGTTATGGTTGATTGGTGTATATTCTCACAGATATTGCTTCTGTTTTGCTCGTCATGTCAGTTTCTCTGCAGCTCTCCTTTACACGGCTCTGTGCAGTTCCTGGTGTGTGTGTGTGTGTGTGTGTGTGTGTGTGTGTGTGTGTGTGTGTGTGTGTGTGTGTGTGTGTGTGTTTTTCTGGCACTGTTGGTGGTGACGCAGCAGAAAGCGAAGGTTAGAGAGAGAAGACTGGTGCAGAATCTGGGCTAATGTGGCCTAAAGCAGACCTGGCTAATTGCTCTGTTTTGGTCGAGGCCGGAATAACACGATTCATCGGAAGGCTGCCGGTTAAACGCTTCATTTTCCAGCCTGTCAATATTCCGGTGCTGCGCTGCTGTTCCTCACGCTGGGCTTGCTTAGTGCTCTCCTTGTTGCTGATCAATGTTCTGCCTTTCATTTTTCACCATCCTTTTCTTCTCTCTCTCTGTCTGTGTGTGTGTCTCTCTCTCTCTCTGTCTCTCTCTCTCTCTCTCTGTGTGACCATGCTCCTGAAAAGGCGAGTTCTGCCACTGTGACCATTCTGCTTCACAGTCATTTGCTGCTGCTTTCAAAGAGACGTCCCTCCCTCTGTGATTGGACAGTTGTGCTCTACCCACAAATGTCCTCCCGTCGATACTGTTGCCAGATGAGTCGTATGAACCGAAAAAATACCAGTCCATCGAGAACATTGTCGGGTTCTCGACAGTTCGTAATCTGGGGATTTGGACGTTAAGGGCAGGGCTAACGTGAAAGCATAGCGCCAAATATTGATCAATACACGCGGTGTTGGTGTGTGTTGGTGTGTGTTGGTGTGTGTTGGTGTGTGTGGGTGTGTGTTGGTGTGTGTTGGTGGTACGAGTGGATCAGACACAGCAGTGCTGCTGGAGTGTTTAAACCCGCAGAACCTACCATTTCTTGAAGTGCGTTTCGTGTAAAGACTTTATTGTAATAACTGTTATTGTAAGTCCGATTGATGCTGTTCATATATTGTCATCACGATATTGAACCATAAAGTATCACAAACATCTGCAGATTTTCAACTTGTAAACTCCCAGTTTAAACCATTTTGAAAAGAGATCCCAGTTTGAAATGGAAAAGTCTCCACATTTTATATATATTGGGGTTTTTTTTTTAATAAATAAGACAAAATTAATTGTGTAGTTGACGTTACTTTGCTCTCCACAGTAGGATAAACGCAGTGGGCAGTATAAGGGTCAGCACAAATCACTGTTACATTGATGATGTGATTATCTTGACCGGACCAGCTGTGACGTCACATTCCAGCATGGCAGCATCATTTACGAGCTGAAAATTCATTGCTACGTATTCGATCTAGACTCCTGTTTCTGTCCATTCATAAGCTTTTCCCGTCCAGCGACGGTGACCCTGAAGTGTCGCTCAGCACCTCGCTCGTCTCCCCGCTCTCTGACGTTATTCGAGAGCGACCTTTGTGCTCTATTGTATTGGAAAGGATAGAGGGGAGGGGCGAGCTCTTGATTAGGAAACCAGATCCAAGGAAGTGAAGAGCTCTGCAGAGGATATTGATTAAAGAAAACCTGCTCTGCTCTCTCGTTCTCTCTCTGTCTGCACGAGAAGCTCTGTAGCTCCGCCCTCGTGGGGACTCTAGAACCTGCTGTGATATTGCGGAGACTTTGGCTCTGACACTTGTTTTGAATTGAGTGTCTCAGTATCTGTGTTGTGGCCATCTCATGTGTCTGAGAGCTTCATCTCCACCTGCCTTTCCAGGCTTCCATCATTAAAGCGGAAACTTTCTCCTCGATCATCTCGATTTCCAATCCCCCCCAAAATGTCATGAACAACCACTGGACCTCACGCTTTGAGGAGGACACTAACTTCCAGTTGATAGATTCCCATATTGGTTAACCTCTGGGAGCAGTGCGAGGACCGTTCTACTCACCCAGAAAGGGACATCAGGTATGCTCTCTAGGATTCCCACTCGCGGATGGCTGTGGCATCGCTGCGGATCATGCCAATGACCTGCTGATGATGGGATCAAATGCCTAAATGTGATGCAAATAATCAGCTGATTCTAATTCAAATCAACAAAGGTTCTGATCACCTACTGTTCGGGCTGCTCTTCCCAGTCCACCGCCAACCCCAGTGTAAGTGCGATAGCCCCACTTTACACCCAGTGCGATGCTGGTTGGCACAGGCGTCTTTCAGCCGTTGTATCGGAGTTTGGGGTCCAGCGCTTTATTCCTGATGCAGTGGTGGCTGACTTCATATGTCGGAGGAGTCATGTGCTTGTCTTCACCCCCCTAGTGTCAGGAGCATCATATGCAGTCAAACAGGGTTGGGTAATTGGCACTTCCAAAGTGCAGGAAATTAATTTTTTAATCTGGAAATTAAGCCGTGAAGAAGCTTGAGAAGGTGTTTGGTTCCAAGCTCCCGAGGTCACATGAAGGCCTCGTTCCTCAGGTGTATGGGGGGATGTTTCCTTCACCTGCTTGTCTGAGACAAGCTTGTCTGACATGTTTCTAAAATAAAGCGTCAAAAGAGTCAATGGCGTTTTCCCATTTCTCCGGTATTTATCTCTCATTTTAGCGTTCCATTTTTATTTTCCTCTCCCGGTCTGTCCCCGCCCCCTCGCCTCAGGAAGGTGCACACATACAAGATGAAGTAAACACTTTGCTATGCGGAAGCCAGAGCCTCTTCCACATGCTGCCTATGTAGGTCACGATGACTCATTTTTTTCCCTTTTTTCTGCACGTTTCACAAGCCCACGGATTTTTGCACTCCATGGCTTCTCAGATTCAGCAGACGAGAGAGAGAGAGAGAGAGAGATGGAGCCTGTGCAGTTAGTTGAGGCCAGGAGGTTTTGGACATTGTTTTTGATGCTCTGGACATTTGCTTTACAGTGTGTCCCTTAGAAGATTGAAGATCCAACCTTCAATGCTTTCTTCCTTTCTTCCTTGGTCACCACTTAAGTTATTGAGGACGCGGTACAGCCGCCATGTCACTCAGCATCAGAAACCCCCGCCTCTCACGCCCTGCACTCCCTCAGGCCCTTATTTTGTGTCTTGAAGATGGCACGAGATGGTTAGCTTGTTGGGCGTCCATGAGTCATTAAACAGTGTGAACTTCATTTATATTAGCAGATGGTTGTTTGCATACATGGTCCTGTATGTACAAGTAGAACCTGAGGTATGTGGTTCACTGTAGAACCTTGTAAAAGTAGTAAAAAGTGTCGTTCTTGCTGCTGTCAACCCTATGTTCACACAGGAAGTCTAATCACTGCTCTACACAGTGAAGAATCAGGGGGAGGACATGATGTCATGATGTCACTTTCCATTTCGTTTGTTCTTCTAAAAGCTGAATTATGACCACCTCCTTGTCTCTACTCTCACTGTCCACTCTATCAGCTCCTCTGACCACACAGGAGCTCTTTGTAGATCTATAATTCCAGACTGTAGTTCATCTATTTCTCTGCAGACTTTATTCTCCTCCTTTCACCCTGATATTCAATGATCAGGACCCCACAGGACCACCACAGAGCAGCTATTATGTGGCCCAGTACATTTGATGGGTACTGCATACCCACTGGACACTTTCCAATGTTTTCTAGTGTCTATGTCTTGTATGCTCAGGTCTGTTCTGTCTGCACAAGGGGAATCTACTCTGTTAGGCATGTTGTGTTTATAAAGACCAGTATGGACATCAGAGGCTGTGTTATGATGTCGTTTAGCATCACACTTCTGAGCTTATGGTTGCACCTTTGGTACCATCATGTCAGCAAAGCTTTGGACGAGTGTGTAACTCGAGAATATCGTCTGGATGAGCCGCGGTGCTTGGTGTGGGGTTTGATGTCTGGACACTGCTATGAAGCTTTGCTCATACATATTGAATGAAGACCAGTTCGAGGCTCTCTGATGTGGAGATTGTGAAGGCTTCAGCGGACAGGACGGACGGAGACCTTCCTTAAAGATATTTACTCACAGAGAAGGTGACGACTGTCTTTCTAAGGTAGTGGTACTGTTGATGGGACTGTTTGTTAGGCCTCTCACAATGACTTTGGGGGGGTGATTCATTGGCCCAGAAACAGTTGCAAAAATGGTTTAATATCCTGCATAAATCACAATAGGAGTGTAAGAACAAGGTAACTGATTGTATACTGCCTCTGATTGTAAACAGAATAATCAGAGCGCTCCCCTCGCTTGGTCAGAAAATGTTCCCACACCAGAGCTGGAATGCAGCTTCGAGAGTATTTTGGTTCATTGTTCCAAACATTGTGCATTTGTTTCCTATCAGAACGCAGCAAAATGCAGATGCATGCGAGTTGTGTTGATGTGTGTTTACTTTGTGCACGACTGGAACCGTCTCTTGATACAAATCGTCGTGTCCATTTATTGTACGATAAGTCAATAACATACTTTTGCAACAGGCCGACGGTTTGCAGCTCTGAACTGTCAAAGGTTTGTCTAATGGGACACACTTAAGCATGACTGTTGGAGTCTTCTCCATTTGCTGTGGCTGGGTTGGCTCGTCAGCGGGTTGGCTCGGTCCCAGAATTCTGTAGACCTCCAAATTTGTTGGAGAACGCTGGGTGGTCATGCTCTGGGCTTGACGCCCTTGACCTTTGGGACAGAACACTATCCCTGTGCGCTGATGATATTACTCGAATGTTCTCCTACATCAGATGAGTTTGTACCGGCACTTCCGGACAGCTTGATTGGATTACACATCATGAAGATGGGAGGAGTGTCTGTGGGGAGGTGTTTGACGTCAGCTGATTGAATCTCTAGCGGTTTGACTCACAGCAGATCCTTTCTTGTCCCTCCGGCTCCCAGACTGCCCTGTGTCATCAGACAGGTCCTCCATCACAGTAAAAAGAACATGTTCTTCAGAGTCCCAGCACCCCATCTTTCTCACTTCGCACTACATGTCCCTGATGCAAGACTGCAAGTGCATCTTATGTTACTTGTTTAGCTGTGGCACGGACATTCCTCCTTGGGCATTCCTGCCTTGCACCCAATGATTCAGGATGGATTGGCGTGTGGATGGCTGGATGGATGGGTAGGCACGCAGGCATTCCTTGGATGTAGAGAAGAAATGTTTAGGGCAGGGAAGTGGACAACCAGAGATCTTCATGTCCAGCTAAACAACTTGACTAGTAACATAACACCGGGCTAAAAATATGCTTTTAATGATGGGATTTTTTTTTCCGCACAGGGTGTCCATGCTTTCTGAACAACTGGACGCAAGGAAATGTGGCTACTGTATGAGTGTGCGGTGTTTTTCTTGTTAATTAGGACAGTATGGTCCTTTGCAGCATTGTTATTGCAGAAGGCTGCAAAATACCAAGCCAAAAACTGCTCAGCACTGGAGAAGAACTTGTGCTCCAATGAAATAAATGAGGGTACACATTAACCTGACCTAGCACAGCCTCGTTTTACCTGAACCCACCTACCTACTGCAAAGTAGTGATTTGTCATTGAGGTGTCTTGAGGCCACCAGATGGCGTTCGGAACACCGTGACTCGGAACGGGATTAAAATGGATAAAATGTGCCTGATCAGGTCCTAACCTGAAATGTCACGGTATCGCAATGCAGCTTTACGATGTGCATTACGGATCGCTACGCGTCTCTGATCACTGCAAGTTGGTCCTTTTACGTTGTGTCGACAGACATCTTCGTCTATAGCTAAACTTTACCACTAATATAACACCAGGTTAAAAATCAACCCAGTATCTTGAAGCGAATCAAAGTGCATTTCATATCGGAGTGTTTCGTTACACATGTTATGCTGGCAATACTATCCCACCAGTGGCATTTGGTCCGTCTCATCCAGCCTTGCTACTGAGCCCTCAGCCGATCAGAAATAGAGCCTAGTCCTGGCATTTGCCCTCAGAGAAGGTTTAGCAGTGGCTTCACTTTGCTCAACAGCAGTGACAGACTGACAGGGAATGGGCCATTATTTAAAGTTGGGATCGACCTTGGGAATAGCATTCCTCGCTCTTGCCGACCTGTGGGCTTTCTCTCCAGATGAGATTCAAATCAGCCTGAAATCTCCATCGTCCGTCGCCGCTAAAAGCATGTAAACACGGCCCTGTTTAAGTCATCCAGGAGTGTATAAACGTTGTGTAATCCCTTTTCGCTCGACTGTTTTCGGTCCAGTTTTTCACTCTGTGTATGTGAAGGGTTGGGGCAGTTTGAGAGTGCATCTGATTGGTTCCAGTGCAGGCAGACCACTCCGCACTTTTTGTGCACACATGGTTCAGGATCTGCATATGAATGAGTCCTTCTGCTCAGAGAGGGACGAGTTCTGGCTCTGCCATTGTTTGCCCAGAACTGGCTGAGGCCCCTCACTCGCTCTTCTGTTATGCAATCCTCCTCTACTGGGAATGTGTGTGTCTGTGTATGTGTGTGTGTGTGTTGATATATATGTGGGTGTGTGTGTCAAATAGACTACTGAAATGGGGCCCTCAAAAGGGGGGCAAGGGGTACTGCAGGGCCAGAAGGCGTGGACAGACCTCGTAGGCCGTTAAAGATTGAGCGAGATGGCTTGAGAAGCCGCAAACTGTGTTGACCTACTTTCAGGAGCGATTACGAGCGTGACGCTCCTCAGTACGCGCCGCTCTTGCAGCCTCATCTTTGTCAATTTCAACGTTTCCGATGTGTCAGTGGACCCGAGGGTACGGCAGAGATAGCGGCCCGACCGATTCTCCCTTCGGCCCGCGACACACCACCGTTTTGGTGCTTGGATTAGTTTGGTTTGTTTTAACACGGTTGGAGTAAGGAGTGTACAAAGTCTCGAAAAACCCATTCGAGCTGTATTCTTATGGTGGATCCCAGTGTCCTCACAATTGAAACAATTCATGAATAATAAGGACGCTCAGCTAATTTCTCATTTGACCCCGCCTTGGCTTGTGTACCCCTCACATAAGCTTGTTTGCGTAGGTCTATAACAGCAGATGCCTGTGAGTGGGCCAATTCCCAGCAACCCTGGTGGTTGATGTGGCAATTATCTTCATACTGGTCAGAGGTTTTTCATTTATGTCTTGGGTTTGGAGCATATTTCTACCTTATTGCAACACAGCAATGCAGCCAGTTGATCGCCAAGTCTGAGACAGCTGGAACCCCGGAGAGCTCAAAATGGAAGCTTTGTGCTGGAAACAGGAGAGTCCAGCGGATGCAGTCTTTACGTTCACGCGTGAGATCGGCCTTCGCTGTTCCCAATTCTCAATGCAACCCTTGTGCTGAGAGCGGGAAGGCCAAGGGCCAAGGGTCCTGCCCTGTGGTACCCAGGCTGAGCAACCACTGGAAACTCTAATCTACGTGTTCAGCCATCTGCAACTGTATAAGTGGTTTAGTCATCTATCGTGCTCAATAGTGCTGATTCCCAAACGTTGTACAGTCCAGTACCTCCCCACTTACTACAGCCTGCATATTGTCATGGTCAAACAAGCCTTGGGTTTTATGCCATTTTCCACTTTTCGGCATAATGAGAATCTGGCAGATCTAAGGGTTTTTTTGTGAGGAGATTTTCAGCCTTGGAAAATCAGTCCCACGTGAGGCCAGGACACAGCAGTGCTGCTGGAGTGTTTAAACCCTGTGTCCACTCACTGTTCACTCTATGAGACTCCTACCAAATGTCTCCACCTTGTAGATGTAAAGTCAGAGACAGAAGCTCATCCGTTTCTGCACAGTTTGTGTTGTTCATCCTCTAGTCCTTCATCAGTTCTCACAGGACGCTGTTGGCTGGATATCTCCGGTTGGTGGACTGTTCTCGGTCCAGCAGTGACGCTGAGGGGTTTAAACACTCCAGCAGCACTGCTGTGTCTGATCCACTCGTACCAACAGATACGAGTGTACAAGCAAGGATACAAGAACCATTGAATACAATTACAGCTTGTCCTTTCTTTAGGTTCTGTAGGGTACTGCAACAGTGGTTCTTTAACCTCATTTGAAAACCTGTATCCTCCAGATTGTGTCTTCAGTTTTGTGAATGTCTCCGTGTTCAGGCCTCTGTTCAGGCTGTGGAATCGAGACAGGGCCCGTGCCGTGCTTTCATGCTGCATTAGTCCCCTGAAACGACATTCCCCTCTGTTTTCCCTCTCTTTTTCCTCTTTCCTGCTCTGCTAGGGTAGAAAATCTTTGTGGCTCCAAGTTTTTCCATGAGAGTGCGGGGCATTAGCAGCAGGCCATCAACAGGAAATTCCAGATACGGGGGAGAGAAAGAGAGCGAGAGAGAGTCTGAGTAGTGTGGGCTGTGGCAGGGCAGCCTGCTCCTGGTGTTCTACGAGGCTTTCAGCCGCTGTCGAGCTGAGAGAGTGGGGGGCAGAGAATCAAGCTGATGGATGGAAATGTGGGTCCTAAGTGCCCTGAGCAAAGCCTGTCTGAAGCCAGAGTTCTTCTGGGAGGCGTCTGCATGGGGTGCAATGCGGTGGGGCTGGAGAACAGGATGGGGGAGAACTTTAACTGCTTAAATTGTGTACAGCTGGTTAGCACGGTTGTTTGGAAGTGTTGGGCGGCTTTGATGCACGGGAGTGTTGAAACCCCAAGGAACAGGAGGGGCTGAACAGTATCTCCCTGTTACAGCCTCTTGGAACTTGCACTCCCACCCACACGGACATACACGAACGGGGCTGATTAGGACTTGTTTTCCAAAATGTGAGATTTTGGCCTCTTTGTGCTTGATTTCCAAGGTTTCAGAACCACCGTGTTTGTGTAGGTCATGGGGTAACTATATAATTTCATTCCATTTCAAGTTCTAGACCAGTGTAAAGGTTCAAGTGATCCTCAACCCAATGCTAGGAACCCACATTTCCATCCTCCGAGTTGGAAATAAAATCCAGGTTGCCAAAATTCGAGCCATGGGTTAAAAGGTTCCTTAAGGAACCGAAAGTCCTTTTTCTATGGCTCAGAGTGAATAGCATGTTTTGCCCTTTAATAGGTCCACTAGTCAACTTCAATGTAAGTGCAGGGACCTGGAAACGTGGCACTGGCTTGTGTATGCGCTCTGCACACACACTGCATTGACTCAGAATGACTGACACTCCCCTCCTCCCCCAGAGGTCAGCTCCTGACCCTTCTCAAACTGACCCGACCCTCTATACACCTCCCCTCACCCCAGCACTTCAGGGAGCCTGAATTCCCCCCTGTGCCTGGCCAGCTCTGAAGACAGAGTGGCATTGTAAGTAGAGCTGTCCATTCACTCCTGCGTTTGCTAAAGGCTGGTTCATATTTAGTGCGGACACGGCCACAGGATACCGCGTGCCATAGCTTCGGACTGTCCGCGTTGCTCAACGTTCATACCACTGTCTTTGGTGACCGCATACTTAGAAGCCAGAGCCCGGGTTGCTCTGTAGCGCAAAGCTGTTCAGGCACGAAGCTTTTTCACACGCTGTGCAAACAGGGAACAAAGGAAACGGACCCCAGTGTTTACATGTAGCAGAATTTGGGATGGCATATAGGATTGTGTGAAGGTGAACTTTGCCCTTAAGATCAAATGTAGCACAAATACTGTGGAAAGAATGTTTTTTCAACTCTTTCTTGTTATTAAAAACAGAACCCGGTCTAGACACACACTGATGGCCCGTTGGCAACCACTATCTACAGGTTGTACGTGTACATCCTGAATGGCAACCATGTGATTTTATCAATGAGCGATTGAATATTTGCATCACCACACAGACTAGCTGCATTGTTTTGATTTTCTTGTTGCACATGTCCTACTGTGCGCCCCCTACTGTGCTAGGAGGTCCTGAAAAGTAACCTCATGAGTTTACGAAATGAATGATCAAAGCCAATTTGCATCACCACATGGACTGGCTGCGTCTTTTAATTTAGAGTGGTGTTCGTCCTGGAACGCGTGTCCTAGTCAGTTTCCTACGTCCTGAAAGGCACATATTTATCCAATGAATGATCCAGGTGTGTTTGCCACTGTGCGGACTGGCTGCATTGTCTGACGTGTCATATTGCATGCGCCCTAGCACATGCCCTTCACGTGCGGGCTCTGTTCCCGACTGTTTCCCCCACGTACTGCATGCCCTGTCGTTTACTAGGTACAAACCATCCTTACGAGGGTACCAGCTTATCTCTGACATTGGCTGGTCAGTGTGTCTTTTCGTCAGTGTGCAGGATTTGTTGCGGTTTATTTTTATTTCTTAAAGCTGATCACAAATTTTTTTTGTCATCGTTGGTCAAACATGGCAAACACATTTCTGTACGGTTTGGAATGTG
This sequence comes from Acestrorhynchus altus, assembly GCA_034509495.1. Taxonomy (NCBI): domain Eukaryota; kingdom Metazoa; phylum Chordata; class Actinopteri; order Characiformes; family Acestrorhynchidae; genus Acestrorhynchus; species Acestrorhynchus altus. The sequence continues at coordinate 21,510,997 of CM067523.1, forward strand.
TGTGAAGAGCTGCTTGATTTCCCTAAAATGCACCTAATTCTCCTGTAGTCGTTGTTTGAGGAGGCTACGTTCCCGATGTTTTCGGACTGTGGCCTTGTTGCGTGTTTAAGCGCTCACTCCCACTTGTACGGTCTTGTGACTCGGCTTTTGTTCCAGAGGAAAGCTTTAGAGAGCAGACTCTGTACAGTGAAGTCATCCAGGATGCGGCCCGCTTGCTCACGAGTTCCTACCGCAGGCCTAAGCAGCAGCCGGGTTCCCATGCTTAAGATTGCATGGAATTAGCTGTTTCAGCACCTTTTTTTGACAGATTATTACATCCAGCCTGAATGCAGCCAGTTGGACAGTCTTGTGTTCAGGGCAAATGCATCAGGAGCTTAATAGCTCTAAAGGAAACATGGGAAATCTACTTGGCCCAGACCCATGGAGCAGAGTCCGATGTGAACACCAGAGGCCAGATTACTTTCCAAGACTGTCCGCCACGTCCAGGGGAAGGCGGTAGGGATGCACTGGGGTTGATTAGGTTGAGTTGAGGACAGGTTACAGATTGTGTAAACTGTGTAAATTAAAGGACGCTTTAAGGAGAAACTCTCGGAAACAGTCCGGCCGGTCTCCAGGTGCGAGCCGAGAGAAGCTTCTGTTCTTCTCTCCACACAGCTTCATACTCTCGCCAGGTAACAGGCCATAGTTTCACACCACGTACACTGACACAAACCAGACTACTGTTACCATAGCAATACTCCTAAACCACTACAGATCCCACAGTACCATGCGGTCAGGCCTACAGCTTAAAGAGCAACACCAGCAGCTTTTTAGCGCCGCCTCTTTGTTTGAGCTCTTCAGGGTTCTGGAGGAGTGGCTGTTGGTCATTGCGACCATTGGCTCGGGTCATTGGTTCACCTGCTATATCCATCCGAAATGTTTAGTACATCATTAGTGCAGGATCCTCTGGGGAGCTGGGGACAGTTTTGGAGGATGAATGTGCTTGTCTTCACACTCCCGTTGTCGGGAGCATCGATTGTGATGGGGAGAGTCCTAACGGGGTTGGGTGACTGACACTTCCGAACTGGAGGGAAAATCAGGATAAACACTGGATGGTGACTCAGGAAACTGTAGAACAGTCGCACGGGAGTTGCACTGATGAGCATTCACGTTGGATTTGTTTGGGGAACTCTTCTCCGGGACCTTCAGCCGAGTGATTATTGATTTAATAAACTGCTGCTGGTCTGACTGGTTGAATTCCTTTCCCTCGCTGTGTGAGTTTAGGGTCGGCTCTCCTGTAAGGCGCGAGTCCAAAACCGCTAATTGCTGTGGCTCTACTTTGCCTAATGAGTGTATCGATTGTTTTGTGGTGCAGCTGCGGACTCTGGGACACGGGTCAGACCCTGTATGTGATTACTTTAGGTCTTTGTGTCAGTCTTGGTTTCGATTGAGTTCTTTCTGCATCACCTGAATCGACTGCTTGTTTTCGATCAAGTATAATTCTTTAAAGGACCCTGAATTCATTTATAATAAGGAAATGCTGCCATTGGCCGAATGTGAACCACACTAGTGTTTTCCTCTCAGAATGGTGAGCTAGACTTGTCACAATAACTATTTCAGTGGACGATATTGTCCCAGAAATTGACATAGTGACATAGTACTAGTAGTATAGTATGTTTAATTTTACATTTCTGTTTTTGAGCAACAGAGAATGGTGTATCTGGGCTGGAATGCTGCTAATCCCGTCATATTAGTCTCCGCTGCCTCGGTCCACATGCTTCTTTCACCTCACATGCCACTTCTGGATCTCTCAGCTTGTCAACAAATGCTTGTGTAATTTGTATTCACCAAGTGGTGTAAAAATGTATTACTCTCCCTGTCTGTAGAGGGAGCCCAGGAGCTCAAAATACCTGTTGTCACATATTGATTCCCACCAGCTTTCATTCATTCAGTTAATCGTTTTTGTATGTACACACTCATACACACGTCCAGCATCCCCTGGGTGTCCAGGGTCAGGGTTTAACCCTAGTCTGGCCGTTGACAGACCAACTGTAGTTGTGATAGTTCGGACTCTGCTCTTTCCTCTGCTCCAGCCTCAGCTCTTTCATCCTCTGTCGTGATATTTAATTCATACAGGATCTGAGAAGTCCACTGCCCAAGCTCAGCCCGCTCAAAACACACACCCGCCTACACACACACACACACACTCAGACACAAGCCTACCCACTCAGCAACCTTGCTGCACCAAACTTGCTAATACACACACCCCTCTCTGCCCACCCTCCCCTCTCTATGTATGAGCACACACATGCACGTTAATTCCTCCGAGTCTGCGCCCCCGCCAGAGAGGCTCCGCCAGGAATGGGCCAGGATAATGGGCCGTGTTTGCTCTGCTGTTCTGTCTGCCTGTGCATTTTTTCCACTCCAAGGGATCGGGTTTCCACCCGCTGCTGTTGTTTACACCCTGTCTCCGCCAGCTCCGACAACTGCTGCCTGTCAGCTAGAGGCCCCCTCGACCGCCAGCCTGGACCTGGACCCACCGGGCCCGGGGGCTCTGTAAACTGGAGTGTGTACATGCGTGTGGTTGTGTGTCAGCCAGTCTGAGTTTGGTTCGTCTCGGTGTGGAACTGAATCGGTTACGTTTGCCACCGGCAGCGTAGACGCTATAGTTTCCGCGTCGAGTGTTGCGACCGCTGACAGATGTGCAGATGAATTAGATCCTTGCAACTGATTAACCTTTAGACCCCAAGGCTGATTTTCGTCGTTTGATGTACTTTTATTTGCCTGAACAAAGTATTTATAGATTGTTATTTTCAGGTCATTGTATTTTGCTTGTAAGTATCTTGTTCAATATTGATCCGTAGTGTTTTTGAACTGAGAGGCTGTTGATGAATTTGTAATAATTGGAATAAGAAGGATATTTATATTCTTCAAAACCTTTAATGTGCTCCAAATAAAATAAACATCAACCTGAATGTCTGTTTTGTTTTGTTTTTTATTAATATTTAAGTATAATATCTTGTCTGGACTTTTATTCTGAAATTTAAACACTGTGTGAGAAAAGAGCAATCAGTCCCACCCTTCTCATTTTCCTCTATAACCCAATATCTGGGTCAGTGATGTCATCAGCCCCGCCCCCTCTCTCTGATCAGTCAGAGTCTGTATGCAGGTTGATCATCAGCCCCGCCCCCTCTCTCTGATCAGTCAGAGTCTGTATGCAGGTTGAGCGTAGGCCCCGCCCCCTGAACTGATACTTGAAGCAGCAGTGCTCCCCCTACAGCTGGGGAGTGTAATTCAGAACTGGGAGAAATATTCCAATGTCCCTTTTAATCGTTGAGTTAAGGGACCCATTGCTGACAGTGATGTTCAAAAGCCCGAACACAGTTTGTGTACTAATCTCAGAAAAGCATTTCCAGTAGAGTGGAACACATCTGGAGCAGCTGCAAATGTGCCCATGGTCATCATGTTCAATGCCAAGGGTATTAAGCCCCTCAGCATTGCCCTGTGGAGTATTGCAGCTATGTTTTCTGAGTAAACAACCTCCATCCAGTACATTTTCATGATGAGCCGGAGTCCAACCTCGCCGCTGTCCTCGCTGATCCTCCTGAGCCTGAATTCAATCAAAACCTCACAGCAATGTGTGAAGCTTTTCCCTTAGAGCCTCTTGCTCAATTAAGGGGTCATACTCCTTAGTAATACCTGCTACTACTGATCCGATGTCCAAAAGCTTTGGACATGATGCATATCCAGGTGATGTTCACCAGGACATGAAGGCCAGCCAGTCTCCTTCAGCTGGGCTTCAGCTTATGGCAAGGACCCACCACTCTTCATCCTCCCTCCAGGAGGCAGGACAGCTGCCATTAGTCTCACTCGCACACAGCCACCACCCATCACTTAACTCCATCATGTGCCTGCCAGCCCCCGTCGTCAGTCCTAACAGGCACCGTAAACACTACGGCGGAGGCCGTGGGGAATTTTCCAAAACTTCTCTCCGGGAACGTTGAGCGTCCAAATGGCATCTCTTCAACCGAGCCTTTCACACGTGATTACATAACGTGTCCGTGATTCATTTTTCTTTCTCCTAAATGTGAGCACAGCATGAGGAGCGAGGGGGTTCAGCCGAGTGTTTATTTGATGTGGTATTCACATTCACGTTTGTGAAAGGTCACATCCCATCTCTCTTTTCTTCCCCTGCGCCTTGTTCATTATCCAGTGACGTTCTGCACCTACGTTTACCTCTGCCCATAATCCTTAATTAATGCAGTCCCTCTGCGAGACCCTCGCTTCCCTCTGGTGCTCTCGCTCTCTCAGACTTGCACAGATCTCTGCTCTCCCCTTAGACGTTCCCTCTCTCGCTGCGTTTCTCATCTAAAATGCTGTCCTCGAGTCGCGGTGTACCTGTAACCTTGTGAAAATCCAAAGGAAAATTTCCGGTGCAGAATACGGGTGGGGGCGACTGTAACACTACTCTTCTGTACTTCGTTACACGTCCTTGCGGGCAGCATGCAGGACAAGGCTACATGCCCAAGCTTACAGTCTCACCTGATAAATGAATCTCAAACACTGTCCACTCTGTTTGACACTCCTAGTTAGGATAGTTCCTGTCCTCAGTTTGCTTTAATTTCTGTTTTGTTGGCCACGCTGTTCGAGTGAGAGTCCGCTGTGGAGCAGTAGTCTTGGCAGAGATGCCTGGAGCCAAGCCTCAGGGCACAGATGACACACTGCCTCGCACCCGAGGGCCCTCTGCAACCTTTCACATGCACACAAACACTTTCTCTCCTCTAGACTAACTGCCACACCCACCACCTCTAGCATCCTCCACTCTGAGTTCCACCTTCAAACACTGCTCTAGAGGAGACGTTTTACGAGCGTCCGTTTGATGTAGGAGGTCACAGCGGTGGATTTGTTGTCTTGCAGTCGTCACGCCTGGACCGATACCTTTCAGTTTCCCAAGCTTTCCTTTTTCCGACGGTCATAAACACGCCGCTGAATCACGGGCACATTTTTGTTCTTTGAAATCAACAGTGAGGTTCGAACTTGTTCTCAGAGGCCCGAGTTGTTGAATTTGAAGTCTTGGGTTCATCAGACTTCGTATCTCGTCTCCATCGCACACTAAAGCCACTTCAGGCTCCAGCTGAAGTGAACCAGACATGCTCCAAAATATACCTGCCACATGTTACCCAGAGGATTAAACATGGAAATGCACTGGTCATTGTTTGTGCGGTCATTTGCTCTGAGGTCTTGGGTGGGAAGTAAGCAGAATTGGAGGCTACCTTTTTGTACGAGGCAGATATTTGCTCCATGAATGAATTTCAGTTCCTCCCTAAATAGTGCTGCTGTTTTGCACGTGCACTTATACCAGGATGAAGCTGCTGCATCATTTAAGGTGGAATGTAAAATGAAACATGAGCTCGTACCTGGCTTTCTTCATCCATGTTCTGTGTTTACGTGCTCGGTTTTCATTTGCTGTTGACAGAACCTGTTCAAAATCGGGTCAGACTGAGTCACCGACCAGTATACTCTACTAGATTACGCTCGGTCAGGATATGCTCTGACTGGGTGACTTGATTGTTGGCCTAGGCTAGAACAGCCCCAGACGTTATGCTCCATGAGGCGGTCTCGGTCTCCTGTTGACCAGTTGTCTGAAGGCGGGGGTGGGTCTGAGTTTGTCTCCTGTGGTCTCTGCTGCACATCCTCTTCATCCTCTGGTTGCAGGTTTTCTTTGACTCAGATTTTATGCATTTATGTATTTAATAATAAACTGTGGACAGTGTGTTGGGTTGTCTCTGTCTCTCTGAGAAAATGAGGTGGAATGACGGCGCTTTGGAGGACATGCCGCTCTTGACATTCCCACCCCATCCCCCCACCTCTCCGAGATCTGCTGTGACATGATTTGGCTTGGCAGGATCTGTGGCCCTCACCTCCACCAGCAGCTCAAGGCATGCTCTGGCTGTAGCTCCCATCCATCCAGCCATCAGCAAGGGGCCTCTGGTCTCGGCACAGTTCGGGGTGCCCTCCTGGGGAGAAACGCTGGGCGACTGTTACAGTTGCATCGCATGCAAAGACCACGTGTTCAACCCGACGCCAAGCACCACTGAGGGGTAATACCAAGTGAATAGATTGGGACGCATCTGTGAAGACATTAGGTTCTCCAGTCTGACGGGCCTTTAGGTTCTCTATACATAAGCTGTGGAGTTTAACTTACTGAGTGCACCCTGACTGTAGACCTGATTCAGCCATTGCTTAGATAGATCAAAAGCCTGCGTGCTTTAGGGTTGGATTAGATCTCAGTCTCAGCTGATGTCCAATTAGCACCAAAGAACCAGAGTTAGCAACCTTTACGTCATCTAGGCTTCCCCCAGCACACGGCATCTCCTAAAACAGTGTCATGCCGGCCACGCGCTTGCTCATTTAAGCTCATTTAAACTGTGGAAAACTCCCACTACGGTGAAGCTCCTTGTGCTGATGAAAACTCTGGCCCACAACCACAACTGTGCCATCAACACAGGAGTTACTCTGCAGCTTGGCTCCTGGAATCCTACTTGCAGAACCTACAGACACCAGAATCGAACTGCAGCACAGCGAACCGTAAACGCGTTATTGTGGAGGGCTCTAAATTCCCCAACTTGAGCCCTGCGCACCGCGCTGACTCAGTATTTTACCGATGAACTGTGAGGGCAGACATCAAAGCTCAGAAGGCGTTTGGGTTGCCTGTGTAGACTCAGACACGTGCAACAGCCGGCATCTGCTGAGTACACTTTTGGACACTGTCGCACTTGGGGGGGAAAGGAAAAATTACAAGCATGTGGAAAACGAACTTTATTTTCCATGACATCTGTATTGACTTTTATGGGAGAGAAATGTCCTCCCTCTCTCCCACCATTCCAACTGCTCTCTCTGTGGACGTAATGAGAGGGTGGGAGAGAGCAGCAGCAACTCGTTCTCTATTATTATGGTTGTTGTGATTATTTTTAATAGCTACACACAGTGCTGGGCCCTCCAACATGCCCTGGCAAGATTTATTTGGGCCTTTGATAAGCAGATTTGCTGGGCAGAGGGGGAAACCCGGCTGAATTCAGAGCCGGGGCAGAACGGCAGGCCTAAATGAATAGCCGTGCTGTTCTGCTTATCTAATACTCATATACCGCGGAGCACTCGGCTGCGGATAGACTCCACCGACACGGCCCCCTGATTAGATAGGAGCCTTCGCGTGTAGTCCGCTTATTTGCGCACGTTATTACCGAAGCCGTTTATAGGATGTTTGCGGTTTGCCGTTTGGTTGTTTATCGAGGCTAAAAGGCTGAGGCTGCGTCTGGTCAGCAGCTCTCTGCACCGACTAGCAGCAGACTGGATACCGAGCGGGTGTTGGGATGGCATAAGGGCACTTGATGCTGCTCCTGAAACTTTCTGAAAGCTTTAAGAAATATAATTTGACACATTTGTCCAGGCCTGTCCCAGTAATCATGATGTTAACATATCTTAAATTTGGATGACTAGTGTATTATCGTTTTCATGTTTCCTGCGATTCCTGATTATTTGATTGTCCTCCAGTTTGACTTGATTATCAGTTTGATCATTTTAGTCATAGTTCAGCTACAATAACAGCTCCACAAACTCCAGCACTGAAATCTGCTGTTGGACTAACTGGCATGTAAGCTGATCAGCGCCATTCACACTGTTCATTACAAAACGAGTCAAACAGGTTTTACAGATCAAATCAACTCAATGACATTGTCCTGCTTCGCTGTTTTTCTCCAGAAGGAGGCGCTGTTGTGCTGTGTGTATGCAGTGTGGAGGTGTGTTGGAGGCGTGGCCTTTATTAACTGACCTTTATCTGCGTCTCTAAGCTCGGAGCTCAGTGTGAAAACGACCCTTACAGGAGTAAACGGGCTTTAACCCCTTTTCTCAGCTCGTCATCCCCCAGTAAGAGCTGCCGGACCTGCTGTGATCACATGACCAGCTGAATTCGGGGGGGTCAGCAAAGCTGGCGCTGTGACTGACCGACGGAAGCCTGGATTTGGTTTCTTTATAAATGTGTAAAGTACAGCGTTCACCTTTCTGATGGTTCAAGATCAGTCTCTGCTTTACAAGAATTGATTTGTGTTCTGTTTGGAAGGTTGTGTTTTCTCCACACCGTTACACAGGATGCTTAACCTACAGGCAGACATGTGTGAATCACAGGCTGAATTATGCCCTGCTTATGTAAACCTCCAGACATTTGCATTGGAAAACAGTGGCGAGGAAGGTTATCTGCCTGTGATGTTCACACTCACATTTATGTTTACAAACATGAGCCAATGCGTCCCTTCATCCAAATATATTAAAATTGAACGTTGTCCTTAGTGTCTTGCCACCCCCACCCGTAACCAGGAACAGTCTGGGATGCGCCGTGTCCATTTCCTACTGCTGTCGGGAATGTGTCTGCTGTACATCACGCGTCTCAGTTACTGTATGAAGCCGGCAGACAAAGTCGACTTTCAGCGATTGGCTGTTCAGACGTTTGATCAGCTCTGTTTACCGTCATGGAGCACTTTTGTACTTCTATAATTACAGACTGTAGTTCTGTTCTTCAGTGGCCAGGACCCCACAGGACCTCCACAGAGTGGTGGGTCATTCATGTGTGTCGCTGCTGGAGTGTTTAAACCCCTCAGTGTCACAGCTGGACCGAGAACAGTCCACCAAGCAGAAACGTCCAGCCGACAGCGTCCTGTGGGCAGCGTCCTGTGAGCCCTGACGAAGGACTAGAGGACGACCAACACAAACTGTGCAGAAACGGAAGAGCTTCTGTCTCTGACTTTACATCTACGAGGTGGAGACACTCGGTAGGAGTGTCTGATAGCGTGGACAGTGAGTGGACACAGTGATCATGACGTTGTGGGTGATGGATGTGGATGTAATAAATGAGGGATGATGCTGGATGGGAGTAGGGACATTGGCTGTTGTGCTGCCCATCATTGTTGGAGAAGCTCTGCCACACAGGGTTGTTTTGGAGCTCAGCAGAGGACAGTCACGTGACTTCCCTGGCCTGTCTGCCCGTGGCTGGGGAACTGGAGCACGAAAAATAGGCTGCTTTGCTCCTGCTGATGCCGACATTTAATCTGGAATCTCCCTCCCTCGCATGGAGAGGAGCTGGAGTGAGACAGGAGCAGGGGTGGGCGTTGGCATCCTGAATTTATAGCACATATTAAAAATATACACACGATATGGAAATAGGAATTGGAGGATCTTGAGTTATATAACGGCGTATGGCTGTGTCTTAGTCGGCATTTGGCTCGTCTGGTTGGATCAGGACGCTGTTCTAAAACTGCAGAGCTTTCGTTTATTATCGCCGATATACAGTCATATCGGTATTGATCGATAATATCAGATTTTGACTCCATTTCTAGTTTGAACATGTAAAATCATATCTCATATATGTGTAATTTTGCATGTGTGTATATAAAGTCAGAATACATAGTTTATAAATGCGTCTAATATGTCAAAAAAGATTTAGGTTCCATTTCTGTCTCCATCAATGATTGTATGTCATTAAATATTATATGAAAATGTCTGATTACGTCCCCAACTCATATTACATGAAAGACATGCGACGTCTACTTTATTAATGTATCAAATTACATTGACGGGGAAAATAGATTCAGTCCTGATGTCTCTGGTCTATCAGATGATGTCCCGATGTGTCGTTTATAAATGTTAATGGATTACGTCGGGGGACACTGATTTTATCATCATCATATTACATGAAAAATATCAAACTGGGTCCCAGTTTCTACATGTTATCAATGTCCCCAGATCACGCAACATGAAATACATGTGATTTATAAGACTTATATAAACGTTTGTATATAATATCACACTTGTGTCGGCGTCCGTACTGGTGCGGCTCCGTCCCAGTGCAGAATCAGAGGGACTCGGGGTGGAAAATGAGAGCCGAGCTGAAGAAAGGGCATGAATGGGCTTCTATAGCGAGGAGCCTATGAGCACACGCAGTCACACGTTTTCATTAGCACTCCAGTCCAGTCCTGTTCTCTCCCTCCCTCTCTCTCTCTCTCTCTCTCTCTCTCTCTCTCTCTCTACTTCACTATCTCGCTCGCTCACTCCCTCCCTTCCTGTTTTTCTCTCTCACTGTGTCAGCTCCTCAGAAACACGTGCCTCGTCCCTGCGTTGCTAGGCAACAGGCCTTGCGTGTGTGTATAACTGGCGTGTGTGTGTGCGCGCGCGTGTGTGTAAGCGGCTCCCTTATGATCTCCTTCATTTTTCTGTTTGTCTCTAAGATGGTTGGATAGCTTTCTGCCAGCATTAGAAAGCAGGATGAGAGAGAGAAGCTCAGAACTCCGAGCAGAGGATGAGAATAAGATGGAAAGTGTGTGTGTGTGTGTGTGTGTGTGTGTGTGTGTGTGTGTGTGAGAGAGAGAGAGAGAACACGATGTTTTGATGGTTAAATCAGAGAGAATAGAGCAGATCACACTCGGTTTCACCCCCCCGGCCGAGATATGCAGGTAGGCTCCAGTGCAGCAGAGCCATGCCGCAGGCTAGATTGCTGCTTTGCGTGCACACACACACACACACACACACACACACACACACACACACTCTCTCTCTTACACACAGCTCCCTCAGCCAGCTGCCCACGTGCTCAGAATATCACTACAAATCATTTGGTTCTCTCCTCCTACTGCACCCATTCTGGCCTCGTACTGAGGCTGCTCTGGAGACGGGCTGCGGTGCCCCCTCCGTCTGCGGACCCCGTGCTGCTGCTCGTCCTGCAGAGCTGGTCTGATCCAGTCCAACATCTCCCCGTTCTCCGAATCATATTTATCTCTGTATATATACAACAATCAATACACTTTGTGGTTCTATAAATCCAGACTGTAGTTCATCTGTTTCTCTGCAGACTTTATTCTCCTCCTTTCACCCTGATCTTCAATGATCAGGACCCCACAGGACCACCACAGAGCAGATATGATGTGGGTGGTGGGTCATTCTCAGCACTGCAGTCACACTGACATGGTGGTGGTGTGTTAGTGTGTGTTGCTGGTACGAGTGGATCAGACACAGCAGTGCTGCTGGAGTGTTTTCTGTAGATCAGTCATTGGAGTAAATTATTATTAGTAAGGTTTTATTAGTGACTTTTATGTTTGCAGATCCTGGACTGGAGGACCAGTGCAAAGAGACGGGACTGTGTTATGTCCAGCATTTCATTTTCAGCCTGTCTGTATCCTCTTTCCCGTTCTGCCTTGTTTGTCTTCTCCCTCTGTTGCACAAAAGCCTCTAATGAAACGAATCGGCGCTGGTCATGGGTTTGCTCGGCCGATCCCGACCCACCGTTGCCTGGAAACCGGAGTGTGCCCGGCTGGCCTCAGCAACGCTCTATTTGCACACCAAACAGTCCTGGCTGCTGTGTTCTGCTCTTGTAGCTAATGCAAATAGCCTGTTACAGTACACACGGGAGGGGAAGGACAGAGTCCGAGAGGGGAGAGAAAGAAAATGGGGAACCGTGTCCGAAATCTCCCGAAAACTTAATGGAGGAGCCGCAGCTGAAGATAATATTCAGCATCTGCAATCGACTCGACCCGATTATCGTTGAACGAACTGAGTAAACAAATGTAGGCCTTTCATGTGCCATACCATCATTCTTCTACAACGATCCACCATAACATTATGACCACCTCCTTATGTTTGTTCTCACTGTCCATACAGGAGGACATTGTTGTCCATCTGTTTCTCTGCATACTTTATAATCCTCCCTGATCTTCTATGGTAGCATCACTGCTGGACTTGTACCACCACAAGCCTCTGGCTGCTGATGGCAAGCACCATGACCTGGGATTCCAAACTTATGGTGCTAACCAGTGTAACCAGCTGGTTTACTGGCTTTTCAACTGCCAACAAAGCTTCGCTTAGACTATCTGAGCTGGACATTTCAGCAGGGCGGTGAAGCTGATCCAGTTTGATTTGGTCCCACTTTGTTCTTCCCTTGTCCTGTATTAGTCATCTCTGTAGGTGCTGTTTTGGTCTGTGGAGGACGAGGGTCTCGCACTCAGACCTTTTTACGAACGTTGCTGAGAGCCTTCCGAAAGCCCTATGGACCTCGTCAACCACAACTTGCTTACGATGCTGCATCTTTGCAGCATCAGTGGTCCATCAAAGATCTGCTATCTCCAACCTTCAGCCTCTTCAGGGGACACGAGATGCCTCACCTCTAACATTCATCTGCTCACACCGAGCCTCTCTCTAATGCCCATTGACTTAGTGCAGCTGCTGCAGCGGAGCTGTTTTCCATTGGAAGCGTGAGGGACAGGTGCAGCGAGTCCTGCTGGAATACTCAAGTGGTGCGGACGTGCCGACAGTTACGGCGATGAGGATGGGTGGAAGACCACCCCACCTTTTCATCTCAGCGAGATGCATGGTCACTGAAGTCAAGCCATATTAGCATTGCTCTGTGTGTGTGTGTGTGTGTGTGTGTGTGTGTGTGTGTGTGTGTGTGTGTGTGTGCGTGCTAGAAACAGGCAGAATGAGGGAGCACTACACAGACACCCCACAGTGAGCTGAAGCGATGGCCTCTATCTGACCGCAGAGGGAGGGAGGGAGCGAGGGAGAGAGCTATTGATAGAGAAAAGCAGAGATGTGCATTCAAGCTCTCTGGAGCCCCCGTCTGCTGTGTGGAGCTCGAGCTGAACACACACTTTCGTTTCTCTCATCTTTGGCGCTTTGCACATATTAAACCGGTTCTGAGCAGAAGCTGTTGGCTGGACATGAGATAAGCTGGTCATCTTGGTGAAACGGGCGAAGTAGAACCATTGGAGAACCAGCATTCGTTCCAGTACATTCTTAAAACGAATGTTTCTTTAAAGCAGTGCCATAGACGACCGGCTTGGAAGCTTTTTGCTTAATAGTTGAGGGTCAATCCAAGCTGGTTGGGGCCTGACAAACATCAGAGCAGGGTCCTGTTTACTGTGGAACTATGGTGATCTTCTGCTGTCAGTGTCTGTCTACCTGAGTGGACGTGGGGTGTTTGTGATGCCGTCGTGAGCTTTATCTTTAGCTCAATGAACGGTCAGTTCTTCTAAAACAAATGACTGGGTCAGAACATCTCCACAACAGGTAATCCTTGTGGGGTGTTCCCAGTATGCTGTGGTCAGCATCTACAAAAAAGCAACACGGTTGAGTCCAAATGTGTTAAAAACTTGAGCACAAGTAAATTTCTGATCAAAACATTCATTCAAATGTTTATATTCTATTAATATTTACGTCTCAAGTGAAGACCAGTTAGAGTTGTCACGATCTCCTGAAAACAATATCTACTACGTCTGTCTCCTATAAATACGTTTCTCGTGTTTCGGTGAACAAAAGTACTTCGAACTACGAAAACATCCCGCAGAATTAGCCTAAGGTTAAAGGGTCTGGAGTTCATGCAAGTAAGAATGTGGACATTTTGTGCTGAACTGGAACTGTCCTCGCTCAAGCATGTGATGTTTGGTAAATCAAATCGATTTCAGACTTGCAACAACAAGCGACGATGAAAAGGCCTTTGCCTGCCAGGCGAGGACACGGTCGAGGCTGTGGTCATTGCAGTAATGCTGTGCAGAGGTTGGTGGGACCGGATGCTGTCCTCGCGTTGCTCGGTTCACCAACGCGGTTCTTTCAGCGAGAGATTTGGACAGTGTTTTGTTTGCGTCTTCCGAAGGGAGGGGGAGGACGAGGGCAGCGAGAGCAGAATAGTTGCGTTTTACTGTTTTCCAGTCCAAAGCCGTGTGGTATGCACATGCGTGTCTGAGCCAGCAGGCCAGGCTGGTTCGGACAGGGCCGCTGGAAGCAGGAGATTAGATGCTGCTTTGTGTGCCTGGCTGAACACAGGCCTTCCTGCACAGTCAGCAGGCGGGAGGAAGCTACCTAAGCGGGGACCCCCGGTGACCCCTGGGGTCGGCCTCAGCAAACGCCGTTCTCCCAAAACCCGATCCGCACCCGCATTCTTCCGTCATCCACAGGCTCAGGGCCTCCGAGCCCTCAACAACACCCGGATTATCTGAGCCCACAGCGAGCGCTGAAATGCAGCCTGCTAAGCCTGAATGGGGAGCATGTGATTGACTGGACCAGGAGGCAGGGATCTCCCACCCCTGCCGCGCCCTGCCTCTAGATAAACCTCTGCTGCAAAGCCTGGTCTCAGCCTTTGATTGAAAATCCTCATATTGTGTTGGATATACAACAATCAGGCATAATGTAATGACCACCTCCATGTTCCTACAGTCTCCTGTTTCTCCACATACTTTCACCCTGAGTGTCTAAACCTGTGGGCAGCGTCCTGTGAGCACTGACGAAGGACTAGAGGACGACCAACACAAACTGTGCAGAAACAGATGAGCTTCTGTCTCTGACTTTACATCTACAAGGTGGAGACACTCGGTAGGAGTGTCTCATAGAGTGGACAGTGAGTGGACAGTGTTTAAACACTCCAGCACTGCCTGGCATCATGCTGGTCGTCTGAGCAGTAAGGACTTAGTGACTGATGTTGGAATCAATATAAATATTGTTCCTGCAGAACGTGGTTTCCGTCACTGCGGTCCTTAAACCTCTCCAAAGCTCTGCTCCAGGGAGTCTAGTATTATTTATAGTTCTCATCATCACAGATCGGGCCTTCTGCCTGACGGGGGGCGGAGTCTATATTTGGGTTAATCTGCAGTGTGTATCAGTGTGCTCTAACTGCTTCGGAGAGTGACGCCCCCTGTCTGTGATGTTAGAGCGCAGTGTGTACTCCACACATGCTCCGTATTTGGGGGCTTGTTGTTGTTTTGGTGAGCGAGCTTCAGGCAGATGCAGCGAGATCAGTGTTGGACAGGGGCCGCGCCTACAGTAGGTTACAGTGCAGGAAGTAGGCCTCGTGATGAATTGGAGATGGCTGCAGGCAGAAGCTGCACTGTCGGAGACACACACACACACACACACACACATGCACAAGTGTGCTCTGATAGCATATGCTCTGCAGCTTGTGATTGGGGAGGAAGGTGGAGGAAATTAGGAGTGGTTGTGACTGTGTTTCCTCTCGGCATGCTTGTGCTCTTCATGTGCGTTCCTCTTCCTGCCGTGAAGGTTCACAGAACACACACACACACACACACACACACACACACACGCGCGCGCGCGCGCACACACACCACACGCACACACCCCGTCAAGGTCTTTTCAGATCCCCTATAGAAACAGTTCACAGAAACCAAAACATAACAGCAAAGAGCAAAAAGGGAATATGAAACTCTAATAACACCATAACGTCATCCGCGCTGCCGCTCTCCGTGGCAGAGTACACACACGTCTCGCAAGGAACGGGAAAATTAATTACACCACACACACTCTCACACAGACGTATACGTTCACACTGGCTCCGTTTCACACACTCCAACGGCCTTGTGTGGAGTTTTTAGAGTGAAATGTAGGGATGGAAAAATATGCAGGAACAGTGCTGAAATGAAAATGAAAGCCTGTGTGTGTGTGTGTGTGTGTGTGTGTGTGTGTGTGTGTGTGTGTGTGTGTGTGTTTATATGTATATATATAATTCAATGAACATCAGCCCCAAGTTACTGCTTCAAGAGTGACCATGAGCCTCTTGGCTGCTTCTCTGCTTAGTGTTCTCCTTGCCTCAGCTGTGGATCTCTGTAGCTCCTCCAGAGTGACCATGGACCTTTAGGCTGCTTCTCTGCTTGGTGCTGTTCCTACCTGAGCTCAGTGCTAGTAGGTTTGCAGTACTATTGTCACGATGTTAAATGTGTTTATGGTTCTATATAGAACCATTTCCTGAAGAACCCTCCTTTTTCAGTGTGCACTGAATGCAGTTTCAGCTACCTGAGCAAAGAGCAGCAGAGCCAGCTGCGTCCACTCATGACTGAACTCGCCGAGAAACGAGCCTGACTTTCAGCACTTCTCAGGATGTCTGCTTTGTTGTGTGTCTTAAAATAGACCAGAGTGGCATGTATTGTTCCAGAACATGTGTCGACCTACTTTAACTGTGTGTGTGTGTGTGTGTGTGTGTGTGTGTGTGTGTGTGTGTGTGTGTGTGTGTGTGTGCGCGTGCGCTTCTCATTCAGTGTCTGACCTTTCAGCCACTTTGAGATGTGGAAGCTGGTGTGTGTGGTGAGGATGGGGTGTGTAGCAGACATCTCATGTTCCATATGCCAGGAAGAGAGAAGAGCAGTATTTCTCTCTGTGTGTGTGTGTGTGTGTGTGTGTGTGTGTGTGTGTGTGTGTGTGTGTGTGTGTGTGTGTGTGTGTGTGTGTGTAGGGGGGGGAGGGGATATAAATAGCTCTCTTTGAATAGGAGAGCTGCAGAGGGAGGGCTGTGGCGCCAGGGCAGAAGCGAGTGCCAGCGTTACTGGGGAGGGAAGGATTGAGCGAGGGAGAGAGATGGGCGGCTTTCAGAACAGCACTCTGGAGGAATAGCATTATGGAAGAGAGACTTATAGAACCCTCTTCATATGATTTATTCATCTTCCATATAGTGTACGTACCTTCACATGCTGACAGAATGGCGAACTGGATGCCTTCGCCCCACAGAGGGGGGCCTGAAGGAGCTGTGAGCAGGGGCTACAGCAGGCCTCGCTTGGTCCTCCATGGTGCAGATCATTCACTTCACCGCAGACTCGGTTTCACTGCTTTGCATTTGTCCGAAGGTAAATAAATAAAGACAGACAGGCAAACTGTGTTCATTTCTTTATGTGCTTTAGAACCTGCAGGGTTCTCCGGTTTCTGTTTGGACCCGTGGCGACGACGATACTCATATCGGGATGTAATCTCATATGTTCAGGACCCCGCAGGACCACCACAGAGCATCTGTGTTAGTGTGTGTTGCCCTGGTAGGAGTGGATCAGACGCAGCAGAGCTGCTGGAGTGTTTAAACCACTCAGTGTCACTGCTGGACCGAGAACAGTCCACTAACAAGAAATGTCCAGCCGGCAGCGTCCTGTGAGCACTGATGAAGGACTAGAGGACGACCAACACAAACTGTGCAGAAACAGATGAACTTCTGTCTCTGACTTTACATCTACAAGGTGGAGACACTCGGTAGGAGTGTCTGATAGAGTGGACAGTGAGTGGACACAGTGTTTAAACACTCCAGCAGCACTGCTGTGTCTGATCCACCCACATAATATCTGCTCTGTGGTGGTCCTGTGGGGTCCTGATCGTTGAAGATCAGGGTGGAAGGAGGAGAATAAAGTCTGCAGAGAAACAGATGAACTACAGTCTGAATTATAGAACCACAAAGAGCTCCTGTGTGATCAGAGGAGCTGATAGGATGGACAGTAAATGCAGGAACAAATCAGAACTCAAATCTCTTCAGCAGGCTGTGTTGCAGCTCCTTCTTTTCAAGGTTTACATTAAATCCCGTTTAACAAAATGCCACGGCTTTGGCAGAGCAATCAGAGCTAACCTACATTTAAAGGGCAGCTCTGAGCGAGTGAAGCTGCCTGCCCATCACCTTCGCCGGCCGAGCTGAGGTGTAATTGCTGGAAATGGAAAGCTTGATGTTGTGCTAATGGGAGCTTTGTGTGACTGAGCAGAAATGCCTCTCTTTTCTAGGGAGACGGGCAGCCAGGTGCTAATGTTTCTCTCTCTCTCTCTCTCTCCCCCAGACGGTCGATGACGACGCGATGGAGGCGTGAATGTGGTTTGGCGTGGCGATAGCTGAACGATGCCCAAGGGTGGGGGTTCTAAAACCCCCCAGCTGGAGGACTTCCCACTCGGCACCGACATGGTGGAGAAGCAGGGTGGGAAGAAGGTGAGAGAACCCTACCTTCATCACCACCCACCCACCCCAACACACACACACACACACACACACACCCTGCTGTTATGACCTGCTAAAACCATTATGAGCAGTTAGGAGACAGTCTGGCACTGCACTGCTGAAAGAGCGCCTGCTGTATTGATTATGATCTAAATCCAGTCCCCGAGAGAGACACACACACCGTCTCATACACGTTACTTTTCTCTGCTCTGCTTTGATCTGTCTGCATCTCACTTCCCCGGAAAACCGAACATTAAGGCTTTGTTTTAATTCATGTCCATATTTTACCATCTGAACCATCACAAAACACTTGACTTGTAGAACTTTAGGCCAGTTTTGTGGGACGTTTTCATAGTTGGACGAAAGTTGTTTACCAAATTTAGAAGTTTGTTTATAGTGGACGGTGACACTTGAATTGTAAATATTCCTTTTGATAAATTTGCTTGGACCTACAATTTTTTTTTGCTTATAAGGACAAAATATATTTCAGACATCCTGTTGATTTGAGCTGAAAACAAAATAAAGTTATTTCTAAAGATTAGATTTACACCGGTGTTTATAATAAGTTCATCAGAATACTTGACTATGTTCCAAATAAATATAACAAACAATTTTCAGGGTTTTTGTTTTGTCATTTATTTATGTTTCAGTATTATCCCACCTCGGGACTTTTATTCTGAAATGATTCTGAAAAGAACGAGAGCAAACAGCCCCGCCCCCTCTCTCTGATCAGTCAGAGTCTGTATGCAGGTTGAGCATCGGCTCCGCCCCCTCTCTCTGATCAGTCAGAGTCTGTATGCAGGTTGAGCATCAGCCCCGCCCCCCTCTCTCTGATCAGACAGAGTCTGTATGGAGGTTGATCATCAGCCCCGCCCCCTCTCTCTGATCAGTCAGAGTCTGTATGGAGGTTGATCATCAGCCCCGCCCCCTCTCTCTGATCAGTCAGAGTCTGTATGCAGGTTGAGCATCAGCCCCGCCCCCCTCTCTCTGATCAGTCAGAGTCTGTATGCAGGTTGATCATGTTCACGTGGACGGAGCAGTAAACATGCACTGGAAGCTCCTTTGGTATTTAAACTGGGATTTAATGGTTAGATGGTAATGGGCGGAGGGTTTATGATGTACCGTGTTTGTAGGTTTCTCTGATCCAGAGAAATGAAGCCTATAAACCTGCATGGTCATAATGTTATGGCTATTTGGTGTAGTGTTTACTGTTGGTTAGAGGGGGATGTTCTTCATGGGTTAAATCGTGTGCTGTGCACTTTCGGTTCCTCTGTGGATGTTTTATGGTTTGTTTCTGAACGTTCTCGTAGCAGCAGCTCGAGGCGCAGGCTGATGAGGTCATGGCAGTGATGGGATCACGCTGCGAAATACGATTCCAGCGTGTGTGTGTGTGTGTGTGTATGTACAGAATTGTGTGCAGGATTGCATCAGACACTGCAAGGGGAGGGAAGGAGAGCGCGAGAGAGCGCGAGTGCGTGAGAGCATTGCTAGGAAACCAGTCACTAAACAGGGCCACTCACACAGGCAGCTTTGAAGCGAAGCGGTGGCTCACAGCTGTCATTCGATTCAGCCCGTTTTTTCTCCATGTGCTGCACCAATCCCTCCTCTCTACACACGGATTAACCATAACATTAGGACCACCTCCTTATTTCTCCTCTCACTGTCCACTCTATCAGCTCCTCTGATCATACAGGAGCTCTTTGTGGTTCTATAATTCCAGACTGTAGTTCATCTGTTTCTCTGATACTTTATTCTCCTCCTTTCACCCTGATCTTCAATGATCAGAACACTGTGTCCACTCTCTGAAACATTCCTACCAAGTGTCTCCACCTTGTAGATGTAAAGTCAGAGACAGAAGCTCACTGGACAGGACGCTGCTGGCTGGACTTTTCTACTTGGACACTGAGGGGTTTAAACACTCCAGCAGCAATAACACACCACCACCATGTCAGTGTGACTGCAGTGCTGAAAATGACCCACCACCCACATCATATCTGCTCTGTGGTGGTCCTGTGGGGTCCTGATCATTGAAGATCAGGGTGAAAGGAGGAGAATAAAGTCTGCAGAGAAACAGATGAACTAGAGTCTGGAATTATAGAACCACAAAGAGCTCCTGTGTGATCAGAGTATAACTTCTTCTACGGTTGATCTTTGTTTAAACAACAATGTCAATGAGTGCGAAGTGTAAATGTGCACCACCTTTACTTTGAGCTAAACCTTCTAACGGGGTCAGAAATACGGGTTTGGTTTGCCTTTCTTACCAGCATATGAGTCATTTGCTCATCAAAGGTTGCTTGCATTGATCACGTGCTTTTATTTAGAAGATAAACGAGTGCAGTGTTAAAGTAATCAACGTTAAAGTAACCGGTGGAGTGTTTCTGAAGCCTGGTCCGGTCATCTTAAGTGTGTGTGTGTGTTCTTCCACTCTCTGCCCCTTTGAGTCAACCATCGGGTTCACATACAGTAACACAGTGTGTGTTCGGCCGGTGATATCACAGTCTCATGACAGGGTGCGTTAGTGCTCTGAGGCTCTGAGACAAAGAGAGCGCAAGAGAAAGTGTGAGGCCGACTGTGGGAACAGCGCCACTACACATTCCTCCTCAGCCTTATCGCTGCATGTCCAACCCCAAACTTCCACAAAGAGTTCCTTAATTAGCCTTCATTAGAGCTGCCAGCAGCCTGCCAGCGCTCCAGCTGCTCCTGCCTGCCTTCCAGAATCGTGGAAGGCGAAAAAGCAGCTAAGGGTTGGGGGGGACATACATTGCATAAGTCCATTTATTCGTTTGTTTTAATTGTATAATCGTACATCGCGCTTTCCAGAGGAGCTCTCGTTAAAGTCTCCGAGCCCACGAAGACCGAAACAGAGCATTGTTTAGAGAGGAGAGCGGCGCTCCGGCCGTCACATGCTCGCTCCGTTATATAACTCGAAATTATAGTGGAAGGATGAAGGAGGGGATTGAGTTTAGAAGCCTGCACACGCAAGGACCTGCTAAGACCTTCCATACGTGTGTTTGCACGTCATGGTTCGAATTGATGTCAGTTTCATGGTTTGGTTTTCAAGGCTGAGTGTCGAAATTCAATTCTAGTTCTAGAACAAGTAACTTTGTAGGCAGTAACAGCGTCTAGGAACCAATGAACGTGCTTGTTCTACACTCTGAGTCGTCGAATCCGTTTTGCTTTTTACAAGCAATAAATGTTCAAGACCCACACAAAGCTTTTCTCTCACAAAACCCCTTTGACAAACACGATGGTCTTCAAGGCTTTTTGGGAGGTTGGTCGTACTTGTACCTCGGTTTGAACCAGACCAGAGGTTGTGGGTTGAAGTTGGAGGGTAATACCTCTCAGAGGGGAAAGCAATCAGTCGACTCTTTATTTGTACAGCGTTTAGAGCTCAGCGATGTTATAACAGTGTTATATCAATGTCGGTGTTTATACAGAGCATCTGGAAAGTACGTTTTTTGTTATGTTCCAGCCTTAAATTCATTTAATTCACGTTTGAACTTCCTGGACTGAATGCCAAACATGTCTGGAGGAGACCAGGCTCTGCTAATCACCAGCCAGTACCTACAGTGAAGCATGGTGGTGGCAGCATCATGCTGTGTGGTTGTATTTCTGCAGCAGGAACCGGAGAACCTTCCCAAATACAGGTGCCAAGCCTGTGGCATCAAACTCAAAATGACGAAGTGCTTCAGCATAGTATTGAGCAAAGGCTGTGAATATTTATGTCCAGGTTATGTGATCAGGAAACATGAGATGTTCTGAAATGTCTGGATCAGGACACGATTCAGTTTGAATAGAGAAGAAATCATAATTTTTCTTTAAATATAGATCAAATTTCATTTTTCATTTTCAACTGAGAGCGGTTTACAACCAATCACACGATTACGTCACGTTCTTCAAAGCTTGGAGATTGTCGTCTCAGCATGGAGAGGGGGAGTAAAGTGATTTGACCACAGGATGTCCAGCCACCTCCTCCAAAAGGGTGCATGATGTTTGGCTTTACAATGAAAGTGTTAAAGGTGAAAACCGATCATATATTCTGATTATGTTCGTTTAATAGTAGTCGTTTTTTTTGATGGCGATCTTCCCACGTCGCATAAGTGGTCGGCGCAGGCGTCTGCCAACCATTGCGTCGGATCCGGGGATCCGGCATTCTCCTCTAAGAGCGATGGCTTTCCGACAACGATGCAAACGGCGGCAGTTCGAAAAGAGGCGGGAGGCATCAGTCACATGACTCGGAGGAAGCGTGTGGAGATTTTTTTTGGCCTAAAATCTGACTATAGAAGCACGAGAAAGCAGAACCATGTTGCAAAGAACACTGATGAAGATAAGTCTTCATATCTGTATGAAAATTGAGGTTCCTGGACCATCAGAACGAATGGTCAGAGCTTTTATTGTGTTATTTTTTTTATTGCGTTGTGTTGAGACCTACCAACAGGCCCCCAGTGTAGGGTTCTTTGACTCTGAAAATCAGTGTTCTCGTACAGCGTCTCATCTTTCTGTTTCAGTGTGAATCTCTCTCCTAACACGTCTGCCCTCCCCCTCCCCCCTCCAGGATAAAGATAAAGGCTCGTCAAACAAAACTCCTAAATCGGACCGCAGCGATGGCGTCAAAGAGATGAAAGAGAAGGCTCCTAAGAGGAAGCTTCCCTTCACCGTCGGAGCCAATGGAGACCAGAAAGATTCTGACTCAGGTAAGGAGGCGGGGCATGTGGGCCGCTCACCGCACGGCATTGTGGGTAGGGAGAGGGAAGGAGGGAAGTGTGTTTGTGTAGAAGGCTGCTGTGTGTTTGGTCTGCACTTGAGTGTGTGCAGGATTAAAGGCAATCCCCATCACACACACACTGCTCCATTAAGCGAGGGATCTGCTGGACATGAGGGGATGAGAAGCTCCTGGGTAAGATGTTCTGCTCTGTTTTCTTTAATAAATGAGCGAAGGCCAGCCCTCTGCTCTCCTGCATGAGCTTAGCTCAGAAGATGGTGGGGATATTTGTTGGTAATTGCTGGTTCAGATGTGTTTCTTAATGAAATCCCGATCCTCCAGAGCTCCCGGGTTTAGATCCGGTCATTGAGGGAGTTCTTTAAGGACCGCTGAAGTCTGCAGCAGCGGGTCACTCTGAGCCACACGTTTGGGGGGTTTCTTATTTGTGCTTTTATTGGCTGACCACGTTTCATCGGTAGATTAATTACCGTCGAGGGGTTTCCCCACCAAGGATTTTCTCAACTGGCCCGGAAGCTTGATCCAGATGAGGATCAGGAGGAAAGCTGTGGGACATTCCAGTAGATTCTGACTTCAGGCTTAAGTTTTCCAGTTTGTTGGTAAATCCTGCTTTGAGGGGACCCCTGCTTGTTTTATTTCTTGCTATAAATGCATTAAGACCAAACCCCGACAATCTTTACTGGTTTAGCTGCTCTTTGGGACCAAGATCAACCTCTCTAACCTTTTATCAGGCCGTTGGCGCTCCCCCTCTTTTGTGTGGCGTGGCCGTTATGCGTAAAATCTCCCCTTTTTCCACTCTTCAGACAATGCCCAGAGTGCCCATTGTTATGCTAATGGTGGGGGGCGTGGCCTCCCTCCACCTTTTCACTGCCCTGCTGCATGTCTGTCACTTTCAGTGCCTTTCTCTGCTCAAATTATACCATTGTGTTAGATGATGCACTCACATTCGTGTGTGTGTGTGTGTGTGTGTGTGTGTGTGTGTGTGTGTGTGTGTGTGTGTGTGTGCGTGCGCTCCAGCCATTCATTCACAACAATTTACAAGACGTTATTCAGCTTTTATGTCCGTTACATTTCCTGTTCTGTTACAGACTCTCCGCTTCACACCTCGTCGTGTATGTTTGCGACCTGGGGGCTGCTTTTCAGACCGGGGTGGGGGGGGTGGGGGGTTCTGCTGCAGACCATCTATTACTGCAGTCACCGACGGCTCCTCAAAAGAGGATCAGACCCAGATCTGTGTAATCAGCCTGTCCCAATACTGTCCAGTCTTGTCCACATAGGGAAGGTTTGGCTGCAGTTCTCTTTCCACACAACCTGAAGCTCCTCTGATTCTACTCGTTTAATCGGTTGCTCTCAGTCTTCAGTTTAGCTCCTTCTTCGTTGGATCGAAAGACCTGCAGCCACACCGGCCCCCCAGAACAATAAGAGGAGTGGACCAGACACAGCAGTGCTGCTGGAGTGTTTAAACACTGTGTCCACTCACTGTCCACTCTATCAGACACTCCTACCCAACTGCTCCTTGTAGGTGTGAAGCCGGTTTGTGTGGGTCATCATGTAGTCCTTCATCAGTGCCCACAGGACGCTGCCCACAGGACGCTGTCGGCTGTATGTTTCTGGTCAGTGGACTGTTCTCGGTCCAGCAGTGACACTGAGGGGTTTAAACACTCCAGCAGCACTGCTGGGTCTGATCCACTCGTACCAGCAACACACACTAACCATATAATACCTGCTCTGTGGTGGTCCTCTGGTCCTGACCATTGAAGAAGTTGACGTGTTGTCCAGCACTGCATTTGTGTCCTTTTGGTCAGTCAGCCAGGACGGTTTTAATGCCTCGTCATCGCTGGTCTGCTGTGGGATTTTTTTTTTTTTGCAGTGTTTGGCTCAGTTCCTTTTCCCAACACTTTTTGACTCTTTGAGTCATGATTGTGTGTGTGTGTGTGTGTGTGTGTGTGTCCACGCGCAGCCCTGTTTACCTCTCTTGCTTCCTCTCCCAGTAGGAGAGCCAGAGCCAGTTCATGACTTTGTAACCTTTGCACCATATTCACCACTGGCCCTCGCAGACACACACCTACCAGTGACTAAACTGGAGTTCTGTACTCTTGTGCCAGTGGTAGATCTTCTCCACTGGGCTGAACTATGAGCAGACTCCTTCCTGCAGACCGCTGTTCCCGGAGAGACACAGAATTTAGCCTGATTTAAGATATTTAGGATTTTATTAATATTTAATTAAAGCATCCTGATGTTGATTCACACGAAGCCGGAAGCACGCTGGCATGTTCTCCACACCTCAGAAATCACAGGATCCAACGTTTATCCGATTGTTTCAGGTACCGCTGTGTCTGATATTGATATTAATGATGAACGTCCAGTTTAGTAAGCTTTACTACCTTTTACAGCACGAAGGACCTTCACCACGCTGCTCCTCCGTACGGAAGACGGTTCCGCTGTGTGCCGTGAGCTGGCTGGGCTCGGAGATCAGCTCTCCCGGCGCGCTCCCGGCGCACTGTACTGTACGGCTGTTCTTACGCAACAGTCGTAGCGGGGTCGTGTGGGAGTGGCGTACACGCACCTCGTCTGACATAAAGAAGCCGAGCTGCAGAAGAGAAGCGGCGTCTCGTCGCCCGGGCCGATGACACGGTGTGACGGTGAACGCGGAAGAGCAGCTGGCCTTGTGCTGTCAGCACTGCGCCCTCCTGGCTTTCATTTTCGAGAAGACTCCATTTGAGATGCATAATTCATCCAGCTGGTTCTTCTGCAGCGCTGTCCTCTTCCTGCTCCAGTGCCGATCTGCTCGGGAGGGGGAATCGAGGGCCCGAGAAATCTCACACTTTCTCTTTCTTCACTTCTGCCCGTTCTCTCTTCCTCTCTCACATGAGTTCTCTCACCCCTCCTTTACCGTGTCCCTCCCCTTGGTGTACAGTCCTGCGCAGAGCTTTGAGATGCCCGAGCACCGGCGGTGGAGTTAAAAATAGATTTGTTTTTTTATCCGAAACCGTCTTCGTTTGAATGGTTCCGATACGGATTAAGATTGATCTTAAACCCTCTGCAGTTTCTGTCCTAGAAACGTGATGAACATACCTTCAGGAAGCTGAACATGAAAGCAGGTCTGTTGTAGATTGTTGAGAGAAACACAAGTAACGAGACACAAGATACAGATACAGCAGTGCTGCTGGAGTGTTTACACCCCGTGTCCACTCACTGTCCACTCTGAGACACTCCTACCGAGTGTCTCCACCTTGTAGATGTGAAGTCTCTATCTATCAGTATATCATTTGAAGCAGCTTGTTCGGTTCGCCTGCTTATTGGTAAAATTGCAGTCCGATATTTTGTCCTCACGCTGTTCTAATATGGAGCCGCGGTCCCCCCTCCAACCACCGCACCCCACCCACCCCCTGCCGATCGGTCCAGCGCTTCACTGCGTTCGGGTGATGCAGGGAGTGGCTGTTATGGTTGAAGCTGGAGGGAGTGGGACGGCTTATCAGAGACAGTAAAATTCACTGCTCCACTGCTGCCCACGCTAATGCTGCCAGGCATAAGCGCTATTGCATGCGCGCGCACACACACACACACACACACACACACACACACGTCTGCTGGCTGTAGGCACAAGCGAGGAGAGTTTTGCTCTCGAGCACTTCGTTCCAAACGCTCTGTTTTTGGAGAATTACTCAGATCTTAGATTTCCAGAGGGAGGAATGTTTCTCTAATCTTTCGTTCTCCCCCTGAGGTGAATAATTCGCTCCTCTGCGCTGCCCATACATGGCAGGGAGGTCAGAGTGTGCACCCATGACCGCCCAGTGTGTGTAAGAGGTCTGCATATCGTCGCAGTCATGCAGTGTTGACAATCTGGCAGTTGTGTTTAAAGAAGTGTCTCTCCTCTCTCTGTCCACTCTATCAGCTCCGCTGATCGTCCAGGAGCTCTTTGTGGTTCTGTATTTCCAGACTGTAGTTCATCTGTTTCTCTGCAGACTTTATTCTCCTCCTTTCACTCTGATCTTCAACGATCAGGACCCCACAGGACCACCACAGAGCAGCTATGATGTGGGTGGTGGGTCATTCTCAGCACTGCAGTCACACTGACATGGTGGTGGTGTGTTAGTGTGGATCAGACACAGCAGTGCTGCTGGAGTGTTTAAACACTGTCCTCCTCTTACACTCCAACTCCTGGATGATCACCCCTTGTCTTTATACCCTCTAGTCCACACCTGCTAGTAGACATGGAGACAATAGTGTCATGTTTGTTTATCTGCTCCAGAGAGTCCTATTCTATTGGCAGGACGTCTCTGCAAGGACTAGATTTGTGCATTTGCACATCTGTGTCATCAACGTGTGCAACAATTAGAAGGGTTGTCCTCAAATTTTTAGACACATAACACGTACGTGTGTGTCGCTCTGTTCTTTCATCTGCTCAACACAAAACAGTAAAACAACATCCTGTGGGCACTTCCTGCCTCTTCTGCCTTCATTTCCTGTTTTCTTTGGGCAGCTCAAGAGGGGTGTGTTACTCTCACTCGCTCTGCGCTTTCACTCCGTGTCTCTACCTGTTCTTCACCCCTCTCTCTCTCTCTCTCATCTCAGTCTCGCCATTTCTTTTCCTGTCGTTCCCTTCCTTGCTTTCTCTCGCCGCAGTTAGTGCAGCTCGCTCGCCCGCTGAAGTAACAGCCCAATCAGGCGGAGTTATATAACCCTGATGAAGCCCCGGTCTGAGAGTGCTTTCAGATTTCTACTTGGAGAGAAATCTCAGTTGGAGGGAAGCTTTTTTCCCTCTCCTTTTTCTTCCCTTTCCTCCCACTGCACCGCCTTAACCCTCTCCTGTCCAGGGCTCCGGACGTGTCCTCGGACTGCTGCTGCTGCTGCTGCTGTAAATGCGCAGTAAAACAGGCTGTTCTCCATTGCCCTGGCCATGGGAAGTCCCCCTCCTCGGTCGGGCTTCAGTCCCACCCCTTCCCCAGCCCTTGACCCAGATTCTCACTGCAGACGCACAGCGCGTACACTTTGCCATACAACACGTTCCAAGAACCCGTAATGTGACCGTCCCGGTCCATTGTCTCACCCCTACAGCCTGACGTAGATTATTTGTTGTGTGTTTTGACGCCTTTTGTCTGTGTGTGACTGTTCAGACCTTCCCAGTCCACCCCCCCCCCCCCCCATCCATCCAGCTCCACTGGTCTGATGGGTTTCACCAGCATGGGTAGACCAGCTGATTGATAAGGTTACAGGCACACAGCCCATGCCGTCTCACTTCACCGTGGCAAAACGTTTGCTGCTCTTCTCCAATAATCTTACATTTCTGGTTTGTCTGCCTTTAATCTGAAGTTCAGCTCTCAGAGGCTGTGTCTCAAATGCCTCCCTGCTCCCTATCAAGTGCACTCTGCTCAGTTTGGCTTCTGTGCTCAGATGGTGCACAGCATGTCAAGTAAGGACTCTTTCATGGTAGTATGCTACATTCTTTATGGCATTAAGACCCATTTCGCCCTCCACTCGACTTTTCTAGAGCAGCTGCAGCAGCGAAGGTCCTGAGAAACGTAGGAGTCGGGCTTATAAACAGTGCTCATACAGATGGTGGTCTACATGTAGGTCCACCGTGTGGATACAAACACTAGGGGGCGGTGAGCTCACGTGCCCGGAGCAGCGAGTATATACAAGCATCATTGATGATCTCATTTGTGGTCATCGGGCCTACTTTACTGAGACTAACCCCTCGGGTCATTGAGTGTCCATCCTAACTGGCCAGCCATCTCCCAGCTTTCAGCCACACTAATGAGGGTTATTTGAGAATACTGGGAAATGACCACCTCACCGCGTATACGATTAGCCCTGTGTATGGTCCACTTACTCTGCGGCTGAACACGTCCTTGTTTTCTGTGTGCAGTTAAGTGTTGAGTTTAGAGGTGGTGGTGTTGGTGGCATCCTGCTCTTCAGAAATGTCGTTCGACATATGTGGATTTAATGTGTCGGCACTTTCTCTGCCCACTGTTTTTGTTGGGTTGTTTGTAATGCCAGTGGAATGTGGCAGAGCATATTACTGTGTGTGACGGCCACAGAAATAATCACACAATCGTTCCCCCAAAAGGACGTGTGGGGTTGGAGTTCTGTTGGGAAGGAAGATGAAGGTGATCAGGATCAATAACTGATGATAACTGTAGTCTGATCTGATCAATATTAATTGATCTACTCGTCCAGAAGTGGTGTCTCTCAGGACGGCGTCGGGTTTAACACAACACGCCAGACGTCTCTGCATGGAGGTGTAGAGGTTCCTAATGGTGTCCTGTGATGATCCATCCCATGCAGCTTGAATGTTCTCACTCAGTCCTGCAGATGGTGTGGTAGGGGTGGAGTGTTGATAGAGCGTCCAATAGCGTCCACACATTTTCAATCAGGGACAGGTCTGGAGATGAGACCGACCACGGCGTAGTATCTGTGTCTTCAAGACGAGATCTTGAGAAAAGGTAGAACCACTGGTTGCTGGACCTTGTTAACGTAACTTTGTGTTGTCAAAGTGCCATGTTTTGCTGGTATGAGTGGATCAGATGGTGTTTAAACACTCCAGCAGCACTGCTTTGTCCACTCACTGTCCACTCTATTACACTCCTACCTGCGTGCGGTCTCATTGTTGACGCGCAGGCCTCTCTGATTCTCTCCTGCCGTTTTTTTGGTTCACACTTCGCTCAGCGTATAGGATGCAGGAGCCAGCTCTGCAGATCTGAGGCCTTTCTCTTCTCCTGAACCTGAAAACATGTTTAGACTGCTTCTGCAGCGCATGCAGGTTGAGTCTGAATCGCAGGAATGTGTCTAAGCGGCAGATGTGTGAGGGAGAATGCGTATGGGTGGGGGTACATTAAGCGTAATCGTTTACAGATGTTGGGAGAAAGTTCATCAGAACCAATTGTGGAAAGTTATCCCTGGAAAGAGTTGTGTGACCGGAAGCTTCTGCGCCGCTTTGTTTCCTTCCCGTATAAATTATGATTGCGGCCTTGAGCAAATCCGTGACTTCTGAGCAACGGCACGCAGACCCGTAGATCTTCTGTCGATTTGTCGCGAGCAGAAGCGTAGATGGTGGGGTCTGTTGTAGGTCACTGTTTTTGTTGGCGGGGCAGGACTGACTGGTGTGTTGCCGGGCGGTGTTGGTGAGCGTGAGGGTCGCAGGATGTCTCCCTGTTGTTTGCCACTGTAAGCTGATCGCGTGGGTGAGAGCAGTATAATGGAGTGTCTTGGTGCATTGTGGGGGAGATGTGTTAACACCCAGACACTGAAAATAATTGACGGGCGTGTCTTTGAAGAGCAGCTGCTTTTGTCCGGCTCCTTGTCTGCGTGGTGACCTTGCCTTAGCCAGGCTGAAACCAACACCGGCCATTTTGTAATCACTGTCGGACTGCCAAGTCACACCCTTAAAGAAATACACACGCACACACACACGCACACACATTCATACTCTTTCTCCACCTCCAGACTGGCAGCGAAGTGCTCCTCCCTCTCAGGGGGGACGCTGGGTAATCCTGCTGTACGGCTGCTGCAGCCTCTCCGACTGACTGTGACGGAAGGGTGGGGGGTGTCAGGGTACAGGGGGAATTCACCTGGGAGTCCGCGTCACTTTGAGAAGCACTGATGAATCCCGTTGGACGAAGGCACATGGACCAATTGACCCAGTCCGTACAAGTTCTAAGAATATGAAGGTCACCCACTTTCGACAGCACATCGCGAGCAGGGCTGGACGATGTAGTGGAAATATCGCACCGAAATAGTGAACATGTTCTCCCGATGTTGGATGTTCTGTAGCGCCTCTGCTGGCTGGTTGCAGAATGAAGGTTAGCTCCACCCATTCCCGCACGTCAGTGGCAGAATCCATAGTCGTCTAATTCTTCTCCTCTATACCGCCTGTTCTCCAAACGTTAATCCCGCCGTAACTTTTAGGAATGAAATGATGGAACGATTGAGAGCCTTTGTTGGAACAGACCCTGACCTGATGCTTCATCGGAGCTTGGCTCCGCCTCTGATCTCTACCATATCTGAGGATTTTGCTTTTGTTTTTATGGAATGGAAGCGAACGGAGCCGCATCGTCCACCTTTTTACAGTTGTTGCATGAGACACATTGAATTTTGGTTGCCTGGCAACACAGAGTAATATGGCCTTAGCTACTAATGTAGCTATGAAACCCCTTTTCACCTGGGATTGCGAAGATACGCGTGTTTTTGATGTGTTATGTATGTAATTTATTCCTTATTTATATAGTTTATATTTTTATGTATATAATATAAAACCATTGGCTAATATTTAAATCATGATATTGTTTTTATATTAACATTCATACATAGATTTTATTCGAAGTGACTTTCTTGCTCATAAGCTTGTCATTCATGCAGTTTGTGGGTCTAACCTACCCTCGTCTTTCCTCCCCCACAGAAAAGCAAGGTCCGGAGCGGAAGCGCATTAAAAAGGAGCCTACCAACTCCAGGAAGCCAGGCCTGCCATTCGGGATGGGCATGCCAGGGATCCGGGCTGGGTACCCGCTGTCAGAGCGGCAGCAGGTGGCTCTTCTTATGCAGATGACGGCAGAGGAGTCAGTAAACAGTCCAGGTGCGTGTTTGTCATGGGCGCCACGTCCGTCCGCCAGCGCCGCAGCCCCCTCAGCTCTCCCCCGGCTCTCGCTGTCCCCGCCGCACTCTCGCCTTCTCCTGCACTATGCTTCATTAAAAGCCACACTACGGCACTTAATTAGAATTCAATTTAACAAGATAACCCTCATCAATTCCCATTACTTCAGCGAAATAGACCTACACAATCTTAATCCACTTCTGTTTGTGCGCGTCCCCCGTCGCCGATGACACAACAGGAGTGGAAACCTTTGTTTTGTTGCGCTGAAACATGCGCAATTTCGTTTCTTCTTTTTTTTTTTATCGGCCTGTCGGAGCGTTGAGGAGAACGGAGTTGCTGCAGTGGGCAGAGTTGGAGCCGAACCACGGAGTTGGACGTTTTTTGTTTTTCTTATCTCAAAAATGCATGCCTCTATTAGATTACTCCGATTTAGCTATTCCTCTCCCAATGGTTTTCCAAAACGAAACCAAAGATAACGAAAGAGGGTCTTCGCCCGCGGCGTTTCGGTTTATTACGTGGCGTGTGGTTCTTTGTGCTGACCGAAAAAAAGCTACATAGACCCAACAGTAAAGCTCTGTTTGTGGATTGCCTCGGCTTCGGTCTTTCGAGTTCTCCTCCTCCATCTATTTATATTCAGGCAATTTTCCCCGTTCACACCTACTGGACTGAACGCAGATTAAGTGAGTTTTAAATAACGTTCTGGACAAAGCCCTGCAAACTCAATAAGGAAAATGTGATTAAGGATTTATTTTAATCTAGTAAGAGATGAAATGAGTCCAGGCAATGAGGTCTGTTCCCGCCTGCGCTGTGTATATTATGTCTTGTGCAACACCGCCACCCAGTGGCAGTCAGCGGTCTTAACGTCCACCGATATGCCCCCCTCCCCACCTTCTCTCTGCATCATGTGGCAGCTTGGGTGGGTTTGCTTTACAGATGTTGTTCTATGTGAACTTCCCTGCAGATACAACACCAAAGCACCAGTCACAGTCAAACCTGGGTCAGAAGGGAACGCCAAACTCCGCCTCAAAAACCAAAGACAAAGTGAATAAACGCAATGAGAGGGGTGAAACGAGGCTCCACCGGGCAGCCATCCGCGGGGAGGTACGCCGCATCAAGGAGCTCATCAGTGAGGGAGCTGACGTGAATGTAAAAGATTTTGCAGGTAAGGATGGCATTCGGCTCCTCGTGGTGTGTAAGGGACGGTATGTCACCATCAACCCTGTTGATCCCTGTTGTTGGGAAATGATGGAAAACTGTTAGAATTTCAGAAGTGATAACAACTCACGTTACTTAATGTGCTGTCCTCGTCCAGGCTGGACCGCACTGCATGAGGCATGCAACAGAGGGTATTATGATGTGGCCAAGCAGCTGCTGGCAGCAGGGGCCGAGGTCAACACCAAGGGCCTGGATGATGATACTCCTCTACATGATGCGTCAAACAATGGTCATTTCAAGGTGAGTTGGGGTCCTTTCATACCTACGGTGGTCTAACCCATATCCTGCCAGTCCAAGGAATCGACCTGGTGACCTTCAAGTCACAAGGCTGGTTCCCTAACCACCAGACCACGGATGCTCCTAATTAAACATTAAATCTCATTCGTAATTCTCAGGCCTGGTCCCGCAGTATCTTTGTAGGGCAGGGTTCCACATTTTCCCTAGTGCTAGAACCTCATTCAGCTTACCCAAGTACTATCTGCTGTGTATGTGCAGCACAGCATTTTCAGTCAGCGATTAGTGTTTTGTTTCTGAGATGTGATTCTGTTTTAAAATGACAAATTTTTTATTGTTTTTTTTTTTTTTTTGCAGGTGGTGAAGTTGCTCTTGCGATATGGAGGGGATCCTTGTCAAAGCAACAGAAGAGGGGAGACGCCGCTGAAAGTGGCAAACTCTCCAACCATGCTTAATCTGTTGCTAGGGAAGGGCACTTACACCTCTAGCGAGAGCTCATCTGGTACGCATCGTATTCCTTTTGTTGTGATTTCAAGTAACTGACGTTCTAGTTATCACCTTTTCTTACGATATGTCTTGCGATGTGTGTTTTTATGACAACAGAATCTTCGGAGGAGGAGGACGCCCCATCGTTTGCCCCTTCCAGCTCCGTCGATGGCAATAACACAGACTCGGAGTTTGAGAAAGGCCTGAAACTGAAAGGGAAGGCCCTCGACCCTCCCAAATCCACCACCACGCCCATCAAGGACGAGTACGAGTTTGACGAGGATGACGAGGAGGAGCGCGTCCCACCGGTGGACGACAAGCATCTGCTGAAAAAAGAGTTTCGCAAGGATCCTGTCAGCAAGGCCAACAACTTCATCTCCATACCCAAGATGGAGGTGAAAACCTATTCCAAAAGCAACTCGCTCACACCAAAGAAGCCTGTGCGTCGGATCCTGTCGGACAGCAACAGCTCCGATGAGGACGACCCGACGTTGTGTTTCACACCCACGCCCACTCCGAGGCAACCTGCTGCTCAGACTAACAAGAGCTCTATGCTGAGCTCCAAGCAGCAGAAAGACAAAAACAAGGTGAAGAAGAAGAGGAAGAAAGAGACGAAAAATAGCACCAGTAAGGAGGTGCGTTTTGGCAAAGTGAACGACAAATTTTGCACCTCCGACTCCGAAACAGGCGACATGGAGAGCGAAGACGACAAGGGTTCAATGCCGAGTTCGAACTGCGTCAAAGACTCTTCTGCTTTGAACCTTAAAGAGTCGTCTGTATTCGGCTCTCTGTCTGCGTCCTCTTCGTCGTCCTCACATGGGAGTTTGGGCTCACAGAAGCTCACCCAATCTTTGGCAGAACAGCATCCCAAACAGTGGAGGACAGATGGTTGGAAAACTGTGTCTTCTCCAACTTGGTCTGATGACAGCTCCCTATCAGACTCTGTCAGAACACGGCTTTCCAGCGAGTCGGACTATTCCTCGGCAGACTCCAGTGTGGAGTCTGTAAAACAGGTGAAGAAGAAAACGCAGGATAACAAGAAGAAAAACAATACACACACCAATGCTTTAGACAAAAAGAGCTCAGACTTTTACAAGAACTCGAATGCGGACGGAAGTGTCTCTAAAGCAGACAAGGATGGCAAAGTATTGAAAAAACACAAAGTGAAACACAAACACAAAAACAAGGAGAAAGAGAAGGTTCCCAGTGTGGTGTTGAACCAAGACATGAACGAAAAATTCGTAAAGAGCTTTACCTTCGACTTCGACGATTCTCGGCAAAAATCCCTCATTGTGGAAACGGAGTCACCCTCTGAAAGTAAAGTCAAACTTTCCAAGCACGACAAAGATCATTTTAAGAAAGAAGACCGATTATCAAAAAGTAAAAGTGAAGACAAAGATTGGTCAGGAAAGGACATTCAGAGGGTATCGAAAGAAGAAAAATCCAAGAAAACAAAGGAGTCTAACAAGGAGAGGACAAGCAAAGAGGAGAAAGACAAACCTTTGAAAATGGAAAAAGAAAAAGGTCTGAAGGACAAAGAAAAGCCAAAGGAGGAGAAACAAAAATCCCATAAAGAGGATAAAAAGAAAAAGTCCAAGGACAAGTCTCTGAAAGCAGAAAAAAAGTGCGAACTAAAAGAAGAAAAACATTTTAAATCAGAAAAAGACAAAATTGGGAAAGAGGAAAAGTCAAAGAAGGATAAAACCATTAAGGAAGAGACTGATTATGAGGAATATGATATTAAGAACCATTTTTTAGAAGACACCAATATAGGCGTATCAGATGACCACGATCGCTGGCAATCAGACCTTTCTTCTGACAGCTCTCTCTATGGAGACGACAGCTGGGACGCTCCCATGAAAGAATACAAAGCAAATAATTCCGTGAAGCTGATTGTGGAAACGCTGAAAGAGGAAAGCAGGGATCGGAAAAAGGAAAACAAAGTCAAAGACAAGAAATCGGAGCATGGAGACAAGCGGTCTGACAAAGAAGCTACGTCAAAGAAGAAAGAGAAGGAGTCCTCCGATAAGAGCAACGAAAAGAAGAAGGACTGGACAGACAAACAAAAGCTGAACTCCAATCACTTAGAAAAGGAGAAGAAGCGAAAGGAGTCAGAAGGCGGTGTTAAAGAGAAGAAGGAAAAGGAGTCCCTCGACGGCAGCAGAGACAGAAAAGATTCCTATGAGTTTACCAAGGAGCGGAAGGACTCCAAAACGAAACAGGAATGCCTGAGAGAGGAATATGGGAGCGAGGCTTTCTTCAAAGACAAATCAGAAAGTGAGTTTACTGCTAAGTCAGATCCCAGGGAGAGGAACCATTCTGGAAAAGAAAAGGAGAAGAAGGGGGATGGCCTCGAAAAGAAAGACAGACTTAAAGGCGAAAAGCACAAAGACAAGCCTAAAGATCGAAATGTGGAGCAGGATAAGGATAAACCTGATAAGAACTCACTTGATAGGTCTTTGAAAGAGAAAGATATTGAAAGGAGCTCCAAAGAGAAGAAGGATGGCACTAAAGATAAACACAAAGATTCTCACAGCAAGGAAAAGGAGAGGAAGATGTCATCCGAACAGAGTAAAGACAAGAAAGAAAAAATATCCCAAGACAAACATTCGGAAAGGGAAAAGGACTTTCTTGAGTTCAAGAAGGAGGAGAAGAAACCAGAGAAAGTGAGGGAGAAGACCTGGTACAAAATTGAGGATATATTCACAGATGAGAGTGAAGATGAAAATGACAGTTACAATGGAGGGGTGGCAAAGCTGAGCGATTCCTTTGGACTGTCGGACTCCCTCCGAAAAGATTCCACACCGGACCGAGACGACATGGACCATATCCTGACAGATAAACACAGGAAGTACTCTGGAGAGGGGAAACAGCACTCCACGGAAAAACAGAAGGAAAAGGAGCATAAAGATAAAAAGAAAGAAAAGACCACCTTTGATGCGGGGAA
Organism: Acestrorhynchus altus; assembly: GCA_034509495.1. Classification (NCBI taxonomy): domain Eukaryota; kingdom Metazoa; phylum Chordata; class Actinopteri; order Characiformes; family Acestrorhynchidae; genus Acestrorhynchus; species Acestrorhynchus altus. The sequence continues at coordinate 21,546,944 of CM067523.1, forward strand.
GGAGAGAAAAGGTTCGATTGATAAACACAAAGATAAGAAAGACAAGGATTCAACCGATGCGAAACACAAGGACCGCAAAGACAGGGGATCAGTGGACTCAAATCAGGACAAGAAAAACAAGCAGAAGCCTACGGACAAGAGAGACGCCACAGACGAGAAGAGCAAGAGCAAGTACAAAGACAAACCAGACCATTTGAAAGACCGAAAACCCTCAAAGGGTGGTGGCGAAAATGAGAAATCGTTGCTTGAGAAGCTGGAAGAGGAGGCCATGAACGATTATAAAGATGACTCCAACGATAAGAACAGCGAAATTTCATCAGACAGCTTCACAGACCGGGGTCACGAGCCAGTTTTAAGCTTCTATGACTCTTCCAATGACATGTCCGAGGACAGGAGAGAGTCGCTGTCCATTTCCAATCCGCAGGACAAGTTTCGAGACAAAGAGAGACATAGACACTCCTCTTCCTCCTCATCGAAAAAGAGTCACGATAAAGACAAGGAGAAAATCAAGAAGGAAAAGAGGGACAAGTCTGAGGAGATCAGAGAGTCCTTTGGTCGGAGGGAGAGCTTGCCTTTTGAGAAGGAGCCAATGCCCCTGGAAGCTGATCCGTACACATTTCCTTATGGTTCTAAGGCTGACGGAGAGGACGACTTGGATAAAACTCTGGAGTTTGAGAAAGAGATGTCCAAGAAGGACAAGATGAATAGTGTCATTACCAGTGAAAAGATCAAAGAGAAGAAGAAGAAAGAGAAACATAAGGAAAAAGTGAAGGAGGAGAAACATAAATATTCGGACGGGTTTGGGTCCTTCAGACACTCGAAAGAAGATCAGAAATCTGGACTTAAAGAAAGCCCACAGGTCACAAGCTTAAAGGATAAGTCTAAAGAAGATAGTCCAAAATTTGATGGCAAGAACAAGGATAGAATTAGAGACATCACAGACAAAGATAGAATGGATTATAACAAGACTAAGAGCAAGGATGAAAACGACAAGATCAGCCAGTCAAAAGACGCATCCCGGAAAGACACTCGACCACGTGAACTTATGGTTGATGGTGATCTCAGACTGACCAGCTTTGGCAAAATGCTCAGCCAGAAAGACCAGGAAATTGAAGAGCGACACAAGAGGCACAAGGAGAGAATGAAGCAGATGGAGAAACTGAGACATAGATCAGGTGATCCAAAGCTCAAAGACAAAACCAAGTCTACTGAGGACCTGAAAAAGAACCGTGGTGATCTTGCATCTAAGAAGTCCAGCTCTTTGGAGTCTGCTTTGAAAGAAAAGAAGCTCAAAGATGTTGGCCTTCCAGCCCAGATGATGTCCCCTGATAGGAAATCACAGCCAATGGACAGCCAGAACTCAAAAGATTGGCTGGCAGGACACCAGATGAAGGAAAATCTCCCTGCGTCTCCACGACCTGACCAGAACAGACCAACTGGCGTTCCCACTCCTACATCTGTGATTTCATGTCCAAGCTTTGAAGAAGTCATGCAAACTCCTCGCACACCGTCCTGTAGTGCAGAGGACTATCCCGATATCATGTTTGATGGACTCGACTGTCAGAACTCAGCAATGACTATGTCCATGAACGCCTGCTCACCGTCATTCTTTGACAGATATTCGTCTCAGAACTCATCCCATAGTTTCCCAGAAGGAACATGCATCACGCCGGCTAAGAACATGCAGTTACCTCTTGTCAGTCGATCGGTCACTTCTGATGTTAGAAGACCTCTCGATGAGGAGTTCAAAGCAGAAGCTGACAAGTTTCTTAGGCAGCCATCAGCCGCGGAATTTGAGTCCTCAGCCTCACATGTTCCCGAGGACAAAATGTCATTGGAAAGACTTGACCGTGTCTCTTCTCCATACTTCTCCCCTCATGTACTGTCTCCAAGGCCTGACCCAGTCCAACCTGGACAAGACCGAGCTTCTGCAGCAAATGCTGGCAATGATGCCAGTGAACTCCCCCCAGAGAGCATGTTTAACAACTATCTCATGAAGCCTTCGACACCAGTCCACAGACCTGACCCTCAGGAGCCCTGTGTGGACATAGCTGCCCCTCCAACACCAGCCCCTGCAGCGTTGCCTCCTATGGACCTTGATGACCTGTCTGAGCCACATCACAGTGAGCCCAGCTTATTGCCGTCTGATCCAGTGAGTGGCAGTGAATATTTACCTCCTCTTGTGGAGGAACGGGATGAGGAGGAGGAGGAAGAGGAGGAAGAGGAGGAGGTGGATGATGACAATGAGGAAGAGGAGGAAGAGGACGAGGAGGAGGATAATTTAGAGGATGCACCCGAATCACAGATGGCTTCGGAACCGGCCATGCAGACTGTAGGAGATCCCACATATTCTCTTGGGATTGAGGACTCTGCCAGGAAGACCTGGGTTGAATCTCCAGACCGCAGAGAGCCTGAAATGATCCCGCTGACACCCACTCATCCTCAGGATAGCCACATGGAGAACTCTTGCGATCAGTCTGTAGGCTGGAATTCAGCAGAGATTATGAAATCGCCAAATGAGAGTTATGGAGAAGTCGAAGCCGCCGTTTCAAAGATCAGCAGTCCATATTCGCACTCGGATTGTGATCTGCCACATATCCCTACAGCACTGTCTGTCCATCCATCTGTAACACCTCCTTATTCCACGTACTCCAGGTCATACTGTCCCTCACAAATACCAGAGTCTCATTATGAGATGCAGAAAGATGATGCAGAGGATAGTTCATCACCAATGAGTCCTGTTATCGAGCCTGTGGACTCTGAATCGGGCTTCCTGCCACCGTCCTCAGCTCGACTGGAGACCTTCTTCCCAGATGTCAAACCCCACGTTGAGGAGAATCCAATTGATGTAGACCCACCCTGCATGACACAGGAAAGTAGAGAAGAGTCTCTTGTTTATGCGCCCGAGAGTGCCATTGCTTCATCAGTAAGCAGAGAGACTCACTGGGAAGACCCGTTCTCTACTGCTGTCGATGAGCTTGATGACTTGGGTCCTTTCTCTTTGCCCGACCTTCCGTTTCAGGAAAAAGAGATGCAGGAGCCTGAAATTCCAGCTCCAGAGATGCCAGAGACCAAGCATCCACCTGCACAAATAAGACATCTGGCTGTGGAAGCGAGCAAGGAAATAGGTGTGATGGACATTGGCTTGCCCAGTTTGACCAAAGCCCCCTGTTCTCCGGCAGTCCTTCCTCCTTCTGAGCCTGCTCATGATTTGGTGTCTCCTTCCCATGAGGAGAGCTACCGACCCCAACATGACATGGAGCCAGAGCCTCAGAGCATTCAGGATGCTTCCTCTATGAAAGACACAATTCAAGAGGATGTGTGTACATTTAATGAGCAGGACGAAGGCGACGGGAACATGTATTCAGCCACAGATGGCGACAATGACCAGGAGTACAAACCAAAAGACACACCCTCTGATATTCTGACGCCAGCTTCGTTAGCGCCATGTTTGGAATCACTGGCAGCTTTGAAACCAGATCAGTTACAGACCCAAGTGGTAGATTTGGGTCATTCCTGCAGTCCCCGCCCCTCTGCCCCAGTCCTGGTTGTCACATCGTCAAGTACCACCCAAATGTCAGAGGCCCTTGAGACAACAGCCAAACTTCCAGTTGCCACATCAATACCTGAGGCCACCAAGAAGGTTGAAGAGATACCTCAAAGGATAACTCGGAATAGAGCGCAAATGCTGGCCAATCAGAGCAAGCAGAGCACTGCAGCGAGCCCTGCAAGCATCACCTCATCAGCTGCTTCATCGCCAGTCACCACAAGCATCACCAACAGCTCTCCATCCTCCCTTACTATGGGGGAGAAGGAGAAAGAGAACATCCACATCACTGCTGCTCAGACCTCCACCCCAGCAACACCTGCTCTGGTTACCAAAACTAAAGGCCGCACCGTTGAGGAGGAGGATGGCCAGACGCAGCATCCACGCAAAAGGAAGTTTCAGAAATCAGGCCAGCAGCAGGTGCAGGTCCAGCTTGTCAACACGGCCATGCAGCAGACACGGGAGATGATTCAGCAGACTCTGGCAGTCATAGTGAACGCCATAAAGCTGGACGAAATTGAACCCTACCACAGCGACCGCTCCAACCCTTATTTCGAGTATCTTCAGATTCGCAAGAAGATTGAAGAGAAGCGGAAGATTCTTTGTTACATAACGCCGCAAGCGCCCCAGTGCTACGCGGAGTACGTGACCTACACCGGATCCTACCTTCTTGATGGCAAACCTCTGAGCAAACTTCATATCCCAGTGGTACGTAAAGCACCCCACCAATCTCTGACCCCATGACAGGTGCATTTCTTTTACTTCCTTGTATGGAAGTTCTGCTCGTTGTTGAACACTTTTCTTAAACCTTCTCCTCCAGATCGCTCCACCTCCGTCTTTGTCGGAGCCCTTGAAGGAGCTCTTCAGGCAGCAAGAGGCAGTGAGAGGGAAATTACGACTGCAGCACAGCATTGAACGGGTATGCTCACAAACCCCCAGCTCCCACGCGGCGCCTCTTTTCTTCCCCTCATCCCTCAACTTACTTTGGAAGTCATCCAGTTCGAATTAGTGCTTTGATCGCTCAGCACAAAACCTTTTGATGAATGATCAAAGCTTCAGTGTAATAGAAAAGCCCTGTATCTGCAATATGCATTTCTCCGACTAAAAGAAGCATATTACAGTACAATCAAAACCCCTCATTTCATCTCGCACACCTCTGAAGTTGCTCCTGTGACTTCTGTGAACCTTGATGATTTTGAAAGATTGTACCACCTCTTTATCAAAAGTTTGCTCAGGGCTTTTTTTTCTGCAGATCTTTGGGAGTCCAGGCTTTTTTTTTTCTTCTGATTTTTCTGATTTTTTTTTTTTTACAGGAAAAGCTGATCGTGTCCTGTGAGCAAGAGGTTCTGCGAGTTCATTGCAGAGCTGCAAGAACTATTGCTAATCAAGCTGTTCCTTTCAGCGCTTGCACCATGTTGCTGGACTCAGAGGTCTACAATATGCCATCAGAAAGCCAGGTGAAGCCATTTTCACGTTCGTTCTCCCGAGACGGAGTTTTCACGAGTGCTTTATCACGTCAGGATGTGACGAGTCTCATTTAGTTATCGTGTATTTCTGAACAGGGGGACGAGAACAAGTCTGTGAGAGATCGTTTCAACGCTCGGCAGTTCATCTCTTGGATTCAAGACGTGGATGATAAATATGACCGCATGAAGGTGAGCTCCTTCTCCGTACTCTTGATTTTAAGATGTCGTTCTTTTGATGTACAGTAATGTCCTTGTCTGGACAGATGCTGTGCAAAAAGCAACTTATATATATATTCAGGTCTTGGTTTTACACTGAAACCTAAAATGGGTAAATACACAGTAAATACACTGTAATAAGACTCAAACGAATGTACTTCTGGGCTCTGATTGGCTCAGCTGTCAAATGCACTATGATCTGAGGATCGCAGGTTGGAATCCCGGGTCACGCTGCACACCATCGATAGCCGGAGTCTGAGGGAGCATAATTGGCCATGCTCTCTCTGAGTGGGTAGATGGCGCTCTTTCCCCACATTACACTGTAGCAGACGCTGTAGTGGAGGTGGGGGTCTGGTGCTTGCCTCCAAGCACATTGGCTGCCCAGCACTAATGTAATAGTGGCGGTTCTGACCTCACATGTATTAGAAGGGGCATCACTGACCTCCTAGTGTCAGGAGCATCCTGTGTGATGGGGCGAGTCCTAACGGGGTTGGCTGATTGGCTCTTGAAGTTTTACGGTCAGCAGGTACATATGGATGTAATTCTGAATTTATGTCTCCCCACAGACGTGTTTGCTGATGCGACAGCAGCATGAGGCTGCCGCTCTAAATGCAGTGCAGAGGATGGAGTGGCAACTCAAGGTGCAGGAGCTGGACCCTGCTGGACACAAATCTCTGTGCGTCAACGAGGTCCCCTCCTTCTATGTGCCAATGGTTGACGTCAACGATGACTTCGTACTGTTGCCTGCGTGACACGAACCCACTCAGACGTAGAGTGTGTGGTCTAAAATTCTCATCTTTCAAAGAGACAACAGACAGCGAGTTCGGTAAGGGCTAGCCGGTTTGAAGAGAAGATTTCTTTGAGGAGAAAACATATATATTATATAGAAAAAGTAAAAAAAAAGAAAATAAAAATTGTCCCCTTCCGTCAGAAGAGGGAACATCTTTCTACCGGGGGAAAAATCACAACTTGCACTTTCATCCTTCAAGTTTGTACGCTTTCGTTTGGGATTTAAGAAGCAACTGATTTGCTTTGGATCTCGCCCATCCCTCCCCTCCCCTCCCGGCTGATCCGAGTGAGAGCGACGGGGAGAGAAAATGTGGTTTTTCTTTACTTTGTGATCCCATTAAACTAAATTACAACAAAAGGGTGGGTTGAGACAGGCTCCTCCACCTTTGTCCTTCAGAATCAGGGACAGAAGTCACCACGGCGAGCTCGAGAGTGCCGAACAGAAACCAGGCCCGGCACCTTCAGGCGTGGCTTTGTGAAAAAGAAAAGAAATAAAAGACCCGAACGGGGTGCCAGAGGAACGCTTAAACATCCCGGACCCGGATCTCTCACGGCCACAGCAGAGGAGAGCATGGCTCCCTGCTGACCGCAGCGCCCCATGCAGCCCCAGAGCAGGGCAGACAGCCAGCCAGGTGGCGCGGCGGCGCTCGGTGCCGGAGTTGGAGAGACTGCTTTCAGCACCAGGACATCCACAGACATGAGACCCAGGATGCCCTCAGATTCCAGGGCTAGGAGCTCCTGATTCTGCGTGCGGAATCGTACACGTACAGCCTCTGGTGGTTCTCAGAGTCAGGCTCGCTGCGCCTGCGCTCCTTCGTCAACATCTGTATAAAAAAACGAACACGGGACAAATACAGAACCAAGAGGCAGAGACTTAACGATGGTGTTTTAGTGGAGATTTTTTGTTTTGTTTTGTTCTTTTTTTTTTGGTCTTTCTTTACTTGGGCATTTCATTGTTCCCTTTCTGAGGAAGTGACTTGAAACACTACAGAGCCAACATTAGTTTAATGGAAAAAAAAAAACAACACAAAACCGAAAAAAACATTGTATTCCGTAAATGATGTACAGTTTTTATATTCGTTAACCAATGTATTCTCGCTGCCTTCTAGATAATTTATTTTGCCACCCATTACTGCACAGTTGTAAATAACTTATGTACTGTAACATCACACAGTTACGTGTAAAAAATAAATGAATAAAAATTATCTTTGTATGTACAGTTCACTCTCGGGCAGCACTTCCTCCCCCCCATACCCACGGGCCAAAATGTGTACACATTCAGTATTGTAAAGGACTCCTGTGTACAGGTCCTTTATTTTTACTTTGTTTATGGGATTTTCTTTTGTTTGTTTCTTTAGTTTTTTGTTTTTTGTTTGTTTATTTGTTTGTTTTTTATGTCCAAGGCTGGTCAGAGTTGAGAGTCCTGGATCATCAGCGACAGAATCACTGTCCTCAGAAGATTAATGACACCGTCAGGGCCACAACCGTAGATTTCAGATGTAGCAGAGTGATGATGGAGTTATTTAAATAATAGTAGAGGTCTAATAGTAGATTATTCATTGCTTTAATACACGACTATGTATCTTATAATAAAAGAAAAACAAGCAAAAAAATACAAACCAAGAAAATGCCTTTTCTACACTCTCCGAGTTCTTTTAAGGCTGCACACGTTGGAGTTAGAAACATCAGCAGCGTGAGGAGCCATCGTAACCTGGTTCTGGACAAATGTAGAAACAATCCAGTAAATCCATCAGTATCTGACATTAAATGACAGTCAAATACCAGTAAAACCCCGTCTCTGCTCCTCGCTGTTCTCTCTTCTTTAAGTCTCGCAGGTATAAATGCAACTGCAAGTCCTACCTTTTGCTTTTCCGTTGAATATGGAGACGAGCTCTTCTGCCTGGTTCAGAGGTTGGTTTTTCAGGTCCAGCGGGTCAGAATCCGCCCCGGGATCTTGGTTCGAATGTCGTCAGCAGCTGCCGCTCTGCAGCTCTGGTCTGTTGACTTCACTGGACCTCCGGTAGCCCAGTTGACTCCCACACTGGGACTGTGTTCTGAGTCTGGGTGGAACCACAGCAGACACGTTTCTACTTGCCTGATCTGAAAAACCGTCCGAACAGCTGAAAACAGAATGTCGCTGATAACTCTGCTCAGCTTTACTCCTCTTTTATTTGTAGCAGAGTTGAACATTCGCAGCACCTTTAGTGTTGCTGTAAACGCTGAAAAAGGAAGGTTCTTCAAATGGTGACTTAAACGATGCCATAGGAGAACCACTCTTGGTTCCGTAGAGGATTAAAGATGTTCATAGAAGAGGTCACGTGAAGGTTCTTATCACAAACTTAATTCTTTGTAGAGGCAAAAGAGGTTCTTCTACGGTGTCACTCAGAACCCCTGGAGTCACCTTTATTGTTCGCTTTGAGTGAACACCGATAATCAGGCTCACGCGTCACACGTCCACGGCAGTGAATTCATCTCTGAAGCACAATCACAGCATCGGAATAACGTCGGCATACATATTCACAGTGGAGGGGACGAGTGCAAAAGAGCCGGTTTTTAGAAACTGTCCTGTTTTTATAAAGGAGTTTTATTTCTGATAAATAGATATTACGTTATTTTTTTAATTCTCCGTTTCTTTTTGTTCTCTCGGGTCTGATTTTAAAGAAACGTGTTTTAATGATCTTTTAACGTTCTTCGTTCGCTGCCTGTACGTCAGCGTGAGGTTGTGGGTGACGTTTGCTCAATCATCCAGGCTGGTGTGTGTTTTTCTTTGTGTGTGTGTTTGTGTGTGTGTGTGTGTGTGTGTGTGTGTGTGATTGATTGTGTTTGTGGCTAAAGCAACAACGAAATTCCAGGTCGAGTCCGGGTGCAACAGCAGGTCATCCCTCTTCAGCGTTCAGTTTCTTTTGGAAGGCCAATCCTGGTCTTTCGCGAGTCCCGCGACGCGCGAAAGGTCAAGCTGAACCATACAGACTGCGTTTCGTCACTGTTGCACAAAAATCCCGTTCGTGTGCGACTCGGAATTTTACGAAAGAATGAAAAATCGTTTTTTTTTTAAAGATTTTGTTAAAAGATCCGATTTTTTTGCGTGACAGTGACGGTATGAATGACTCGGCTTCATTCTACGGTTTCGTTGCTCCCTGTGTTTGTTTTTGCTCATATATTGTTGATTTTTTTAATTTGGCGGGAAAAACCCTAAAGCAGTGCGTTTTATGTTACGAGGTGTGTTTGTTTCCTTCCCAATGCACCACCTGGGGGGAAAAACGCCGAATGTATTCCACAACTACGCCCCCTGCAGTCTCACTGTTGTTTACAAGACCATTGTATGTTTCAGTTCTGTCTTCTCAACTCTTTATTCTTCTGGACGAAAGGCTTGACATTGTGACGCTCGTTTTTTTTGTATGTAGCAGCAAATTGTGAGAACGAACTGAACCGAACGGACCACCCCGTCACGCGGAACGCGTCCACAACTCCTCCCATTCTTTTCCGTGCTTTTCCCGTTTTCCCATATTGCTCGTTTTTATCGTTATCCTTCATCGCAGAGCTTGGGCCTGGACGTCCCACCTCCAGTCTCCGATCTCTGCACAGTGAAGCACTTCGCCGTCAGTTCGCCACTGATCTCTGCAACACGTTACCTCTGCGGTTTGCACACTTGAATCCGTTCACTTGGGTTTCACTTCTTTTACTGGTTTTACTGGGTTGCATGTCACTCTGTCCCAATTTCAAGCCTTTTGTTTTTCTTCACTCTGCATAAAATCCAACAGTAGATGTATCTTGAAATGGAAAATGACTCATAAAGCATGTAGAAATATTCTTAAATGGTGAGAAAAAAAACCTATTTATTATCTTTTTCTGACACCTGTGGTCTGTTTGAGTTGAAGGTCTCCGCTGTGTACATTTTCCTCTTGTAATGAATAAAAAAAAAGCTAAAGAAAAAGGAAAAAAAAAAACAGAACACTGTACATAGATGTATATATCTAAACTCCCAGGACCTTTTGCACCCTCCTCTTTGTACTAGTCTGAACTTGAGTAGAATGTGGGGATCTAAAGGCACCGAGACGGAGCTCTCGCTGCAGGTCATGTAATATTGTACCATTTATTTTTGGTTTTCTTTTGTTTTCTTTCTTTTTTTCCCCTCTTCTTTTTTTGTACAATGTAGTTTCAATTGTGTACATATTGTTGGAGCAGCTATGGGAGGGAGGGGTTTGTTGATGCTATCGTCAGTGCTGTCAAAGATCCAGTACTTTCACCTTTAGCTGTGTTGATATCCTGCAATTCAGAAGCGAGAAACTAAAAATGAAAAAAAGAAAAAAAAAAAAAAAGTTAATGGAGTAAAAATTCAAAATTGTTATTTTCTACAGTTGCATGTACAGAGAGCGCGAGAACTGCTGTTGTTCCTCAGAGATTATGTTCGTAAATAAATTTTTGAAATATGATGTCTGCTGTCTCTCATGTTTTTTTCCCCCAAAGCTGCAGTTCTGCGCGGCGGCCACCAGATGCCACCAGAGCTGTTTTACTTTATGAACCCACTGATATCTGCTTAATGCACCAATGAGCCCAAAATGACCCAAATAACTCATTCACTCCAAATTCAACAGGGATCCTTTTGTGATTCTGCCACCTTCATGAGGCAATTCTACAATAATGATCAGTCACTGCTTCCAAACCAGCCACAGCACCTTAAACTCTGACTTAATAAAACATGAAACTGAAGGAATGTCTTTAAAACAGCATTTCTGTGAGAACATCATGTTTTGTTCGGAGTTGAAGCTGATATAGATGTGCAAATGCACACACAGCTTGTCTAGTTGCTGTAGAGAAGCAATGCCAGTAGAATCGGACTCGAGTCCTTTTCCAAGAGCATTATATTAATGTGTGCAAATGAGCAGAAAACTCAACTCGATTTTTCATATTGTTTAAATTTGCTCTGACTCAGATGTGCAGGGCTATAAGGTCCTTCAGGCCAGTAATGAGGGGGAAGTATTTCTCTGTTGATATCGATGAGATTGGTATCTGAATATCGATACGTCCCATCCCCTGTGTTTACTTTAAGGAACTGAACTTTGGTCGAAACTGTCAATATTATTTATTTATTTAGTTCCATTGATGTTTCCTGTTTCTCAATGAAAACTATAAAAAAATAAAAGTAAAGGAATGACTGACATTAATAATGATTTATTATAGAACCTACTTTTCCTAACTTACTGTTATTTTTAAACAAACATGAGCTATAAACCTCCACCACTAACTACAGGATAGAACGTGAACAACTTGTAGTATTAAATAATAGTTCTTATTACTGCTTTTCAGATTAAATTATTTTTAACATGGATGGATGGATGGACAGATGGTTATAGATTGTTATAGATTGTTATGGATGGATGGACAGATGGTTATAGATTGTTATAGATGGATGGATGGATGGCTGGATGGACAGATGGTTATAGATTGTTAGATTGTTATGGATGGATGGATGGACAGATGTTTATGGTTATAGATTGTTATGGATGGATGGATAGATGGATGGATGGATGGACAGATGGTTATAGATTGTTAGATTGTTATGGATGGATGGATGGATGGATGGACGGACAGATGGTTATAGATTGTTATAGATTGTTATGGAGGGATGGATGGACAGATGGTTATAGATTGTGATGGATGGATGGATGGATGTATGGACAGATGGTTATAGATTGTTATGGATGGATGGATGGATGGATGGATGGATGGATAGTAATAGTAATACATAGGAAATAGTTGTATCAGTGTTTTATTCTTGGTATTATTGGGATTGAATGAAAGGAACCCCCAAATCAACACACATGAGCTCAGTAAAGGAGGTGCAGTTACACTCATCCACCACCAGATGGCGCCTGAGAGCGCGCGGAGAGGCGCGGCTTCAGACTGAACTATTAGCCAATCCTGGCGCGGGGGGCGTGTTTCAGGCTGTACAGCTGGAGCTGCTGGAGCTGGAGCTTCACTTCTGGGTGAATGATGGAGTTTGAAGCCAGAGTTTATTCTCAGATTGGAGGTTTCGGGAGATACAACAAGGTGGTGACGGTGTTCAGCTGGTTCCCCAACTTCTCCGTGTCTCTGAACCTCTTCTGCGACGTGTTCTTCACGCTGCTGCCCGAGTTCTACCACTGCCAGCCGGACCCCGCTCTGCTCCCCTCCGCCTTCCTGCTCAGCAACTTCTCCAGCCAGTCCTACCTCAACCTCTCCATCCCCTGGGTGAAGGGCTCTGGACTCAGCCACTGCGAGCTCTACAAGTACCCTCAGAACCTCACCAACTTCACCGAGAAGGTCCACAGGGAGGTGGTGCCATGCACCAGAGGATGGCAGTTCTCCAAACCTGCTGGTCTCCAGAGCAACTTCGTGACAGAGGTTGGTGAACATCTGGACAGCAGGGTCAGACAACCAGTATCTCTGCAAAAAGATCTTTGAGGAACCTTCAATAAAAGGATAGATTTCTTGAAGGTTCCTCCCAAGCTTTAAATGGAAGAACCTCCAACAGTTCTTCAAGGATCTGGAGCTGGATCAAGAGCTGAATGACCAGCTTGACCATCAAAGATCAGCGTAGAACATCTGAAACCAGCCACCGGCAAAAGCTGTAGGCTGGATTTTTCAGCAGGGATAGAACCTCCAGTTATGGGTCGATCTAGTTGACCATCTTAGTTCTTGACCAGAATATGGAATGTTTTCATTTGATGGTTCATAAACATGCCCAGTCTTGACCATGGAGGTTGTGCAGCAACTGTAAAAAGATATTTGAGGAATGTGTTCTTCAGTTTAAAACTGGAGGAACCACAGAAGAACCAGATTTGGTTCCATAAATGCGAAACACATTTTCAAGAACCTTTTAAAGGAGGAACCAAATGCTGTTCTTTTTATGGCAGGGGTCTCCAACCATGCTCCTCAAGAGCTGCAGAGTTAAGATTAAACCTGAATCCACTCGACCTGATCCAACTAATTACTTCCTTCAGAGGTTCTTGAGGTTCTTGGGGGCCCCACACAAAATTCTGATGAGCTCCTCCTACCTGACCTCTATGAGGAGTTGTAGCACTTGAACTTAACTTCACTAAAGGTCATTAAGGTTCCACAAAAAACAGGTGACTGCATGCCAGCAGTGATTCTATAAGTGCTGTAGGATTTAAGGTGGAATCCTTAAACGGTGCAGAAGTTTCAACTGGTTCACTGGTTAAGGTGGAATGAAAGTGTCAAACAAGCTGGTATCAGTGCGACCGTGGAAATGTAGTGGCACCATTTAAGGTGGAATGAGTTCAGCCTCAAGAAGAACAATCACAAGGACAGTTTCTCTTTGTCTTCAGATTAATATGGTTGTTGATGCACAACGTCAAACGTGACTTTGCTGAGGCCGAACGAGGCCCTTCCCAGTTTACAAATAGTGGCAGAAGATCACCTAAGGCACTGACGGAGGGTTGGAGGACCTGCTCACTGTTATTAGTTTGCACAGTCTTCCAAACTGGCTGGAGAAACCTTATTTTGCACCATCTTCCTTTTATTTTCTGGTTCTAAGGCAGTGAAAAGCAGACCAGCCATAACATTAAAACCACCTGCCTAATACCGTATAGGTCCTTTAAGTTCTGACCCCTTATGAGCTGCCCATAGCATAGCCAGCATGAACTTTCTCCGTCATGTGTGCTACAGTAGTTGTGGGATCAGACCAGATGTTCTAACCATGGCAACCCGTGACCTTGTGGGGAAACACCCCACAAGACCCGCCTGATGTGTTGGAGGTGCTCTGAGCATGTGTGGGCACGTGTGCTCGCTGCCCCTTAGTGTGTGTGTCAGTGTGTGGACGGGTCCAATACCCCTGTGTGGAGCAGAGTGGGTCTATGGACATGTCTCTGTTTACGTAGTGGGAAAAAGAAGGGATGTCTTCTTTGGGAACGCTGTATGAAGGTGGATCAGTGGGAGTCCTCAGGATTGACGGAATCACCTCCAGACCCCGACTGTAGGGAAGTTAGTCCCTTGTTCTCGTGCATGTTTGAGGAAACACTGTTGGACGAGCGGTCACAAGTGGTCACAGCGCCCGCAGGAAGGCCGTAGCCCCCTCTTTATGTCTTCCTGGAGCCTTGACTCTGTAGTTGTTTGCCGGTGTGTGACGTCTTTGGACTTTTGTTGCTGTGCTGTCGGCCGCAGCTTTTCCAATGGGAGAATGTTCCGGCAGCCCTGAACAGGGAGGAGAGCCAGGCAGGAAGTCCGTACACTGTTTATACACCGTAGACTGTTATAACTAGGCAGGTTTGCATCACACCTGGAGCATTTCTATTGGTCAGTCAGGAAGGGACAAATGTCAAGATGCAAGATATGGGTGAAAAATCATGTGACGGAATGATAAATATGAAATATCGACATGATTATTTAAAACACACACACACACACACACACACCACAGGGCAGGTATTGTGGGTGGTGGTGGTGGTGTGTCGTGCTGGATCAGACACCAATCAGAAATATCCAGCCGACAGCGTCCTGTGGCGCAGATGAGCTTCCGTCTGTGACTTTACATCTACAAGGTGGAGACACTCGGTAGGAGCAGTGTTTGTAACAGCGTTTAAACACTCCAGCAGCACTGCCGTGTCTAGCTGCTCCGCGGTGGTCCGGTGGGGTCCAACTTTGAGTCTGACTGGCCTTCTGTTCTTTTGTCAACAGTGGAACTTGGTTTGCGGGAACTACTGGAAAATCCCCCTCCAGCACATCTGCTTCATGACTGGCTGGATCCTGGGCTACGTTCTCCTTGGCACGGTTTGCGATTGGTGAGCTCTCAGAACCACAATGTTTGTTTATGTCTTATAGTGTCTGTCTTTGTTCTCCTGGAGTAGCTGTGGGGCTCGCAGATGATCTGACTGACCCTCGATTGAGGAGCTGAACTGTGGGATGTTTTCATAGCTTGACGCACTTTTGTCCACCAGGAAATGAGAGAAGTCATTATAGGAGACACACAGACCAGATATTGCTGTTTTCAGGAGGTCCTAGACTACAAGATATTTTCAGATTAGTTCTTCAAAATACTTGGTCCATACTTGGAGCTCTGTTCCACACAGTTCCACTGCTCCACAGCTCAATGCTGGGGGGCTTTATATCCCCCCAGCCCACGTCTGGCATTAGACATTGACGCGGTGGGACCGTTTGGACCATTGTACTCGTGTTAATAAAACTGTCTCGTTCAGGTTGGGTCGTCGCCGGGCTCTCCTGCTCTCCGTCTCTCTCTCCAGCCTGTTGGGAGTTGCTGTTTGCCTGTCTAACAGCCCTGCTGCCTTCCAGCTGCTCCGCCTGTGTCAGGGCACGGCGCTGGCCGGAGTCTTCCTGTCGTCATACATCGCCCGTAAGTCCCGCCGTCCCCGCTGTCATGTGTTCTCATTACGCGTAACGGTGTGACCTCATTATAGTGTCAGCAGACAAATAGGCACATTGAGACGGAATGCTGTCTACAGTACAATTTAACATCAGCTGCCACGGAACCCTGACTCGGAATACCACCCAACCCATGACTCGGAATACTATGACTTCCTTATGTAATGCCGATCGGGAGGGGAGGAGGACGCAGCGTGTCAACAACGTGTTTCTGTGTGTGGAAAGTGGGTTAATCAGGCAGCACGATGGCCTGCAGATTAGGAGGATCCTGTTTATGTGCAGCGTTCCTGACTTGCTTCATGTCTCCCAGATGAGATGTTTATTCGTTGAAGGAGGAACGAGGGGTATTAGAGTAGATGGAGTTGGATCAAATCAGGAAAAAGGCATTTGGAAAACCGTCTCACTTGCGACACCTCGATCTTCGTTTTAACTGTATTGAGGGATGGAGGTGAAAGAAAACTGACCTATGAAAACTGAAGAAATATCTTGTAAACATCTTTTAAGCGTTTGTGTGGTGGTCCTGAGGGGTCCAGATCATTGAAGATCAGGGTGAAAGGAGGAGAATAAAGTCTGCAGAGAAACAGATGAACTACAGTCTGGAATTATAGAACCACAAAGAGCTCCTGTGTGATCAGAGAGAGGAGAAATGAGGAGGATATGGATGATTGGTTTATGCCCATGTACTGCTGGAATGGTCCCAAGCTGTGGAGGTCTTCTTCTGTGTGCAGAAGGTGCAGACAGGTTGATTGACGGTGCTGAGGTGTTTTTCCATAAATATCTCCCTCTCTGACCCATGACACAGGAGCTGCTCTATGAGACTCACAGTCATCACCTCCTGCTTTTAGTGGTCAGTAGCCGTCCAGCTCTCTGGTTTCAGGTTGGAGACCCCTCGCTCGACACATTTCTGTTTTCCCTAATCTGGATTTATGAAACCCTGGGGCATGCATGATCGTTAAGTACAGCGAGGATGCAGGTCCAGATCTGATATTCGAAAAACACAGAAGATCTTTTGGAAATGGTTCATCCATATGTTGTTCCATCCATCCAACTTTCTGTCCATCTGGCCAGTCAGTCAGCCACGCTCTCCCCAAACCCCTCTACCAGATCTGTCAACACCAGTTATATCCCAGAGATAATCACTTAAGCATGTCCTGGGTTTCCCCTGGGTTTCCCCGGGGTCTCCTCCTGACCAGACTTGCCCGGAACATCTCATCAGGCTAGACTTTTGATAAAGGTGGGAGAAGCCAAAGTCGTTGAGGTCAACAATCCTCCTGCTATGACCGTTTCTATATTTGTCTTTCTCGAGTTTCTTCTGGTTAGAGCTCACAAGAACCATCTCCTTCATGTCTCCACGGGTGTGTCCCAACGTCAAGGCCACAAATTAGAGTCTAAGCTGACACAAAATAAGGCCATCCACCAGCTTGTAGGGTTCCTCGCTAGTTTTCCACCCTGGGAAGCCAGTGTTTCTCATCCCGACCTTCCTGTGATTGTCCTTCATGAGCGAATGCGTGTGGACGATTGTTAACTCGGAGGAAAAAGCTGGAGGAATGCGTCGTGCAGCGTTTCTCGAGAACATACCAGCCCATCTGTGTTGTGTTAAAGCTGTGTGGGGGCTCCTGAAATGCGTGGGCGTAGGAGGCGCAGGGTTTCACCAGCAGCAGGAGCAAAACACGCCGACTGAAAGCCTGAAATTCTTCTGAGGTCAAATTCAATCCAGGTGGAAAGTTTAGGAATGACTGACGTTGGACGGATGAAAAGCTTTCGTTTTTCAGATCCTCAGCCAGAGTTTGAGAACAATGGCAGGATGGAGAGCACTGGTTGGAGGTGAAGCCCTGTGGTTCTTTCCTGTTCTCTCTATTGGGGGACTGGAAAGAGTCTGAAGAGTTCAAGGTCATCCAGTCTGTTCAGAATGTTCCAGCTTTTCACCAAAACCATGCAAACGGTGGTTCTTCATCAGGCTGGAAGGAGGTCTCTGCATCGTGTAGAACAGTCGTAATTGTTCTTAACCTTTACTGCTTTCCTGAGATAGAGAACCAAACCTATTGTCATCTTTAGGAAGCAAGTTGAGGGTGAATTGGGGGCATCGCTTGGTCCGGGCTTCCAGGGATGAAGCTCGGAATGACCCTCAACTGAAAGCAAAACTGACCACCGAACAAACTCGACACCCTGTTAATGAAAGTGACCACAAAGATTCCTGGGGAAACACCAGCCCTCCTGCCCCCCACACACACACTTAGACACAGTATGGACTAAAGTATTGGGACACCCACCTGTTTCTTCTGAAGTCAAGGGCATTAAAAAGACTTTATCCCACTTTTTTTGGAGCAACTGTCTCTACTGTCCAGGGAAGACATTCTACTAGATTTTGGAACATTGCTGTGAGGAGATGATTGCATTCTTTGCCAATAGTGATAGTGAGAACAGGATGTTGGATGAACACCACCCCACCTCATCTTCAACTCTCCTGGTCATCCCAGAAGTACTGGATGGAGCTCCATCATTCCAGAGAACACTGTTCCACTGCTCCACAGCTCAATGCCAGGGGGGGCTTGATACCCCTCTATGGTGCCACTAGGTTCATGATTATCTGCTCTGGAAAGTGCTGTGCATTTGCACAGCAGTGTCAACAATGCGTACAACCTAAAGTAGAAGGGGAGTTCACGAACGTTGGTCTTTTTCTCTGTGTGTCACTCTGACCGTCTCTCTCTGCTGCAGGTCTGGAACTGTGTGACCCCACTCACAGGCTGATGGTCTCCATGGTCAGTGGCTTCTTTGCCGTTTTCGCCGAGCTGTTGTTGCCAGGCCTGGCGGTGTTGTGCGGTGAATGGCCGGTGCTTCAGGCAGTGGCAACACTTCCCCTGCTGTTACTTCTCTCGTATTGGTGGTCAGTCGGCTGTTTTAACACAAACTATTAACACCCACACACACACACACACACACACACACACACACACGCGCGCAAGTGCACCCACACGTCGCTGCATGGTCTGAGAGTGAGTCACGGGGTAAGCGTCGGTGTGTAGAGTGGGCACTTGTGTATTTCTGTAGCTGGGCTGAAATCAGACCTGAAATCTCCATCCACATTAAAGATCATTAAACCAGGAGCGAAGCAGCGTGACCAGACCCAATTCTCTCACACACACACACACACACACACACACACACACACACACACACACACACACACACACACACACTATGGCTTCAGCATGACTGAACAGGTTAGGCTAATTTAATATAAAGAGTATAAAGGCAGGGACGAATTAGGTTCTAAATCCATTAGAAATTGGAGACACGCTGCGAGACACGCTGCGAGACACGCTGCGAGACACGCTGCGAGACACACTGCGAGACACGCTGCGAGACACGCTGCGAGACACGCTGCGAGACACACTGCGAGACATGCTGCGAGACAGACTGTGCTGAAATGAGTAACAGGTTTAAATACTTGAGCCATTGTGTATTTAATGTGTACAGTATTCAATGCCCTCTTCAATAAACCCTGTGTCTGTGTGTTTCGACAGCTGGGCCTCTGTTTTCCCAGAGTCTCCCCGTTGGCTTCTGGCAACATCTCAGATTCCTCAGGCCAAGAGGTGTCTGCAGTTGTTCTCCACCCGAAACGGAGCGTGTATCAGCGATGAAATCTACCCCGCTGAGACTCTTCTGACGGGTATTAACGGAGTTGGTTACTTTTGCACTCTTCGAGGAGTGAGGTCAGGTGTGACTGGTTTTCACACCAGCACCACCTGCTCCATTTTGGTCCAGGTCCACTTGTGGACCAAAACAACCACACCCAGTCCCTTTAGAGGAGGTGGTGTCGGTCCAGTCCCAAATGAACTCTGTAGTGGTTAGTTTGTGGGAAGAACGTGATCCGACCTCGATCCGTACTGGGCAGGTTTGAGCTGGACGGCTCTGCGGGTGTAATTTGAACTGGTGTACTGGTCAGATAATCACTACAGCTATGAACAAACACCATCTCTACTGCTGATCCAAGTTAAACTGCACACACACACCTGGACTGGACCAGAACCTCCACCTTCTACCTGTAATTACTTTCTTGCTCACGCAGATCTGACCAATCGGTAGAGAGAACTTTTCCTCGTGTGAAAACGATCCAAACCACTTGGATCCCAAAATCCACTGGTTCTGGCCAAAGCAAACGAACTACAACCGAACCAAGGTTTGTGTTTCTGTTACATAGTATCATTTTGGTCTCCAGATGTTGTCTAATTCCACCTCCCATCCAGATGATAACCTGCCTCAACGTCCTGCAATTGGGCCAAAAGTGCGAAACCACCAGAAAAGTGTTTTCACGCTGGACCGAGACCACCTATTTAGGTTGGCCCGAATTCTGGTCCTTCTGGTCTGGACCATACAGAGTAGGTGTGAAAGCAGCCTTGACTGTGAACCCACTGTTCTCTTGCTCTGGAGAAATTCACAGATGTTGTGTGAAGTCAGGAAACAATAGAGGTGATATCTGTGATTTATGAGTCTGATCTCCAACAGCTCGATCTTCTGCTGGTCTGTCAGAGAGTGGGCTGAAGGGTGACCTGAAGTGCAGCGTTATATGTGCTGTAGAAGATAATTGTGAGGTCCCTTAAATAGTGTTCCTCTGTGGTCGGCGGACGAAACCATGCATTGTTGGCTGCAGATGTTCACGCTGATGGAATGTTCCACATCGTGGACTGAATTGCATTAGTCCAGATCCAGGTCTGTCCGGGTCACTGAAAGAGCTCATTTGATGAGTCTAAATGGAGAATTTGACCTTCCCTTCCCGCTGCCTGAGGATTTAAACTCCGATAGGAATGCAGATCCTCTCTCTAACCACCTGAGAAAAGTCCAGTTTGGCGTTCTTTCTAACCCCACCCACTTTGTCCTGTAGAGATTGATGTGGCTTTCCCTGAAGACCCCCAACCACAGTACCATCATGTCCTGGAGCTGCGACACACCAGAGTGATCTGGAGGAACTGCCTCATTTTAGCATTTACTCTGTGAGTAGAAACAACAGCACTGTACTAAACACTGTAGTGTACTGTGTCTGTCGTCCTCTAGTCCCTCATCAGTGCTCACAGGACGCTGACCACAGGACGCTGTCGGCTGGACGTTTCTGGTTGGTGGACTGTTCTCGGTCCAGCAGTGACACTGAGGGGTTTAAACACTCCAGCAGCACTGCTGCGTCTGATCCACTCATACCAGCAACACACACTAACACACCACCACCATGTCAGTGTGACCGCAGTGCTGAGAATGACCCACCACCCACATCACAGCTGCTCTGTGGTGACCATCCCCTCGTCAGCATTCAGTATAAATGCACTTGTGCAGTATAAAAGTCCCTTTCAGGCGCATTCTGATGACTCTTTGTCCACAGTTTCATCGGAACCGGGATCCAGTACTGCTTCACCAGGAACATTCACATCTACTCCTCACAATTCTACTTCGGCTACTTCCTGCGCACGCTGACCGGAGCATTGGCCTGTGTGTTCCTGTGTGTGTCTGTGGACCGCGTCGGCCGCAGGGGTATCCTGCTCCTGGCTGCTATCGTCACCGGCTTGTCCTCCCTGCTGCTGCTGGCCCTCACTCAGTGTAAGTACCTTCTAGCCTTTGATCAGTTAGTGTAGTGGTCACTCAGTACCTGGGGGTACAAACCCGATTAACGCTCTGACCGTTCATTCCCTTACTGTTTAATATCACACTGATGTGTGTATTTATGTATTTATATTTATGATCATATTCTATATGAATGTTTGACCTGTCAGACCTGCAAGGGGGGCTGGTGTTGGTGCTCTCGGTCCTGGGACTCCTCTCCTCTCAAGCTTTGGCGATGCTCAGTGTTTTCTTTGCCAGTGAAGTCATGCCAACGGTTGTGCGGTAAGTGGCGTCTAGGCATTGCATTAAAAATGACACTGTTTAGTGGCATAAACACATGGATTTTTTGATTTCGTTTGAATGATCTGAAATCGATTCATATAAAGCTGAGATCGATCTTCAACCCTCTGGAGTCGTCAGGTTTCCGTCGTAGAACCAGAATAAACCCCGTCAGAAAGCTGAACTTTACACATTTATAAAGAAACCAAACCTGTTGTAGGTTGTTGTGAGAGAAGCACAGGTGACAGAGAGGCTTCGGTCGGTCAGTCACAGCGCCAGCTTTGCTGACCCCCCGAATTCAGCTGGTCATGTGATCACAGCAGGTCCGGCAGCTCTTACTGGGGGATGACGAGCTGAGAAAAGGGGTTAAAGCCCGTTTACTCCTGTAAGGGTCGTTTTCACACTGAGCTCCGAGATTAGAGGACACGCCTCCGTCACACCTCCTCAGGTCTGTGGGCCTGTTTGCAGCCGTACTCTTCAGACCCTTCAAATCCTCACAGCAATGTTCTAAAGTATAAAAGAGAGCCTTTTCTGGACAGTAGAGACAGTTACTCCAGCAAAAGCAGGATCAACTGTTTTAACACCATTGATTTTTGAAGAAATGAGGAATAAGCAGGCGTCCCAATACTTTTGTCTATTTATAGTGTATATTGTAATTAGTATTGTAGTAAAAGTGTGTGTGTGTGTGTGTGTGTGATAGAGAGCTGAGTCACTCTCACACTTCTGTCGCAGTGTTTTAAACAGCAGTTTCTCTCGTTCTCAGAGGTGGAGCTCTGGGTCTGGTCATGGCCGCGGGCTCCGTGGGCATGGCCGCCTCCTCTCTGATGGAGCTGCAGAATAATGGTGGATACTTCCTGCACCATGTGGTGTTTGCCTCCTTCGCCGTGCTCTCCGTGCTCTGCATCATGCTGCTGCCCGAGAGCAAACGCAAAGCCCTGCCGGACTCCCTGAAAGACGGAGAGAACCTGCGCCGCCCGCCCCTCTTTCTGTCCCGCGGGCAGAGGGACAGCCTGCCCCTGCTTCGTACCCGCCAGCCAGCCTCCGAGTACAACCCCGACAACTACTCCCGCCTGGTCAGCGCCACCAGGAAGATGCTGGCCAAAGAATCGGTGCCGTACAAGATCGTCCTCCCATCCGAGCCGCCGCCGCTGCAGAATAACGACACCTCACAGACAGATCGAGAGGACTCGTCATAGCAGGAGCAGCGGAGCAGCGTTTCACACACCTGCCCTGACTGACCGGTTCTCGGTTGTCCGCAGGAAAGGCTCCTTTGACGATGAATAAACATACAGACGATGTTCTACGAAACATAAGGGTTTGGACATTCAAACGATCCAGCTTAAAAATAATCTGTGCCGAGGGCGGCAACGTGACCACGTGACCGTAGTTTCACCTCGTCTGTCTGCTGCAGACGACTGCTGCTAGTCGCGTCCAGTCACACGTCCAGCCATTTTGGAGAAGAATACGAAATGCGAGGCAACATGTTCATATTTATAAAGGTGAAGCCAGAGTCCCACGACCTCATTCTTCCAAAGTGCAGATCCACACACCCTGTGTGGGTTCTGAAAGAGATCCGATCCCAGCAGGTTTACAGGTTTACAATCAACCACAACTGACATGGTGTGTTAGTGTGTGTTTCACTGCAGTGCCACACTCCACTACCAAGTCAGTGTCCCACCGCCCACATAGGGTCCTGATCTTTGAAGATGAATCAAGTCTGCAGAGAAACAGATGAACTACAGTCTGGAATTATAGAACCACAAAGAGCTCCTGTGTGATCAGAGGAGCTGATAGGATGGACAGGGAGGTGGTCATAATGTTGTGGTTGATTGTAAACCAGTAAAATCAGTTTCAGACAGTCATTGTGTTTGTATGTATGTTTATGTTAAAACCACAAAAATATGATTAGATGCATCAAGATATAGTTTCTCCAGAAGGACGTGTGGGACTGTTGTTCTGTTGAGAAGGAAGATGAAGGTGATCAGGATCAATAACTGATGATAACTGTCGTCTGATCTGATCAATATTTATTGATCTACTCATACAGAAGTGGTGTCTCTCAGTACGGCGTCGGGTTTAACGCAACACACCAGACGTCTCTGCATGGAGGTGTAGATGTTCTTAATGTCCTGTGATGATCCATAAAGCGTCATTCTGTTGTGTGTTTACAGAAAAGGTAGAACCACTGGTTGCAGGACCTCATTTGCGTAACACTGTTCTGTCAAAGTGTCTGTAATGAAGACCAAAGGTGATCTGGCATCGTACCGTTGATTGGTGCTGACCACGGTGCCTCCACTGGGCGTCTTCGACAAGACTAAAGCTGGTCTCGTCACTGAAGACCAGTCACTGCCGTTCTGACTCCGTGACACTGTCGTTGTTTTCTGGGTGCAAACTAAGCTCGGCCCTGTTGTTTACAAGCAAAGGAACCTTTGTTTAGTGAGGTGTTCTAGACTGCTGTTTGACTCTGTCCTTCTTTTGTAAGCCCGGTTTATGATGCGTAGGTGACGCTGTCCACACTGGCACCAATATTCACTAATCCAGGCGTTGTGTTGGTGTGATGTCCACACTCCAGAACGTTCTCCCCCACTCACACTGGACGGTTTGTCTTGTCTAACCATTGATGCATTTCTACACCCTCTTTATGTGAACATGTCACTGTGTGACAGCATACTTGAGTTGGACATACTGGTTTTGTACCGTGAGACGCTGTCTCTTAGCTAGTGTTCTCCACTTTCCAGGCTCTTAGGCTTGGGTTGTTGGGTAAACAGCGTGGATCACTTGAGAACTGGTCCCTGTCCACTTAGCCCGCCTGTCTCATGGCTCTCATTAAACCTGTCTTGTGACCACTTTTGCTCATTTAGACGGGCTGAACTCATACTTTTCGAGACATGTCCACATGGAGCTGTCAGTGTACACCGTCACTACTATATCTGAACCTCATAACTGCTGACGTTCCCTCTCTTACACTCTACAAAAGGTTCTTTAGGCAGTGCTGCCGAAGAACTCATTTTGAAAGCTTTGTTGTCCTTGTGAAAGGTTCCTCGGACATTATTGAGTTATTTCTTCTTCACTCAAAGAACCCTTTGTTAAACATTCATCTCAAAGAACACCACCAGCAACCACTGGTGAGATTCTGGCATCCAGAACCGTTACTGACTCATTTTTTTAAGCAACGTTAAAATGAATCCTTTTTCTAAGACGCACTGGATGAAGAGGGAGTCAGTCTTTATTAGGTCAGTTTAGTGAATTTGTCTCAAGCTTTGTGCTTTAATGACATCCAGCTGGAGAACAAAACGAGAACTCCGTGAACTGAATGAAGCCTTTGATTTGAGTATCCGGATCACATGCTAACGCTCTGTTTGTTTCCATTTTTTTTATTATTCTTTCTCGAATGTGAAGCTTGATGTTTTTCTCTGTATCTCAGGAAACGTGGCAACTTCATGCTTGAGTTAATGTTTTGCAATCTGTACAGAAATAAAGTTTACCTTTGCTTTTCCCATTTCTTATTTCTTACATGGCACTTCTTTACACTCTATAAAATATAATGATGATGGACCAGAATGGGGAGGCGAGTGGCTCAGCGATCTAACACACCACCACTTTGATCTGTGGATCGTAGGTTCAAATCCCAGGAGGTGCAGGTCGCCGTTGGCCGGAGCTCTCTCTGGTCGTTGTTGGCTGTTGTACCAGTGCTTTCCTCCAAGTGCATTGGCTGCCCAGCAGCTTCAAAAGAGGCAGGACTGGCTTCACATCTACAGGGGTTGGACGATGAAACTGAAACACCTGCTTTTAGACCACAATAATTGATTAGTTTGGTGTTCTAGGGCCTCCTTTTGCGGCCAATACAGCGTCAATTCGTCTCGGGAAGGACATTTTATGGATACAACCCGGGTTAGCACCCGAACATCCCTTTCAGACGGTGTCCTCTTGCGTCCACAGTTAATCCTGTTGGATGTGGTTGGTCCTTGGTGGTGCTGATGTTACCCTGGATACCGTGGCTCTTGATACATCACAAAGACTTGCTGTCTTGGTCACAGATGCGCCAGCTAGACGTGCACCAACAATTTGTCCTCTTTTGAACTCTGGTATGTCCCCCATAATGTTGTGTTCATTGTGATATTTTGAGCAGAACTGTGCTCTTACCTGCTAATTGAACCTTCACACTCTGCTCTTACTGGTTCAATTAATGAAGATTGACCACCAGGCTGCTCCAATTTAGCCATGAAACCTCCCACAATAACATGACAGGTGTTTCAGTCTCATTGTCCAACCCCTGTATCAGAGGAGGCTTATCTTCTCCATCCTAGTGTTGGGAGCATTGATGCACATTTGACATGAACGTTCAGGAGCATCCACACATCTAGACTGGCCCACAAAATCCCCAGTTTTGAATCCTCTTGAAAATCTGTGGAACAGCCTGGAACGAATTCCAGCGAAACCTGACTTCCACAAAATTAATTTCAGCTTAAGGGTTTTCAAGATTATTGTGTGGCTGCTATAATATTTTCTTCTTTGGCCTCCTGTATTCCAGCAGGTGGTGCCATAACACACGTTTTAGTGGCTCCTCTCTTTGGCCGTACTCTAGGGATGGGTGTTACACCAAGGCCTGTTTCCTGACTATGCTGATACACACCGATCCACGCTGTAGTTCTGATTATAGTGAATCTTATTTATAAGGTGTCTCTTAAAAATAGACATACTGGGTTTTAAAGATCACCGAGTCGATATGTACCAAACATGGCTTCATATGATCCCAGTGCGGTCGAGCAGACGTACCAGCAGGTCGGTCAGGAACTGATGCTCTCTACAGGCCCATCTGCTTCTACAGAAACCAGCAGCAGGCGACTGGCATCTACACTTCATTCTCCTGCCTGATTGGGCCGCTCAGCACCTCCCGTGGAAAGCACTACAGAAATACTCTTATTAATACTCTAAAATATTCCCCTTTGGGGTCAAGAAGGTCACGTACATTTACACTGATGGCATTTAGCAGAGTCATCAGACCAGGTCAGCTCTGGTTTTTTTAAGGTGGTCTTGCTCTTTGGATGGGAAGAAGCAGCGAAAGCTCCAGGTCCATTTTGACCCACTTTAAAGGCGAACTCTCCGAACGACTGATTTGTAAGACCTTGGGTTTGACAGGGTTAAATTCCATCTTGCTTCTCCTGCTACGTGTAGAGAGATCACATCACGCCAGCAGGGAGCTGGCTCGCTCCGTGCACATTCGCAGGAATTGAAGGAATGTTTAGCAGGATAAAGTCTTTTAGGTGTTTCGGATTCCTGAGGAATTCCTCAGCTGTGGCTGGTGGTGTGGGCAGCCTGGCTGCATACGGGTGCAGGGTGGCCTACTTTTGTCATACCTGATTAGGCCTCTCAGGGTCTGCAGGCTGGAGGGGCTCGGAAAGATCACTCTCGTGGTATGACTGTTGGGTGGAGGTTTGTTTTTTTTATGTTCGGTTGTACTTCTGCATTTCTGGTCCAGACCGAGCCTAAGGGAAAACGTCCCATTCTACTCATTCCACCTTTTATGTGGACAAGAACACCGCCCGATTTTCCTGCCCGTACTTCCTGACTATGCTGGTTCCCCTGAGGACTGAAATATGGCAGCGTCCCACGTTCAGTACTTTATCATTTCTCTGTGTGACAGAAGAGACCGGTCAGCTGTACAGCTAAATGCTCCTCTCTGACCCACTTACTGGCCTGCTTGTAAAGTGTCCAAACCTGTCCCTGGATCTTTGCAGAAACAGGCCGGAGGTCACCCAGAGTCTGGGTTAGACCCACTGCACGGAGAGGACAGTGGTAGGGGGTGTTTTGGGAGTAAGGGCTGCGTCTGCAGGGCAGCCGGGGTCAGTCCCACATATCAGAAGCCAAGTGTCATCTGGATCCCACAGGTCTTCTGGTGTCCACTGACCAAACTGCCCCATGTGCTACTAAAGTGGATACACAAGATAATGGCGCATGGAGGAGAACAGAGCAGGTGATTATAAATGAGAGGGGAGGGGCTGTTTGCCCTCTTTGCTCATACAGTGTTCAGATTTCAGAATAAAAGTCCCGAGAAAGGATAATACTGATACATACAAAAATAAAAATAAAAAAAATAATAAAGACTTCCCATATAAACTGCAGTAAACTGTGTTTGGAGAGCAGCGTGATTTTATTACGTATAGAAGAGTATTGAAGAACTTTACCTACCATCTCAGACCAGATCCTTTAAGACGAGACTGAGAACTGATGTAAGAACTTGAAAGTGTGTCAGTCCTGAGCTCACCTTCATCTCAAGCTTGTTAACCGGTACAGATCGATAAGGTGTTGGATAACACTGCATGTACGAGTAGCACCGTGGCCTTCGTTATCATATTGATCCTCTTCTACTCAGTGCGTCTCCAGCATACTTCTCTCCTAATGAACCTCCTTTTCTCAGCAATGGTCACAATGGCCTCTTTCTGTGACTGAGCTCAATCATAACATTATATCCTTATTTCTCCTCTCACTGTCCATCCTATCAGCTCCTCTGACCACACAGGTCTATAATTCCAGACTGTAGTTCATCTGTTTCTCTGCAGACTTTATTCTCCTCCTTTCACCCTGATCTTCAATGATCAGGACCCCACAGGACCACCACAGAGCAGATATTAAACCCTGGACTGGACTGAGAACAATCCACCAATCAGAAATGTCCAGTCGATAGCTTCCTGGAGGATGACCAACACAAACTGTGCACAAACAGATGAGCTTCTGTCTGGGATTTTACATCTACAAGGTGGAGACACGCGGTAGGAGTGTCTTATAGAGTGGACAGTGAGACACTGTGGTGAGACACAGGGTTTAAACACTCCAGCAGCACTGCTGTGTCTGATCCACTCGTACCAGCACAACACACACTAACACACCACCACCACGTCAGTGTGACTGCAGTGCTGAGAATGACCCACCACCCACATAACAGCTGCTCTGTGGTGGTCCTGTGGGGTCCTGATCATTGAAGATCAGGAGAATAAAGTCTGCAGAGAAACAGATGAACCACAGAATTAGAATCACTGGAAAGCCGTATTCCTGAAAAGAAAAACAACCTCGATCACACAATAGTGGTCAAATGTATTGATTACGTTGTTGAAATCAATGTTCTTCCACTTTTCTGACTCACATGAGAGTGAGAGTGAAAAAGCTTCAGGCCACTTCACATTTTCCAGTGTGATTGAATCTTCCACTTCACCCAAGTCAGACCCAGTCACATGGTTCAGTGCCCAATACCCCCAACACACACACA
The DNA here is from genome assembly GCA_034509495.1 of Acestrorhynchus altus. Lineage (NCBI taxonomy): Eukaryota > Metazoa > Chordata > Actinopteri > Characiformes > Acestrorhynchidae > Acestrorhynchus > Acestrorhynchus altus. The sequence goes on from CM067523.1 coordinate 21,575,472, forward strand.
CACACACACACTATTACCAACACCACCATTGAGATGGAGAAAAACAGGCCGGCCGACTCAGCACCACGTCAGATGGGACCTTCGAGCCTTTCTCTTTACACAACAAAGCCTGTAAAAGCAGCCGCTCTTCTGTGTGCTCTTTACCTACAGAGACAAAAAGACAACAACTGGGAAACCAACATTAAACCAGTTTAAAGTTAAGGTTAAGACTAGACTTGGTCTCAAAACAACCACAATTTTCTCCAAAGTTTGATCAGTGAGAAAACAGCCCGGCGTGTGCTATGGTGGGCAAGGAGCGTCGGATCCACGCTGTTTAATGAAGCTGGGGTTTCTGATGTAGGAAGGTAAGTGACTTCCAGTCGATAGATGAAAACGAGAGTCACAGCCAGGGCTCACAAACGCAGTTCTGTCCCAGCAGAACCAGCATTTTAACATGTCCATTCGTCCAATCCAACCTCAATATGACATTCCTAAACTAGCTGGAAAATGATGAACAACAAAAAAGGGGGAGGCCTGGTACGTTCTGCTCTCACAGGCTGTGTGGGGTCTGATATGATACAATAGTGGGTTTACAAAGCTGTCAGAGCCGGCAGTTCTGATTGTGTTTATGACAATTTCCCTGTATATACACGTACAGACGGCTGGATAAACAGGATCTTAGAACGTGACACATGATTAGGGTTGGGAACAGCTCAGATACCGGTACACCAACCTGATCCACACTGATTATATGGGCATCACTGAATCACTCATGTTAGAACTGAGTTTCAGGTTGTTGTTTTTGGGCAGTTCTAGGTTCAGTATCGGTTCAGGTGTGTATGTCCTCAAAGCGACATAAGGACCTGTTTTGCAAGCGCTTTCCATGAAGCCATGACTTTCCATACAATCAAATGAACCATCCCTAAACTCACCGCCACACACTGACCTCAGAGGACCATCAGAGGACTGTGTTTCCCAGAGCTTCAAAAACAAGTTTCACAAGTTTGCTGTGCAGCTGTCGGAGGAATCACGTTCTGCAGGTGTCTTATTGCATTCAGATCAGGTTCCAGATACACTTCATATCGGTCAGTGCACACCAATCATCACCAATTGGCATGATGTTGCTTGAGCAGCGTTCACCAGAGTGTAAAGGTAAAGGTGCACCCCATTCACACACAGTGATACACACACACACACACACACACACACACACACACACACACCAGCTGGGGAGTTGGGGTGTTGGTTTATCAGGCTGTAGCTTCTATGAAACTATGGGGCACCTTGGAACCACTGTCTACAACTCTTGGTCTAGAGCTTCGTGTCTAGAACTGTGACCGGCTCTGCAGAAGGACGCATCTTTAAATAGTAAAAGGCCTTAATAGGGCCTTGACCCCACGTTCCTTGAACCCAGTGCTGGAAGGCAAACTGCAAACCAGCAAGCCATCATACCATTGAGAACATCAGGATCATCAGTGAGACAGTGTGGGCAGCAGCATCATCATCATCATCATCATCATCATCATCATCATCACTTTTGATCCAGTTACCTTTAAGCCAGGCATCCTTGTCCCCGTCCCATAGTTCTCCTCCATAATTACAGACTCAGGGCCACTGAGGCTGCTGGTCTGAGGACATGAAACCAAACCTTCTGGAAGCCTCTCGTATAAGATGGGCACTTTGCCACAAACACAGATTACTCAGGAAGATGAACGAAGTAATGTGATCTCTCACAACTGAAGGAAACACATAACCGTAAATGCGGCCTCATTTATTCAGGCCAAACGCCAAAGGATTGTCCTTTAATTACCATATTTTCATCTGTAACTGTACATTTGATTATAATTATTTAAATATCTGGAATCGATTATATTAAATATACACTAATGTCCGATATGTAAACAATCCGTAACTATAAATGGGCTCCATCGGTCATTGATAGGTGATGCAGAGACAGAGGATTGTTTCGGTCAGATGTCACGTTGGTTGTGTCCAGTTGTAATAATTGAAAGCTGTAATAATTGTTTGTTTGCTTCCTTTTTAAATGATATGATCGTCTGGGTCTGTCTCCAGCTAAACCAGTTAAACCAGCTTCAAATCCAAGCTGATTTCACTGATTTTCCATTCGATCCAATTCCAAGCAATACCAATTATCGATACAGATACATTAAGGTTTGGGATTTTCATGACAGATTGTAAATGTGAAGAAAAATCTAACAGAAAAAAACTTTCAGAAATCAGAGCTTCTTTGCTTCTTTTTAATAACACTTGACCTTTTTGTTCCTTTTTTAAACTTTTTTTAAATTCAATAATAACTGATTGTTTTCAGTTCCATGTTGTTTTGATTTTTTAGTTTAAAAATAACTTTGAACAAAATATTTGATTATTAAAAAGAAGTGAAGCTCTGATTTCTGATCAGAATTTTGTTCACATTTACCGTCTGTCATTGCTGAAAAACGTATCGGTATTGATAATTGGTACAGATAATTAGTATCAGTATTGGTGTTGATAATTGGTATTGATCATTGGTATCATTAATAGGTATTAGTCATTGGTATTGGTATTGCTATAGAAAATTGGTATTGGTATTGTAATTAGTATAGACAATCGGTATTGGTATAGATAATTGGTATTGGTATCAGTAATTAGTATCGGTAATTGGTAATTGGTATCGGATCGAATATAAAGTGTGGGGTATCGCCCATTCGTGATTATCAAACTTCTGGCGGGATTTAGGGCCGCGCGGAGGAGCGACTCGTGAGACGGGCGGAGCAGCAGCAGCAGCAGCAGTGACGTCAGCGTGCGAGGGGCGGGGCGGAGATGGCGGAGCTGCGCGCGCTGCGGCGGGAAGAAGAAGAAGAAGGAGAAGAAGAAGAGGAGGAGAGGAGCTGCAGCGGGAGCGGTGAGACAGAAGGAGGGATAGAGGGAGATAGGGAGAGAGAGAGAGGGATGCAGCTCTGCGGGGTTTACAGGGTTTGTTTACGGGGTTTACAGGGTCGCGCTTATGCTAAGCTAACGCTGTGTCCGTTAGCTCACTGGCTAATGATGCTACAGCTGACTGAACTGGAGCCAGTCCTTCAGAACCAATTCACCCAGTTCACACCCAGTTCACACCCAGTTCAGACCCAGATTATATACAATCATATATAACACATAATAATAATAATAATAATAATAATAATAATATCCACAACAATATATCTGTTATTTATTTATTTGTGTGTGAGAGAGAGAATTAGGATTATATATTAAATGTGTTTATAGTCTGATATATTTTTATTAGTGTTAGATAAATACACTAATAAATATCACAAGTTTATATAACACTAATAATAATAACATAAATCTACCTCCAGTCAGATTTATTAATATAATAATAAAACTGTTCATTTTAACAATATTAATATATATAACAGTTATATATCATCTCAGATTTACTCATAATATCAATATAACAAAAGTCAGATTATAATATATATAACAATATTAGTAGATAACATTACTAATAATATTTATTAAAACTCTCATTAGATTTATTCATGATATTAATATAGTAATTTCTATCAGCTCAGATTTTAAATATAATATTTACTAAGTCATATGTATCACTAATAATTATAATATGTACAATTTATAATTTTAATGTTTTGCTGCTAATTATAGTAATAATTGCACTGGTAATATCATAATGAGAATAAATGTTTAAACTTACAATAACTAATAATAATAAAAAGATTTAATGATGGAAAAATATACAAATGAGAATGAATACATACATACATTAATGGGTTAGTGTCAATGGGTTAAGAATTATAAAAATGGCAAGGGTAGAAAAATTTTATAAATTAGTGAGGAAATATTGAAATAAGTAAAAATATACAAAGGGTTGAAATAAATATAAATGTTTTATATGAAGATACACATTTAACAGTTGTTTTATTTTGCAAATTTATAATTTTTTATTTTTTTGCAGTTAGTAAATGTAATCAGATTCTCTATAAAAGAATCTATAAACAGCCCCGAATCTTATTGATCATTTACAAAACCATTTATTTATATCTCCCTTGTTTTTCCTTGTTTTCATCTAAATTCTGTTCTGGTTTGGTAATTTGGTGGATTTTTAATCCAATAGAAAGAGTTTGGTTTGTTATTAAATCTCTCAGTTGTTTATATAGAACCAATAAATTGTCACGATATCCAATAAGGTTTCTAGACTTAAATGTTAGATCGGTGTAATAAATTGTTCGCTCGGTGTAACCGAATCGCCTCCTGTCTCGCGGGAACGTTTTGTTAAATCGAAGGTAAGATTTACGGCTGTTATTTTATATATTTGTAAATTTGAGGCACAACGTGGTGAACATTGACCCTGCTGTGTCTTGGAAGCACGATTTCAGGTTGTTTTCTTGATCAACATCAATGGTCTTTATATGATCTCTTTTGGCTGCTAGGTCTCATTCTTCTACACTTGACACAGTCCTTTGTCACAATGTAGATAAACAGTGTAGGCGACAAAAGTGAGTACACCCCTCACGTTTCTGCAGTTACGTTCAGTTACCTTGAAACTGAACGACAGCGCGGTAGGCGAGGTCATGCACCGGTTTTCCAGGACGGGTTCCTGTAAGAACAGGCCTCGTCACGGTCGACCAAAGAAGCTCACGAGTTCTGCGTCATATCCAGAGGTTGGCTTCCAAAAGAGACGTGTGGTTGCTGCCAGCATTGCCTCAGATCTTACCTCGCACATTGCATCAGCTGTCTGCATGGCCATTATCCCAGACGGAAGACTCTTCTGAAGCTGAAGCACAAGAAGTCACGTAGATAATTTGCTAAAGACAAGCAGTCCACTTGTTTGGACTTGAACTTGTTTGGCTCAGACGGTCTCCTGCATGTGTGGCAGCACCTTGCTGAGAAGTACCAGGATAACCACGTCTTGCCTACAGTCAAGCATGGTGGTGGTGGTAGCATCATGGTCTGGGGCTCCATGAGTGCTGCCGTCTTTGGGAATCTGAATTACAACGTGTACCATGACAAGCTGGACGCTTTTCCACCAACGTGGAAGTTTATCCATGTTTGCTTTTTGGAGAAAGGTTGGTCTCCACTGCAGTTTTCCAACATAACGAACCCAAACGCCACCAACATGACCACTGCCTTTCTGAGGAATCTGAAAGTAAAGGTGGTGGACTGGCCAAGAACGTCCAGACCTAAACCGTATTGAGCACCCTTGGAGTGTCCTCAAGCAGAAGGTAGAGGAGATACGAGGTCAATACTACTCGCCGTTGATGGCGGATTATTTAAGTGAGAAATTTCACCATCTTGTTGCAATAACTGCATCTGACTGTCACTGAATGTTCAATGAATCCTGCCCAAACGGGGCTGAAGAGGTCTAGTAAATGTCTAGTAAATGTTGATTTCCTGCTCTACCATCTTTTCCGGAGGCATGAAGTAATGGTTCACAGGAACGTCAGTGACCGTGTTTTCCTTCCAGATGTAGGTGACCTGTTTGTTCCAGTGCAGAGCTTCACACATCAGCCGTGTTTTCATTTGCTGATTGGTTTTTGGGGCAAAAAATGTGTAAATTCGATTTTTCAGTGAACCATTCGATTCTTGAGCACGTCCATCATGCACATACTAAACTGACCATGGAAGCTGTAATGTGACCTTCATCTTGCCAGCATACACAGGAGTCCTCCGTTGTATTGGGTTTCATGACGCAGCTGTTCTCTTGTATTGCAATCTCTTAAGCCCTAATGGGGCGGGATTGGTTTATCCTGGGGAGGTGGCGTAAAGTGAATGTACTACACGACGTCGGAAGTGCATGACGTTTTCGTACCGGATAAGACAACTTATAACTGACTGAGATGAGCACTTCATGGCTTGACCACTGTTAAAGCATTAGAGGACGATGACCGTGTAGCCCATTAGTGATAAATTTAGTTTGAGAATAATTACACTGCACTCAGCGTGGACTGAACCAGCCTGTTCGCAGTCTCGCACACAGCCCGCGAAAGTGTGCGGCCGTTTCTTCCTCTATTTTGTCGTATAGAAATTCGCCACAGACATGAACAACCAATGAGCAATGAAACTAGAGACATCTTCACCTCCTCAGTACTAAGAAATCCAGGGTTTGAGAGAATATTTACCCACATCTCAATTCACACAGGACCAGTGTAAGCTGAGGGTATTTTTACGGCTCATTTTACGAGAACTAAAATTCGTCCGGAATGTTTACTGATGTCGGAACCTGCGGTTGGTTAAAATGACTGACATGGTGCTTTCGGACAGGACTGAAATCACTGAGAGCTTCCAGCAAAACAACTGGCTGTGACGAGTTGGAACCTGCAGGAAGGTATGGTTCCAGGAGCAGAGTTGGAGACCAGTTCCACCTTCTCAGCGGTGATGAGCACAGTTTTAGAACCAAAGTAAATGAACCCCTGTTTACAGTTGCTCTGTTTACCAGCATTTGTCTTCCTCCACAAACGTCCACCTTGTGTCCTAAGATTTGTTTAGTCTGTTACTCAGAAGGAGAGACTTAACGAGCTGAATTTCATGCTGCTGTTCCACGATTATTCCACGGTATTTAAAGACATTTTCTTGATGAATGATATTGTGGTATTTTAACGTCCAGCTGTGCAGGTTATTAAACTGCTGTTGGGGAACTCTTCCATACTGAGTCCAGGGCTTTTATTCACAGTGTGCTATAATGTAGCCCCACAGATGAAATTCAGACGTTTGTTTTGAGTAAGTGGGGACTGCAAATTTCATCTTCCTTCAAGGGAGAGATTGTCTATGCGGGACGTTGATGGATTAGGCCTCAGAATTCCTTTCTTGGGCAGATCGTCACACTGCTTTGCTTTGCATGGAGGAGAATGTAGGATTATGGTTGGGAAGAATGTAAGAACTCGGGCCACAGTTTTCCTTCCTCTGTCAACTTTTCGATGACAGGAAACAGGCTTGATGGTTTTAACCACTTGCAGTCACATGTCGGAGCCTGTGTTTTGTGCTGGTTTCAATTCAGTCCTTGTCGAATCAGAAGGCCTTTTAGACATCGTGATGCATTACCTATTTATGATGAACCTCATCCTGTCCTTATTACAGAAATGGTGATGTCCAGCTGGATGTAATCTGATTTGAGTTAACTGGTCACTGGCGAGATGAGAACGGACTGCTTGGCAAATTGTTTTATGTGTATAGAGCTCAAGAATGTCATGTGATCAAGCTCCCCTTGCTTTTTCTTCAACCAGCCTGGATTTAATTCACAAAGGTTTACGTTCATTAGCTGCCATTCTGTCTATAAACTGAACTCCGTCAATTCTATGGGATGATTGGTAGGCTGATGTACTTTAATTCATTGCTGATTGGCTCTTTTTTTGAAGGACAGGACATTTGTAAACATCGAGCATTGTGAGAACGTATTTATAATGTATGATGTCCATGTTAATTACAGGTGTTTCCAAATGTGGATCATTTGCATTGGCCTGATTCGGGTTAACGAATGTGTGAACTTGGACTTTGTTTGAAAACAAACCAACCCACCTGGGAAACATTCCAATCTCAACAAAATGTGTCAGAACATCAGAGCTTTCTCTCCACTGATTGGTCAGAATTGTTTGGGGTGGAGCAGGAAAGTAACTGCAGTAGGAAGGCGGTGTGTGTTCCGCCAGTGCCGATTGTGTGCAGTTTAACTGGAGCAGCAGCAGAGATGTTTGTTCATCGCTGTAGTGATCGTCTGACAAACATACCGGTTTAAACTACACCTGCAGGTTTAACACCGTTATTGTTCATACTTTGTTTTCCAACAAGCACCTCAGTATCACGGTTTCCCTCCAATCACGGCCCTTTCCTGTAATCTAACAGAGAATGCAGCTCGAGAGTGAAGGTCAACTGAAGACGTTACGTACGAACGTATGAACTGCTCATTCATTGTCTAAAATCAGTTCTACTGGGAGGAAAACTGTCTCTTGTCCAGAGAAAACTAGATTTTAGAGCTTTCAGCGACAAAAGCATTAATGAGGTCAGGCTGTCATACTGGGTGGACCTCCATCATTCCTCTGCACAGGGTCATTCAACCCCTAAGCCTTGGCATTGGACATGGTACCAATAATAAGGTTGTTTGTTTATCTGCTCCAGTGAGTCCTGTTCTATTGATAGTACTTCTCCACGGGGCCAGCATGTCTCTCATGCTTTGCCCGTTCATATCTCTACTCCATCCATTAGTTTAAGTCCTTCGGTCGCTTGGTAGAACTCACTCTGCCTGCAGAACTTAAAATAATAGAACAGCCGGAACCATCGGCACATACTGGTATATTTGTATTCTGATCCAATTGTCCAACTGCACACGGTGTAGGTGATCTGGAGCTGGTCAGCTCGGCCTCCTTATTATGATGGGCCTGATGTCCTTGGTCAGGGCAGGGAGCAGCAGGGGAAGGTGGTGGGCGGGTTCACATTGCATGGGCTGGTGCCTGTTGGACAAGACCCAACAGGTCTGAGAGGTGTTTGTATGAAATGGGGTAGGTTGTGTGTTTCATTGCAAAGAGGATGGATGCAGTTGCTGTTCCAGTAGTTCAGCAACACTACGTCAGCAACACTACGTCAGTAAGATCGTATTGTCTAGCATTGTCCTTATCCTGGGAATTCAACCGTCAGGATAATTATCGATGTATCGTACAATCGTTTATATTCCTGCTCTGTCCATACGCTGAATATACTGCAACCAGGACTTGTCCTCCTTTCACCCTGATCTTCAGTGATCAGGACCCCGAACGACCACCACAGAGCAGCTATGATGTGGGTAGTGGGTCATTCTCAGCACTGCAGTCACACTGACATGGTTGGTCAGCATTTTGCTGGTATGAGTAAGCACTCCAGCAGCACTGCTGTGTCTGATCCAGTGTGTCCACTCGATGTCCAGTCTATTAGATACCCCTATCAAGTTGCTCCACTTGTAAATGGAAAGTCGGAGACAGAAGCTCCTCTGTTTGTGTCAGTCGTCCACCGAAGTGTCAGTGTGACTGCAGTGCTGAGAATGACCCACCAACCACATAATATCTGCACTGTGGTGGTCCTGTGGGGTCCTGATCAATGAAGACCAGGGTGAAAGGAGGTGAATAAAGTCTGCAGATGAACTACAGTCTGAATTATAGAACCACAAAGAGCTCCTGTGTGATCAGAGGAGCTGATAGGATGGACAGTGAGAGGAGAAGCAAGGTCATAATGTTGTAGCTGATTAGTGTATATGTATGTTCTGTGTTTGTTAACGGTCTGTGTTATTGGTTTAGGTGTCAGTGGCGTGGAGGAAGTATCTCGTAAGATGAGCGGCGACGAGTCTGATGACGAGCTCCTGCTGGAGGAGGAGGAGGCGACAGCGGCAGCAGCAGGACCAGTGCAGATCGTTGTAGCAGATGAAGACGAGCATGAGTTCACACTGGACGAGGACGCCCTGGAGCGCATCCTCCTGCAGGAGCACGTCCGGGACCTCAACGTGGTGGTCGTGTCAGTCGCTGGAGCGTTTCGAAAGGGGAAGTCCTTTCTTCTGGACTTCATGCTCCGATACATGTACAACCAGGTGAGAGGCTCAGCGCGGGATTCAACATCCGAGATGAATCCGAGAACATTGGGAATCTTTCTTTTGTGTCGAAAATGCAAAATGGGTTGGATTTTGAGATGTTGCACATCCTGAGGTGTAACTACTGCTTGATGCTGAAATCATAAATATTATACAGCCCAGCTGGACACCTCTGACACGTTATGAGATGTCCTGCACCTCCTGAACCATTAAGCCCTGCACTGGGAAGGTGTCTGTACACTGGACTCCCCTTAGTTGTTCTTGGTGGTAGATGAAGTTGTGGGTTCTGCTGTGATGCCATGGTTGGTTTGCTTGGTGGTGTTAAACAGACTGAACACATTTAGGCCACAAAATGTTCTGTAGTCTCATGAAGGGGTGTAATGTGGTTCCTCTGACATAAGATGGGAACCCCTTTTTTTCTTTTCTTTTTTTTTTTTAACCCCTTCTCTGGTTTTCATGACCAGTAGCATGTTCTGCCCCATCTTCTCCACTGGTCTTCCATTTAGGTCAGGTGTCTTGAGAGAGGCTATTTTTGCGTCTGTGCTAATGGTGTGAAGGGAGCCAGTATTTCCTCATTAGTCCGCTGCCTGTCCAGCCCTGCTTCTCTGCCTTTGTTACGATCAGGTCGTCTGACAATTGGGGTGTCTGTTTGGGTTGTTGCTCAAACGATGGTTGAGGGTACAGTCTGGTCTGTCTGCTTTAGCGACGATCAGACCATCCTGGTTTTGGAGCCCCTCTCATTTGGCTTTGTTTCGCAGAGTGGCTCTTCCCCAAATGGTCTCGATCTGGTCTGCAAAGCTGTGAAGTGCGTCACGCTTACCGAACAGGCAGCTGCGTTCGCATGGTGGCAGAAAGCTGTCAGAAATAAGTGGATGGATGAGATGTTTGAAATAATGACAAACCCCGTATTCTGCTCCGTTTATATCCCGATATAGATATAAATATCGAAATATCGCTCAGCCCGTATCCCGCTCTGTTTATATCTCGATATAGATATAAATATCGATATATCGCTCAGCCTGTATTCTGCTCCGTTTATATCCCGATATAGATATAAATATCGAAATATCGCTCAGCCCGTATCCCGCTCTGTTTATATCCCGATATAGATATAAACATCAATATATTGCTCAGCCTGTATTCTGCTCTGTTTATATCCCGATATAGATATAAATATCGATATATCGCTCAGCCCGTATCCCGCTCTGTTTATATCCTGATATAGATATAAATATCGATTATATCGCTCAGCCGTATCCCTCTCTTACTTGATAAGAGTGAGCTTATTAGTGTAGGGCAGTCCATTTGCTCCAAACCTGTTAAAATAATCAGAAAATGTATCTGAATGGTCCATATTCGTCCACAAAACGCATCATCTCTGTTTACAAGCACAGAAATGTGTGTGGTCGACAGATTGATCTTGGTTCTGGATGATCAGTTTTGGTAACAGTGGTCATTCAGAGTCGTTTAATGTGAAGCATCACGTTCTACAGAAGCCTAGTTTGGAGTTTGTTGGAACAACCAGTGTGAAGTGCTGTAACTTTTGAAGTCAGAAGGCAAAAAGTCCCACGTCGCTTGCACTTTGTGACATGTGATCAAAATGTGTAAGTGTCCATCTTCTGCTTTTTGTGTCTCTTTAAGTGGCACTGAACTTCACCTTTCCATTTTCTCCAACAGTTCAAAGCATCCAAACACTAGTGGCCTGTAACTCAGTTTTAATCCGTTTTAACTGATTTGGCCGCTGCCCTGCGCGGCCCGTGGCCCGCTTTGGTTGCAACACTGCTTTTTCCTTTGCCACAGAGACTGCTTTTGTTTCGTCCTGGGAGCTCTGAGCAGTGCTGTCTTGAGATCGACGTCCAAAATTACACTAAAGTATGCTAACAAACCAGCGGCACTCACCCCTGCCATGTCCTCTGTCTTCTGTGAACGCCCAGTGGTTGTCTTAAGTGGGTTTTAATTGTTTTGAGACTCTGGTAACGTGGCCTACACCCAGTTGCTGCAGAGCAAATTGTTTTATGCTGATTAGTTCCTCTTTAAATGTGGACAATGTTTACAGTAAATGGTTCTGAATTGTAAGTCGTGTTGAATTTTCTGGAGGCTGATGCTGAAGAGTTGTCTGTGCAGGATATGGCGTGTTTACTGTGGAAACCCGTGTTGTGCCGCTCTCAAGCCCTTCTCGGAAATTCCTACTTACGAGCTCAGAGGTTGTAATTACGACATTACTTTAACCTTCAAGGGTTCACATGTTATCGCTTAATAATAGAAGTGCAACCAGCGTACGGTACAGACTGTCTGAATCGACTATTTATTCAAATTACAGCTGATGCACGTGTGTTAATGGAGCAGTGGCCGTTTCCTACTGGTAAATACGACACTGGGGCCTTCTCCACCAGTGATAGTAGGGGTCCTTGGGCTTGTTTTCATCCACTTGGATGGAACTTATGGACATGTAAAGAAAATTGAGTTAAATATTAATGTTGCTTGATACAATTTCTAATGTCGTGCAGCCCTAATAAAAGCCCTCTTTGGGGGACAGTGTTGTGTGGGGTAATACCAGAGACAGATCCCCGGTTGAGATGCTCGAGACCTTAGGAATGGTGTCTGTTTATGAACCCGATTGCTGCTTCCTCCCCGACGGCGGGGTAAAGATGGCCACTGAGTAAACAGACTTGTGCTCTGGTGAGACTTAAGGAAGTTATTGTGGTTGATGGTTCGCCATGTCAATAGACCATTTGTGCTGCGGCCCTTTTTAGGTCATGCAATCCTTGATTTCCATGGCAACAGTATGTGAGTGAGTATGTGCAGCTCCACTGGTGGCAAGTGAGCAGCGCAGTTTTCAACAAGACGCTGACCTTAATGCCAGCAGATAAAAAAAAAAAAAACATGAGATGCAGTTTTTCAGTCTGAGTCTGCTCAGTTTTCTGCAACGTCAGATGCGTTAAAATCAAGCTGACCAGTTGGAGATCCATTATTGTGGTTGCAGAACAATCAAATCCAGACCAGCAGCGACTGAAACCGAAAGGTTAAAGGAATGTGTGGTGGGACAGAGATGAACGGCTGAGGAATGACGTGGAGCCGTTTTAGTTTAGTGTGTTTGTGGTTGAGGAGCCGTGAACTGCAGTTTCCCTCGCTGATGTGAACTTGTGTGAAGGAAGGAAATTAACAAGATCATGTGGGTAGAAAAGCACTGATCGAACGCAGAAGCAAAAAAGTCGTAGATGGTGTAAAAAGGCCTTAAGTATGAGTGCATCTTATCTTTCAGTTGTCCTTTCAAAACCAGGAAAGGACAACTGACAACTCTGACAACTACTCTGCATTACGTAGAGTATTAATGTAATTAAGTACTCTAAGTATTTGGGGGTGAGGGGGTGTGTTGGAGGACATCAGCATTACGGATTTAAATTGATCCATGGTTTGGTTGCGTTACAGTGAAATCACGCTTCATGCTGTTCTGTAAAATCTCACTCTGTTCCAGACCTCTAACGCGTGGATTGGGGAACACGACGAGCCCTTGACGGGTTTCACGTGGAGGGGAGGCTGTGAGAGGGAGACGACGGGCATCCTAGCATGGAGCGAAGTGTTTGTAGTTGAGAAACCAGACGGGAACAAGGTAACGCTCCGCCTGTACATACACAGCCATGTGAACGTCGGGACGTCATATGAAAGCCATGTATTTATCATACAGAGATTTGATCTTTATTTAAACTACATTGATAGCAAAAGCAGCTCCACCACCATGCTTCACAGTTGGTCTGAGGGTCTAGTGCTCAAAGTTCTTCTGTTATCCGAATCATTTAACTTTGGATTCCTCTCCAAAAGATTCCTCCTTAAACTCCTCCCATGAAGATCAGACGGGTTTGGTCTGTTTCTGAAAGTAGAAGCTGCACTTTGTCATCAGCTGTGGCGAGAGCTTCCTGTCAGTCTGTGAGGAACATTTTAGGATTGTTGGATCTTGGATCTAAATCGCAGCAATATATGGAATCGTGTCACACATTGTGATGTGTATCGTAGATTCTGCCCCAATTCTGAAGCATGCAGTTTGGTGGTCCTGCTTTTGGGATGCATTGAGGTGCTTTAGTGGTCACACGTCTGACCACCTTTGAAGGTGGATTGATTGGATCGCATCTCTTTTGCTGTTCACTGTTCTTTTCTGCAACACTGTTGTCTTTAAAATTGAGTCACACAGGCCTGAACAGGCCTCTGCTTGCTGTGGGCTTTCTCATTGAAGTCCGGTCACTCATGGCCATCTGTGTCTCTACAGGTGGCTGTGCTTCTCATCGACACCCAGGGAGCCTTCGACAGCCAGTCCACCATCAAAGACTGCGCCACACTCTTCGCCCTCAGCACCATGACCAGCTCAGTGCAGGTCTGCCTCTCGGGCTGCTTTTAGACAAACACTATCTTATTATTTCTACACCTACACAGAACATCGCACCTTCCTCCCTCATGTCTTGTCCTTGTTCTTTTGTGAGTGTAGGTTTACAATCTATCACAGAACGTGCAAGAGGATGATCTTCAGCATCTTCAGGTATGTCTTACTACCTGCCCTGCAGATTATTGTTATGGTACTTTAGAATGCCCAACTAACCTAGACGTTGATGTTAAGCTCCTCTGATCATACAGGAGCATGTTGTGGTTCTATAATTCCAGACTGTAGTTCATCTGTTTCTCTACAGACTTTATTCTCCTCCTTTCACCCTGATCTTCAATGATCAGGACCCCACAGGACCACCACAGAGCAGCTATTATGTGGGTGGTGGGTCATTCTCAGCACTGCAGTCACACTGACACGGTGGTGTTAGTGTGTGTTTAAATTGCTAAACTCCTGTGGGCAGCGTCCTGTACTGATGGACTAGAGGACGACCAACACAAACTGTGCAGAAACAGATGAGCTTCTGTCTCTGACTTTACATCTACAAGGTGGAGACACAAAGAGTGGACAGTGAGTGGACACAGTGTTTAAACACACCACCTCCATGTCAGTGTCACTGCAGTGCTGAGAACGACCCACCACCTACATAAATAATACCTGTGATAAACAGTGAATGTAGAAACAAGGAGGTCGTAATGTTTTGGTTGATTTGTGTACGTGTATTATTCTTTAATACTTGCTCTGAACAACTAAGTTGTACACGACTATATATATTTGGACGCCACGTCCCAGACAATCATGTTAAGCCAGATAATTAAACCTTGGTCCTGTTTTTGCAGCTTTTCACGGAGTATGGAAGACTCGCCATGGAGGAAATCTATCAAAAACCATTCCAGGTATTTTGCAGAACATGTTAAGGTGTAGTTTTCTAAACCAAGGTTGATTCATAGACTAAACTCTGCTGTAATTATTTGTAAATATGTATTTCTGCTCCGTCCAGTCCTTAATGTTTCTCATAAGAGACTGGAGTTACCCGTACGAACATGCATACGGCCTGGAAGGAGGGAACAAGTTCCTTGAGAAACGATTGCAGGTGTGTCAGTTTGTGCCCTTTCTTGAGACCGATCAGTGACGAAACCTGTGTTTACGCTTCTTACTGAACAATTCTCAGCACTCGTCCCTCTATTTGATTCATTTCCAGGTGAAGCAAAACCAGCACGAGGAGCTGCAGAATGTCCGGAAGCACATCCATTCCTGTTTCTCCAACATCAACTGCTTCCTGCTTCCTCACCCTGGCCTCAGAGTGGCCACAAACCCACATTTTGATGGACGATTGATAGGTAACGGCTGACTGCCCCCTAGAGGCTGAAGGGGGGATTCAAACGGTTAAAACATTGAGCAGGAAAAAAACAGCCAGTGGCAGCGACCAGCTGTTGTCCCACATGCTTTCTCACAAGAGACACAAGAGTGCACTCTTTTAACTACGATAGAACAATGTATTAAACTCAGGATCTCCACCTCTCGTTATGTTAACCCTACGAGATGCACTGTTCAGAAACCTGTTCCCTACATACCTCGGATAACAATCATTTAGGGTGATTGTTTAAATCTGTGTTTTCATATTTTAGGATATTTTCCTTTATGGCCATTTTTTTGTATCTATGACCACCAGGACCACCATAGAGCAGCTATTATGTGGCTGATGGGTCATTAACACATCGCCACCCTGTCGGTGTGTGTTGCGCTGGTATGAGTGTATCGGACACAGCAGTGTCCAATCTCTGTCCACTCTATTAGACACTCCTACCGAGTGCACAGTTTGTGTTGGTCATCCTCTAGTCCTTCATCAGTGCTCACAGGATGCTGCTCACAGGATGCTGCCCACAGGACGCTGTCGGCTGGACATATCTGGTTGGTGGACTGTTCCCGGCCCAGCAGTGATACTGAGGGGTTTAAACACCCTCAGCTACTAACACACCACCACTACATGCTCTGTGGTGGTCGTTTGGGGTCGTGACCATCAGTGAACAGGGTGAAAGGAGGCTAGAAACAAGGAGATGGTCACAGTGTTAAGCCTGATGAGTAAATGCAGCTGTGATTGTACCCCTAATTCCCGATTGTCCATCCCTGAGTAAATGTTCTGCTCTCCTCACGTCCTCCACAGACATCGATGATGATTTCAAGAAGGAGCTGATCAATCTAATCCCGTTGCTGCTAGCTCCAGAGAACTTGGTGGAGAAAGAAATCGGGGGTTCCAAAGTGACGTGTAGAGATCTTGTACAGTATTTCAAAGTACGTTTCCAGACGTCTCTTGATTTGTTGGTTTACTCTGAAGCTTTTTTTGACCTGTGTTCTAATCTTCTCCTTTGGCCACAGGCCTACATGAAAATCTATCAAGGTGAAGAGCTGCCACACCCAAAGTCCATGTTACAGGTTTGTTTTGTTACACGTTTAATTCTTTGAATCATTTTCCTTGTTTATATATTGAGCTCCTGAGTTCATGAGCAGTGTTAATCATTTGAATTGTAGGTGTAAGTATGTCTCCCTCCCATCTGCTTAGGCAACAGCTGAGGCCAACAACCTTGCTGCAGTCGCTGGAGCGAAAGACATTTACAACAAAAGTATGGAAGAGGTAAGTGAACGTGTCCGTGGTGTTGAACAAAACCCAGCTCGGACTCGATGCTGCGACACGTTCCATCTGAATCTCGGTGAATTACAGTTAAAATCACACCTGAAATAAATGTAATAATGGCAATGATAACAGGAGACTGCAGTTGTGTCTCAGAGCCTAAACGCATAAATGTTTCTCCCTCTTCGAAGCACAAAATCTGAGAGCTTATACTGCCCCCTTGTGGAAAGTAAAAACCACTGCATTACTTTTGCTCTTCTGTCGGGTTAACGTGAAAGGTAAACCTCGCAGAGCCTTGAACAGTCCTCTGTAGTTTTGTTCCATTTTTCCCCAGATTATTATTTTCTTTTGACGTTTACATTTTTTTTTTCATCATTAAATGTGTTCCAGTGTAAATCATAGGGCCCTAAAACCTGGTGAAAACACCTGCATCTCTGCAATATTTTGCTCTGCGATACATATTGGACTGGATTTGTACGTCCTGTTCTAGATGAAAGCGAGTAAGATGTCCTCCAGTTTAATCCGTTACACATTGTGACCCCACCAGCTGCTCATGGTTGGTCTTAAGGTCCTGAGCAGTCTTGCCTGATTCAGATTACACTGTCGTTTTGAGGGACCTCTGTGGCTTTACTGTTGTGCCCTCCTCTGTGCTGCAGGTATGTGGAGGAGACAAGCCGTACATCGCCCCCGCTGATCTGGAGCGCAGCCACCAGGAGCTGAAGCAGAACTCCATCCGGCAGTTCCGCTCAGTCAAGAAGATGGGTGGTGAGGACTTCTGCCGCCGCTACCAGGAGCAGCTGGAGGTGGAGCTGGACGAGGCTTACGCCAACTTCGTCAAGCACAACGACGGAAAAAACATTTTCTTCGCAGCTCGGACACCTGCCACGCTCTTCGCCCTAATGTTCGCCATGTATGTGATCTCGCTGGTTACGGGCTTTGTTGGCATAAACTCTGTGGCGACGCTGTGTAATCTGATCATGGGCGTGGCTCTGGTGTCACTGTGCACCTGGGCATACGTTAAATACTCAGGGGAGTTCCGCGAGGTGGGGAGTGTCATCGACCAGGTGGCAGAAACCCTCTGGGAACAGGTACGTGTTCCACAACCTCAGACTCTGTCTTTTCTGTACTTTTCTCTTCTGTGTCCTTTGTCGTCTGCTGGCCTTTTCAGTCAGATGTGCAGAACACAAGCAGCTCGTCTTTCAACGATAGTTTTCTCTCCTTTTCTCTCATTTAGTCTTTTCTTTTATTCCAAGCTGCTTGCAGTATATGAGCTTGTCCTGACTTTGCTCAGTTTTTGCTGGTCATGGTCTCCAAAATGGTCTTGGTCTGTGTTCATAAACCTCCAGAGTAGGGATTTATGTATTGATTAATTTAACTCGTCACTAAATGCAATCAAATTCTCACAGCAATGTTCCATAATCTGGTCGAAAGTCTTTCCCTTCTCTAACCATTTTTTAATTCTCTCAAATCTTTCCATCTTAAACCTACTGCTGCATGTGTCACATGGAAGCAACATGGAGATGAATATAAAATCAATAAAGTGAGATGGCTAAAATAACCAAGTTAAAATTCAATATCTAAGTATTTACATTGTAAAATGTACTGCAGCAGCAACAGCGTGAGTAGATTAAGGTGTGGTAGTGCAGCAGAAACCTGGCAGCGACACATCAAGTGATGGTGCAGTGTTTCAGTGCAGTGTTTGGTGGAGCAGTTCAGTAGTCTGACTTCAGTCTAGATGTTTTTTTGCCTGGATGTAGCGCAGCCTCCTTCCGGAGGGAAGGTTGCTGAAAAGTCCATGTGTAGGGTGGTTGGGGACACGGAGGGTGTCCTGCATCTTGTGGCGTAAATGTCCCTGATGGGTGGTAAGCATTCGCGGGATGTAGATGCTGGTGGGCTTCCTATGTGGTGGTGGTGCGTCAGATGAGCGTGTCTGTCAGGTGTCCTCAGTGATACCTAATGGAGGGGATCCTCTTCACAGCTGCTGAATTTTTGAAAATCGATGGATTGCGTAAAGGAGCTACGCTCGAAAGCAGGCCGCCACAGAGCAGTGAAGCCTTTTAGTCCGACATTAAATATGATTTTGTACGCAAGCCTGCAATCAGCAGATCGTAGATCAGTGCTCCTACTCTGAGAAGCTTTGTGAACACAGACGCCAACAAATCTTACAGTGTAACATTTCTATAAGCACAGGTTTGGAGTGATTTCTAGTCTTTATCTCATTCTCTTCTGTTTCTTCCTGCTAATGTCTTTTCTATTCTTCTCACTTTGTGCTAAACAGAGGACTCCGAGAAAGGTGAGATGTCCTGCCCATACTGACCTCTGGTGGTGGTCTCTCGCTTTACCATTAACTCTCCTCTGTGCACTTCACTGACTGTCCTTTCTTCTTTTAGGTGTTTTCCAAGCTTTTCGAAGTTGCCAGGAGCAAAGTGACACTGGGTGCCCTTCTGCCTGCCCAGCGAAAGAGACTGTCCTCGAACAACAATGTGAAGAAGAAAAACTAGACATTTTCCTGCTTTGTTTCCACAGAGCCCTTTTTAGGACTTCTCTATCCTGACCATGGCGTGGCCTGGAGGTCACGCTGCATTAGCATTGAAAAAAACTGCTATGTATACCTGGTTCACTACATTTGTAGAATGCAGGTTGGCACTTTCATCGAGATATTGTTTGTCTTCACCGTCTCATTGTGCTGATGTGTGTTTCGGGGGTGGGGGAAGGACTGCAGAATCTTAAGCGTTTTTCACGTTTGTACGTGTGTCCTTCAAGTGTGCTCCCGTTTCTTTAACTATCTGGCTTTGTGTGCAATCTTTCATCATTCCCTCTTTCTCTTCCTTCCATTTTTCTTCATTTGTCTTATCTTCACTCTTTCGGGTCATTCCCTCCTGTTCGTCTTTTGGGTATTTCCCTCTCCTCAGGTGTCGAAGCCTCTGAGCGATCAGTGCATGGACGAGACCGTTAGGGGGTAAGGTGGTGAACGCCATTAATGCTTGTTTAAGCGAGCAGGTGATCAGCATGCCAACTTGAACAGACTGACATTGCAGCGGCCGTTCGGGCTGCACAATCACGGAGCCAAAGTTTACGTCATTTTTACCGCAAACTCTGTAGTATGTTCTCCTGAGAACTTGAGATGCCGCTGGCACTGGCGGTAGTGGAAGACACTGGCGTTGGGCTTAGTAATTCAGGACGTTGTAAACTTTCTAAAGAAGGTGTCATTCGCCCGTCCTCCCTCCCTTTCTTCCTCCCGCATTTACACAGGTTACATTTTCACACGGATCGATCAAGGCCCTTAGGAGTTTCACGCGCGGTTTTGGTGACACAGGAGCATCTATTTGTGACGGATCGATCTCCCGTTGATTTTAAATAGCACTTTTCTTTGTCAATCGCACTTAGTTTGAACAAAATTCCAGAGAGAACCACTGCATTTTACCTGCGAGATGTTTGACTTGTATGTTCCGCAGTATTATAGGGATTGTACGTACAAATCATGGCGGAAAAGGATGCTGTACCAATGCTGGTAGTGAAGTGAACTTCCTAGAACACGGTTTCTTCTTTAGGCCTACCCGATTACGTTTGCTATCTCCCCGCTGTATGATACAATGACATTTTGCTTCTTTGATAATTCCATCCACAAGATGACAGCCAACATATGCTATCCTGTACAGTTTAGATTTTTTTAAACTTGTCAAATAGGGCATGTGTATGGAAATAAGTGTATAATTCAATTTTCTATTCTTTAGTTTCTTTTTTTTTTCCTCCCTAGCTGGAAGAACAAAGGTTTTGTGGTAGGCCAATGTGCGGTTAATT
Organism: Acestrorhynchus altus; assembly: GCA_034509495.1. Classification (NCBI taxonomy): domain Eukaryota; kingdom Metazoa; phylum Chordata; class Actinopteri; order Characiformes; family Acestrorhynchidae; genus Acestrorhynchus; species Acestrorhynchus altus. The sequence continues at coordinate 21,595,812 of CM067523.1, forward strand.
TAAAGGAATGCTTTTGTGATTTTGTGTAAGTGTTGGAACACCTTTTTTTTTTTTTTTTTTTTTTTTTTTTTTTTTTTTTTTATTAATTTAATATCTTTACATTAAATCTGCCTTGAGCACCACAATTCCACTCTTGTTGATGAGCATTGGAATGTTTAATCTTTCACTTGTTTCATTTTAAAGTTATTTTTCTGTAATTTATTTTTCAATACAAGAATAAAATGAACTACTGTAAATCAATCCTTCATCTCGGTGTGCTTATTTGAAATGCACCGATAGCCACCAGACCATCACTGGCCACGCTGGACGACGTTCAGGCAGCATCACATTCACCAGCATCCTTCCAGACTCCTGTCTGTAAAGAGAATGGGCACCACTAGTGGGCGCCATTTAAGCGGCATGATTAGAGACTTTGGGCTCTCGTGCCACCCTCTTGGAGCCTGACTCTTCATGCACAGCAGTAGCCTGCTGTTGCTCCTGAGAACACTGGGAGATGCCTCAAGCTGGCTCAGGCTGGGCTACCGGTCACCTGAATGTCTTGCAAAAGCACTCCCTTTTTGGGGGTTGTCTTGATGTTGCCTCTGGTAGACTTTTGTTACTGTCATTTGCACTAAAGGTGAATTTGATTCACAGTTGCTTTGGCAACGTAACTCGGCTGACTGATATCTGTGAAATCTGACTGCGTTCTGCTGTGGTTCAGCATGTCCTGTTTTTTGAGGAGTGAATATGAACACAGATTCAGAGTGCAGCCAGCGTCGGCAAAAGTGGAAGTCGGCACAAGCGTCTGTTCGCTGTTGTATCAGAGCTGGCTCAGCAATGATGGAATGGTGACTGACCACGTATCAGAAGCGATGTGTGCCAAGTGTCCTAACATGGTTGGGTGATTGGCACTTCCTTCCACACACACTGGAATGAAAAACTGGGATATAATTATCATATAAAAAAACATCCTCGCGCTTAATGGTATTTTACTCACTTCCCTGGACCTTTTTAAAGTGCTTCTAAAACAGGGTTGGATAATAACCTGAAACTGACCTTGAGACCCTCGTACTCTAATGTAAACTTACCCATGTTCATTTCATATTTTCTGTTTTGGTAGCGCACCGAAGGGCCCAGGCTGTTTTTGAGAAGATCCTTCCTTCAGTCAATGGGAAGAAAAACGTGAGCATCTAGTCCAGGGGTCACCAACCCTGCTCCTGTAGAGCTCCCTTCCTGCAGGTTTCAACTTCAACCCAAAAGACCATTCAGCCAATCAAGAACTTCTGCAGGTGGGTGGATTAGGGTTGAATCTAAAGTCTGCATGAAGGTAGATCTCCAGGAGCAGGTCTGGTCTAGTCTGTCCCACTTCAACGTTTTCTGGTACTCTCGAGAACTTACACACTGTAGGTGCATATGTTGGTGAGGTCACCGGAGTGTGGTCCTGGAGGAGGACCACCGGGTAGGCCGACTCTAGTCCAGCACCCTTATTCCTGTTGACTTTGATGTGAAATGACGTGTCCGACTCTGATCTGTTTCATGTAACAAATGTTTATTTTCAAGTATTAGTGAAAAAAACATCTCAAAAACTAACCCGTTGCTTTTCAGAGATAAAAGTTCAATAACAAAAGTATCAAAAAGGTCAATTTGTCATAAATTACAGACCCAGAATATATATAAATCAGATTCAAATAAATCTGTACATGTCGTTACATCTAAGATGAAGCATATACATATTTATCAAATGATCAAACATAGCACCAACAGCTCCATAATGTTCCATTCTGAGCCTCCTCGTGTTCCTCAGACAAGCACCAGCGTCTGTTGGTGGAGATGTAGAACCCCTTCACTTCCCTTCATTTCTAGACTGTCCACAAGTTGGGGTTGTGGTGTAACTGAACAGCACAGAGGGGGTTCAGGGTGTTCGGTAGCACAAAGGAGTCCTAATACACCTATTTTGTCTTTCACACCCAGAACAGGCTTATGTGCAAAACCACTAGTCCAAACTGGTTCTGAAGGCAGCGCTACCTCTGAGGCAGAACAAATGCAACTGGTTTAGAGGATGACCAGTTAACTGTCAAATTCTAATCTTGCTACAGAAGATGAGCAGCATGTCCTGCGCTAGTGCTGTTTGTACATGATGGAATTGAAGACGTGCCTCTTGGTGGACCTGCAGTCGATGGCGGCGTGAAACCACATGAACTTCTGCACCCAAATCACTGTTGCTCACATTTTAAGTGTTTTACAGTAATGTATTACGGTAGAACACTACCATTTATATTTGCGTCCAAATATATCTCTGAGGAGCATTTCGCTAAAGCTCCACCTACTGGTTAGTTTACTTGGTTGTGTGTCTGAACCAATTGATTGTTCTGCCTTCAGAGCCATTTTACGTAGTGATTTTGCACAAGTGCTCAGTGGACTGAAACACTTGCACTATGATCCGAGGATCGCAGGTTCGAATCCCGGGTCATGCTGCTCTCCGTCGGCAGCCGGAGTCTGAGAGAGCAAATACTGACTATGTTCTCTCTGGACTTGTAGGTGACGCTGTCTCCCCACATCTCACCCAGTACATTGCTGGTGGGCACAGGCATCTGTTCGCCTTTGTATCCGAGCTGAGAACCCAACGCTTTCCTCCGAGCACATTGGCTGCCCAGCGATTATTAGTCGTAATGGTGTAGGTTGGTTAATTGGGTAATTGGTACTTTTCGATTGTGATGGAAAAGAATGACTGCCCAAAGAACCCTCAGAATGCTTTAATGGTCGTATCCTAGTAAAATACAAGAACATCTTTTACCTGTTAGTAGAACCATCTGTAAAGAAATGGTTCTAAGTAGCACCAAAAAGATTGAGTCCCTTTTTGACATGTACTAGTGTACTAATGGGATGTGTGACAAGGTATTAAGTCATGCCAGCTCATTGTAGTGCCCGTCAGAGCGGTTTAACTTTATTGGTATTGATGAGGAAATGTAAAAAGTGAGGAACTGGGAGCTCTGGAAACTCAAGTCAGAGGTAATCTACAGAACGCAAGATTTGAAAGGATCTGGGAATTGGATAAAGATCACAGGCATTTCAACACTTTATAAAAAGCATGATTAATAAGTAAAACATCTGCAACCGAATACTGAGACTGGATTTGGTGTATTTTTATTACTACACTGATCAACCAATCAGACATCCTATCAGCTGCTCTGATCACACAGGAGCTCTTTGTGGTTCTATAAATCCAGACTGTAGTTCATCTGTTTCTCTGCAGACTTTATTCTCCTCCTTTCACCCTGATCTTCAATGATCAGGACCCCACAGGACCACCACAGAGCAGATATGATGTGGGTGGTGGGTCATTCTCAGCACTGCAGTCACACTGACATGGTGGTTGTGTGTTGTGCTGGTACGAGTGGATCGGACAGTGTTTAAACCGATCTGTGTCACTGCTGGACTGAGAACAGTCCACCGACCAGAAACATCCAGCCGACAGCGTCCTGTGGGCAGCGTCCTGTGAGCACTGATGAAGGACTAGAGGACGACCAACACAAACTGTGCAGAAACAGATGAGCTTCTGTCTCTGACTTTACATCTACAAAGTGGAGACACTCGGTAGGAGTGTCTGATAGAGTGGACAGTGAGTGGACACAGGGTTTAAACACTCCAGCAGCACTGCTGTGTCTGACCCATTCGTACCAGCAACACATACTAACACGGTGCTGAGAATGACCCACCACCCACATAATATCTGCTCTGTGGTGGTCCTGTGGGGTCCTGATCATTGAAGATCAGGGTGAAAGGAGGAGAATAAAGTCTGCAGAGAAATAGATGAACTACAGTCTGGATTTATAGAACCACAAAGAGCTCCTGTGTGATCAGAGGAGCTGATAGAGTGCACAGTGAGGTGGTCATAATCTTATGGCTGATCTGTGTATATGTTTGTATAGGTTTTAATGATGTACAGGACCCTTAAGGTCACATCCTGCATAAATAAAAATAAGTTGTAGCCAAAACTCACTAAGATATGGGAACCTTTTCCCGTAGAGTTGCCATGTGTCCAGTTTTAAGCCGAACAGTTCATTTTTCAGGATGTCCACAGTTTTTTATTTATTTTTTATTTATTCATTGATTTATTTGCCTCTCAGTCCAACTACGATTCAGCATCATTTGACCATCTTTTAAGTGATGAGAAAATCCAAAGGGGATTTTGGAAACGCTTGGCATCCTACTAAGACGTGGTCCCACACCATGTACCCATGCTTTAGCAAATCTTTCCCACCCCGTAATAAGTCGTTGGCTTGCCTTACTAAATTGTAACCACAACTAATTTTTATTTATGCGGGATGTTTACTAAGGGGTGTGACATGATCTTTGTTTCTATTCTTTGGTCTGTCGATAAATAAAGCAGTTACTATTATAAAGAAAGTTAAAGGATTTATTCTAAGATCTAAACATGATGAAAAAACATGAGGGAAAGGGGAAGATGCTGTTAAAAAGGTTGTCCTCCAACCACACTCGCACACTTACAAACATTCACAATCACTCTCTCTACGAGTCGGAGGCGTTTAATCTGTCACAAAAATATCTCCAGCCGTTTTCTAAGAATTTGTCCATCCCCGTCCTCTCTGGCCCAATCTAATGCTCTAACCCTGCTTCCCTCTTTGAGTCCACCAAAAGTACTGCACTTAGGAACAGATCCAGCCTTTCGGCTGTCTTCTGTTCAGTCTGTAAAAGGATCAGTTCTACTGAGGGAGGACACCCTAAGAAAACGTGGTCCCCTACTTAAACCTTACTCTGTGATCCGTCAAACTCAATCCAGAACCCCCACAGCCCATAATCTGATTGTCTTAGCCTTGTTCACGTCCTTCTCCTCCCCCTCCTTCCTTCCTAGAGTAGGACGAGAGGATGATGAAGGAGAGAAAGTCCTGTTTTGTTTTTTTTTGCTGTCCTGGTCCTTCTGTTCAAAAAGTTAGATGAAGTTGTTTGAAATCTGACGCTGGTGTTCAAACAGGTCCTCCACTTCTGCACTGTAGGCATCACCTGTAGGATGAGACAGGAGACATTTAGTCCGTATACTCATTCTCAGCACTGCAGTCACACTGACGTGGTGGTGTGTTAGTGTGTGTTGCTGGTAGGAGTGGATCAGACGCAGCAGTGCTGCTGGAGTGTTTAAACCCCTCAGTGTCACTGCTGGACTGAGAACAGTCCACCAACCAGGAACGTCCAGCCGACAGCGTCCTGTGAACACTGATGATGGACTAGAGGACGACCGACACAAACTGTGCAGAAACAGATGAGCTTCTGTCTCTGACTTTACATCTACAAGGTGGAGACACTCGCTACTTACCGACATGACATCCATACAGGTAGACTCTGCCTCCATCATACCTGCACCTGCACCGCATCACATTATTCTCAAAGTCTGACTCTGCCATGTCCAGCGAGGGGTTAACTTCAACCTATAGAAAGACAAACAAGTACTGACCACAGCTACTCAGATGGAAGGTATTTGAGTAACCCCATCATACAGTACATACCCCTGTTCGAGCTTCACGGGCAATTTACTGCCTTTACATGAGCGGTGCTGACCGATTTGTGGGGGGATTTGTGGGGGGACAGGGCTCAGCCGTGCATATGCATTGTGAGTCTATCATTAAGAACCCTGCCATTGTTTTTTCCATCTTCTCTGTCTCGGCTCCCCCGTATACGGTACACGAATGAAGGGGAAAGGGAGCCGAAATGACTTTTCCATCTCTGCTGCATGAAAGTTTAACAGTTCATATTTAATAACACATTGACTCTTGTTTTTTCCACGAGGGGAGGACCGTGTATCGCCACAAAAAACAACCAAATTACAGAACATCAAAGCACAAAAATGATATTTTCTGGCTAATTCGAACCACCGAGTTCAGTCTTTGTCATTTATAGCTGTTTTATAACTGCTGTAATGTCATCCACCATTTAACACGGCTACTGTCCTGCTGTAAGGGCCACGAGAACATTCGGGGGCAGCTGTGGCCTAAAGGTGGGAGAAGGCGGCTGTTCACACTGCCTTTGTAATGTGACCTCCATCTTGACAAAAAGGGCTTGTTATTCTTTAAACTTTACTTTTAAGTTTTTTATTTTCCTTTCATGCTGCAGCCACATCTTCCTACGGCCATGTTCGGCCACTTCATTAGAAACACAGAATGGTTGTGGTTTATACCACAATAATTGATTAGTACGGTGAACACTGGCGACTACTTTTGCGGCCAATAGAGCGTCAATTCGTCTTGGGAAGGACATTTTTTGGATACAATCCGGGTTCGCACCCCAACATCCCTTTCAGACAGCTTCCTCTTGCGTCCACAGTTAATCCTGTTTGATGTGGTTGGTCCTTCTTGGTGGTGCTGACGTTACCCTGGATAACGTGGCTCTTGATACATCACAAAGACTTGCTGTCTTGGTCACAGATGCGCCAGCAAAACGTGCACCAACAATTTGTCCTCTTTTGAACTTTGGTATGTCCCCATAATGTTGTGTTCATTGCAGTATTTTGAGCAGAACTGTGCTCTTACCTGCTAATTGAACCTTCACACTCTGCTCTTACTGGTGCACTTAATGAAGATTGACCACCAGGCTGCTCCAATTTAACAATGAAACCTCCCACAATACAATGACAGCTGTTTCAGTTTCATTGTCCAACCCCTGTATGTGACATGATCATTCTGCTGACCGTGATGTCACCCATTGGGTTTAATTGTGTGTGTCTGAGCCAGTCGAGCTGCTCTGTTTTCTGTCTGAGGCGAGACGAGAGCTGTCGTGTAGGAAATGAGTGCAGTGGGTTCCGACAAACACACAGAGCAGGGTAATGCCCCATCCTCTGCCCCCACGTTTCAGCAAACGAGTGAATCGTTGTTAAAAAGATGGTGAAGTATATACAGTATATATGTGGTGTGTGTATATATATATATATATATATATATTAAAAAAAATGTACAGAACCATACTTCTTCAGTTAAACAGTATAAATGTAAATGTGAATGTTATGAATGAGCCTCTATAATGTCTAAAGTAGGCTTACAAAAGTAGTTCCTTCTTTTTTTCTAAAACAAATGTCATAATAAATGTTTTATTCCAGGTTCTGACTAATGAGAAACATTGTACTCATTTGTCTTTATACTTTAACACCTCGACTGTTCTGCCGTTGATGTTCTTTATTGTTAACAGTACGAAACAACCGATTACACTTCTGATGTTCAGAGATCACACAGAGTGGCGGTGGATTGCAGAGCTGATTCCTAAATGACTGTGCAATCACAGAGGTTCATCTAGAGGTAGTTATGAGTAATGCTCTTAAATGTATGCTTCTAAATCTGGCGCACCACAGATTGGGCCACTTTTCAGAGAGAACGCCTAGCGATCACACGAAACACGCATGGAAACACGCTCTAACCCAGTTTATTGTATGGTTTCTTGGCAACACAAGCATATCCTGGAGCACATCTGAGTAAGCACTCTTTGATCTCCACTGTAAACTTTATCATAAACGTGGTTTTGCCATTGTCCCGGTTATTTTTAATGCAGTGTTTGTCACCATACTGCTATTCCGGGAGGACATAGGTCTGGAACGTGCTGATTAAGTGTAGGGATAGAATGGAAAACCTCCACTTGGGTCTCAACCGTCTGGTTCCCATAACACACAATGAAAGTGCATCACCTTCATTTGTCCCATTACAGTGTCCTCCTTTAACACTTTTCCACTGTTTTATTGCAATGGTTGACGTTATGGGTTTTGATTGAATGGACCTCCGTTAAAAGCTTCTTTAGGATCGCAGGAGCAGACAAGGTGCAGCGCTTTCACGCCGCAGTCAAGTGCTGACTCATGCCCTTTCACTGCCAGCTGCTCCTCTGAACCATTACAGTAATAGCAGGCCTGTGGAGCCCTAAACTCAGGCCGAAGCCCTCCATTTGAAACCTCTCTCCAACAAGTGGAAGCACGCACACCAGAGCCAATCCACTCGCCTATCTACACTCTCCATCTCGCAGATTGCCGAGGCCGCAGCCTTCCCACTGCCAGTGAGACGTGCTTCCAAGCAGTGAAAAGAGGTTTTTACAACAATTGAACACCAAAATAGCGCCTGAATTTACAGATGGTTTATGAAGCAGCTTCTATACAGAAGCACAGTAAATTTAAAGGCTTATTTTCTCTGCTAACGAGGGTATTTTGGTTAATTGAGTGGCAAAAAGTGGGACATGCTGATTCATTCTTCCCTCCTTTGAGTTCTGCAATATGACCAAAGTGGAGCTACACCGTAGCTCCCAATGATAAAGATTTAGTGATTTGATTGGTAATTAAATTGTATCACATAGGATTAAGGTAACGTTAGTGTTACAGTGTAATTGTGTTACAGAGGGAGGAGAAGGTAACGTTAGTGTTACAGTGTAATTGTGTTACAGGGGGAGGAGAAGGTAACGTTAGTGTTACAGTGTAATTGTGTTACAGAGGGAGGAGAAGGTAACGTTAGTGTTACAGTGTAATTGTGTTACAGGGGGAGGAGAAGGTAACGTTAGTGTTAGAGTGTAATTGTGTTACAGGGGGAGGAGAAGGTAACTTTAGTGTTACAGTGTAATTGTGTTACAGGGGGAGGAGAAGGTAAGGTAACTATTTATTTCCCAGTCATTCATGTTGATATCTTTCTTTGTGCTTCTGCAAACACGTGACAGGTGTGTGGCAGGTGTGTGACATTTGTGTGACATTTGTGTGACATTTGTGTGACATTTGTGTGACAGGTGTGTGACAGGTGTGTGACAGGTGTGTGGCAGGTGTTCTTACCTGGAATATATAGTCTCCTGGCCTGACGTCGGTCACGTCAATCCACTGGCAGTCGATGTCGTGGCGGTAGGTATCCCAGCAGCCCACAGAAATGCCCTGGTCCCCCATGTTATAACAGGCATAGCGCTTCGACAGGCCTGTCGCCAAGGAGACAAGAATGTGTTTGGTGTTTTTTGTGACCACATCATATGGCTCTGGCGTAACCTCAACTCATTTTCCTTTAATTTCTTTAACTGTAAAAGCCCAGGGGTAATGAATTTTCCTCCCAGGCGGTTAGATTGAGCTCAGCTCGTGGAACTTGCTGAACTGCAGTAATTAAACACAAGCCGTCTGTAGTTTCGCAATCTTTACTGATTTGATAACATTTAAATATATTAAATCAACATAATATTCACAGAGAAGAACTCCATATACACTCCTATACACTTTTCAAACATAACATTAGGACCACCTCCTTCTTTCTCCTCTCACTGTCCATCCTATCAGCTCCTCTGATCACACAGCAGCTCTTTGTGGTTCTATAATTCCAGACTGTAGTTCATCTGTTTCTCTGCAGACTTTATTCTCCTCCTTTCACCCTGATCTTCAATGATCAGGACCCCACAGGACCACCACAGAGCAGATACAATGTGGGTGGAGGGTCATTCTCAGGTGGTGTGTTAGTGTGTGTTGCGCTGGTACGAGTGGATCAGATGCAGCAGTGCTGCTGGAGTTTTTAAACCCCTCAGTGCCAGAAGTCAAATGGACAGTGCGTGTAAAACATGAGTGTGAGGAGAGCTTGGTGGCCAGCAGAGGGGAACCATTTGATAGGTTGATTGAGACTCACCTTCAGGGCAGTAGGTGTCCTCCAGACAGAAGCTGGCTTTATGACCCTCAGCAACCTTCGTGCCGTTCATGGTCAGCAGGTCGTAGTGTGTGAAAACTTCAATGCTGTGGTAGTGCCTGCAGGAAGAGGAACACAGGGGTGGATCATTCAGATGTGATGGTCTCTCAGAGCTCTGGTCAGTCACGGACTATGTTTATACATCCTGTTTGGATTTTGAAATGGTTGACCTGCATGCCCAGGGCCCTGCCCGGTTGGAGGGTCCTGCAGTGCTGCTGGCTGTTTAAAGGACAAAAGAAACCAATGAATAGCGAGATTTTTAAGAGCTCTGTTATTCAACCATTGTATCATTGTGTTGTTCAACAAAGAAGTGGCGTAGATCTTTTTCTCCACTCTCCTCAGCGGCAGGGAGGAGGACCAGGCTGTCCTTCCAACCGACCGCAGTATCCTGACCACAGCTATAAAGAAACTGGACTGTGACGGACCAAAGCCATGAGAAGCCAACCCCTCTGAATGAGCCCTTATGATGCTGACACGGTCAGAGCCTACAGGCTGGGGGTGGGGGCCGGGGGGCAGACCTGAGGGAGTCGAGTGGGATTGTTTTCTCTTTTTTCATGTGTGCTTGTGTATGTTTTTATTCTGCTACTGACGTGGTAAAATAAAGAGTTTATGTTTATTAGTGATTCAGCTCCACTCTATTTCACTACACCAACACTTTTCAGGTTGGCTCTGCTGCTTGCTGGACGCATCTGCAGTTGATCTGACATAAAAGACAGCCATGGACAAATAACATAACATAAAGGACAAGTGAGCATTATAAATAATAACGGATTAGATGTAAACAGTGAGATCAAAAAGAGCATAGAAATATTATATACGAGTTTCCTTTGAAATTCTTTTGCAGCAAAAATAATAGAAAATACACATCTATTACCAAAATTCCTGCATTAATTCAGAACGCAAATCTCCACAGAAATCCGTGAAATCGTAGAAGGCCATTCACAAATAAAACTTCACAGAAATATATTCACAACATAAATTCACACTGACAACCATCAGCAACGAAAAGCCAATCCGAGCTACAGGTTTACAGAATGTTCCTCATTTTCTCTAAACACAGTCTAGGTTGCCGGTCTTCCCACATGATTGCTTGTTTAAGCTTGTTTAAACTGCTTAAGCTTCTCGTTAAAACTCTGCGTTTAAGTTAAAGCTCCAAGCTAGTGGAAGCTCCGTGTGCTGATGAAAGCTCTGAGCTAGTTGGAGCTCTAACATACACTGCTGTGTCTCCAGCCTTATTATTCATTCAAACAGCATGAAAATGTTCTGTTTTTCCACAAACACCACTGCGCCAACGAGGCTGGAGCTACTTTCCAGTTTAGCTCTTGGAGTTCAACCTGAAATGCTGCTGAACTTACAGGAGGCAAAATAACTGTGGCATTGTTTTAAGGTGGTATTTCAGCTTCATGCTGTGAGATCAGCACATGGTTAGCAGCATTTGTTTTGCCAATCAGTACTGGGACTTTGAGATCAATAACCAAAGTTCTTACACCTAAGTAGAGGCTGTGGTGACTTACCTGTGGCATTGGTGCCAGACCCAGGCTTCCCGAGTTGCCCTTGGACGGAAGTCGGCGCGGCCCACGTTCATGATTCTGGAGGAAAAGCGCAGCAGACGCCGGTGACCATAGGGCCAGTTCATACGGGCAGCTGAAGATGAAAGGCAGTTCTCTTCATGAGCACAGGTGAGCAGGTGCAGAGGGCGGTCCTCCAGGTATGCTGTCTCCTGGACCAGCTGTGCATCCACAACCAGGTCTGGTGCCGCTGGACGCAAGCACAGAAAAGAAGGGTAAGAATAACAATTGAGGCCAGAAAGGGTTCCCTGAGTGATGGGATTCAGAAACCACCAGACTTTCCTAATGAAACATATTTGTACACATGTGACGGTTCTAGAGTATGAAACACTCACTGTCCACACAGGTGACACCAGCGGCCTTGCCTCCACCCCCACGGGGACAGTACACCTGTCCATTCTTCCGGCATTGCTGAATGGACATCTCCATCCCAATACAGTGAGTTCCACTTAGAACAATCTCCTCAGCATTTTGGTTCCCTGACCAGAACCATGTCTCCTGTACAGCAGAACATAGAACAGTGAAAATGCAAGGCAAATTTAACACAAGGTCTGTTACACTGTAGGCCTTGTAAACATAGTTAACCAGAACCAATGGCTCATGCAGAGAACCCATACAGAGGACCACAATCAGGGCCAAAACTGTTCTCTGAAGTAACATCCAGTCTGACCAACTGCCTTCAGAATCACCTAATTCGTAAATAGAGTCACCTGTGTGTAAGTCTGTGAAGGCCTCAGATGTTTGTTGGAGAACATTTGTGATCAAACTGTATCATGAAAATTCACAGAACTCTCACAGAGCACCGTTAAATCCCTCATCCAAAAATGGGAGGAGTTACAGCACAATTGCAAACCTAGCCCAGGCAAGAAGAGCACTAATTAGGGAAGCAGACAAAAGGTCCATGGTCACCCTGGAGGAGCTGCAGAGATCCACAGCTCATGGAGAATCTGTCCAAAGGACAACTATTAGTCATTTACTAAATAAATCTGGCCTTTATGGAAAAGTGGCAAGAAGAAAGACATTTTTGAAACCAAGCCATAAGAAGTCCAGTTTGCCCCAAATCTGCTTCACAGCGAAGCATTAAATAACGTAAAAAAAAATTAAGAAGAGTCCAGCTCTGACTACATCTGAGACGACCTGTTGAAGGTTGGTAAAAGGACAGTGACGTGGCTCAGGTGTGGCTCTCACTGGCACACACTGAAATCCACAACGCAGTAAAATGGCAAGGGGCTGTGAGGACCCAACTAAAAGCCCCAGCTCCACAAGCCTCAGAAACACTAACAGAACCCCAGGAGCTGGGGTCCAAACCACAGAAGGGATCATGAACTGGAACCAGTCCCTGGAATTTACAGGGCCGTATGTAATCTAATGGAAGGCCACAATTAGCAGCATTCAATGGATATTATCACGTTTTTTCCACTTTCTCCTTCCGCAGGCCATTACAAATCCAGTTTTATAGGAGCACTAACGGTGTCCATGTCCAACGCAAGCAACAAAGAGCTATTTAGAGTTTGTTTTCTTTCCGCGTTTGGTCCTTCTCTCCCTCTTTTCCCTGAAAGTGTGGAGACTTTTCATGGGAAGCCTGCAATTACCTTCTGCATGGGAAATAACGGTGCACTGAAAAACACACGCACAGAGGACTGTAAACAAAATGTGCAAAGTTTGCTTCACTAAGCTGGGAGAAAGAGTCACAAACCAAGCTAAATAAACACACTTCAGCAGACTGGGATTTGTAGAATGTCTTCAGTGGACTTTGCTTCATAGACCAACATTAAAAATGTAGTGTAATTGCACGCGTTGCTGACACAGATGTGCAAACGTGCAATGTCTCGGCCTTGGAGAGAAGTACAGGAGTAGATAAACACACTATTGGCACCATGACTAATGCCAGTCTTGAGCTAGAGGGGTATAGAGACCCTCAGCATTGTGGGGTGGAGCAGTGGAACTGAGTCTCTGGTAAGATGGCACTCCATCCAGAACTTCTGTAGAGTTGGGGACGAGGTGGGGTGGTGATCATCCAACATCCTGATCTCACTACCTTTTCCATCAAAAGTAGGTTAAACTTTTTAATAGCATTGATTCAGAAGAACCAATCAGTATCGCAATACTTTTGTCCATAGAGTGGTGTCCATTCAGATGGTCTGAAGGTCAGCAGTGAAGGGGTGAATGGTGAGGGGAAACGGAACCTAAGTGTGGTCTGTACCTGGTGGGCCCTGGAGGCAAAGCCAAATCCCAACTGTCTGCACACCACCATGGCTTCATTAATTCCCCAGTTCTCGCTGCACACTGCCCCCCAGCGCTGAACACCGCCCACTTCCATCAACACTTCCACCTTGCCTTCTGCAGCCTCCCGCCCACCAGCCAGTCGCACCTGAGAGAGAGAGAGAGAGAGAGAGAGAGAGAGAGAGAGAGAGAGAGAGAGAGGCATTGTAAGAGTACTGTATCCACAAATAAATATCAATAATGAGAGGACGAGTAAAAGTATGTAAAGCAGCAGATACAAATAAAAATGTTAGGGTTAAATTTGGGTTTAGGTTAGGGTTGGGTTTAGGTTTGGGTTGGGTTTAGGTTAAGTTTGGGTTTATGGTGCCCAGAACCGATGGAATGCAATGGAATGAAATTAAACCGAAAGAAATGAGTAAAAATACTGACAAAAATGTACAATAATCAGTAAAAGAACTCACCGTTGCACCCAGGCCAGTTTTGGGGACATTGCAGCGTACAGAAACGTCCTGGGTGTGTTTACAGGTCCTCAGAGGAACATCTTGATATTTACACTGCAGGACAGAGGCCTCTCTGCCTGTACACTGGACTGAGTTCATGTGGATGGGACCAGTGCCTGCAGAAAAACACACGCACGCAGCCTGATCACATCGACTCTAATAATATATTAATATAACATATTGCTTACAGTAGTTAGATACCAGATACTGCTGCTCTGTGAGTCACACTGATAAAGGAGGATCAGACACGGCAGAGCTGCTGTTTAAACACTGTGTCCACTCACTGTCCACTCTGTGAGACACTCCTACCGAGTGTCTCCACCTGGTAGATGTAAAGTCAGAGACAGAAGCTCGTCTGTTTCTGCACAGTTTGTGTTGGTCGTCCTCTAGTCCTTCATCAGTGCTCACAGGACGCTGCCCACAGGACGCTGTCGGCTGGACATTTCTGCTTGGCGGACTGTTCTCGGTCCAGCAGTGCAGTGCTGAGAATGACCCACCACCCACATAATAGCTGCTCTGTGGTGGTCATGTGGGTTCCTGACCATTGAAGATCAGGTTGGAAGGAGGATAATAAGTCAGTGGAGCTGATAGGATGGACAGTGAGTGTAGAAACAAGGAGGTGGTGTATAGTCTGCGTGTGTGTGAGTCTAAATTCTGCATGATCATGTGTGATGTCTAATGACACGGAACCGCAGACTCAGACAAAATGCCCGGTTATGGCCCTTTTCCTCAGTGGACATTAGCCCCCTCTTTAGTAGCTAGAAATAGTCATTAGGACATTGTGCTTGGCCCGGGCAGCCACTGGACCGGTCACAAGAGAAACAGATCAAAAACGAGGCTGGTGAGCAGAGCAGCTGTGATGTGGACATGGGGGGAAGTGTGTGTGCAGTCAGCCTCACTGACGAAATTACACGCCAAACCCCAGCACATCGTTTAATACCTCGAAATAGACGCACCGGGCAGGGCAGCGAGACGGGAAACAGTGTATGTGAAGAAAGGAATCCCTGTAATTTAGGGCACAATTAGGTCATGAAGTCATCAAGATGAGCCAATGGCAGACAGGGGCCTTTTATTCTTCTACGCAGGACACTCTTTAACACCGCTCTGCCATCTGTCTGCTACCAATGAATGGAGGGTATTCTTAGCCTGTCATTTAAACCCGTATAATCCGCAGCAGGTACACACACATAATGTGGAACAGCGCTAAACCCCCGTGGTATAGCTCTCACAGCTGGGCGGTGCAGGCACATATGCTCTCACTCAGACTGGATCTGCTCTTGTACGACACTGGTCCTTCACCGTTCCTCCTGGAATCAAGGGGAATGAAAAGAGTTTATCCTGCTTTTGTTGGAGGAACTGTCTCCGCTGTCCAGGGAAGGCCAGGTTTTTTTTAGGATTGAGGATTTGATCGCATTCAGACAAGAGTGTCAGGGACATCAGGGAGATTGCAGCTTTAAAGGAGGAAGAGGCTGAATGGACTGGAATTTGTTCAAGAGACTGACTTTGATCCTAATTGGACTTCCAGCTCAGTCTGGAGAGCAGGAAACATCACATCATCTGGAGACATGAGGAAAACTGCATTAGGCCACAGACTGCATTACTGACCGTAAGGGATACATCGGGAACCGAGGGTGGAGGCTTGGGTTAAACGCTGCCATAAACACAGCCGTACAGACAGACACCACCTCTGTATGTGTAGATCAATAAATATTGATCAGATCAGCCTACATTTATAATCAGTTATTGATCCTGATCACCTTTATCTTCACCCTGATCTTCAATGCTCAGGACCCCACAGGACCACCACAGAGCAGCTATGATGTGGGTGGTGGGTTGTTGTCAGCACTGCAGTCACACCGACATGGTGGTGGTGTGTTAGTGCGTGTTGCGCTGGTACGCGAGGGTCAGACGCAGCAGTGCTGCTGAAGTGTTTAAACACTGTGTCCACTCACTGTCCACTCTATGAGACACTTCTACCAAAATGTCTGGAGTCACTGGCCTGATTAACCTTTGCTCAGGCTTATATGGTCACACACAGTGTCCTACTGGACTGTAAATCTCAATGAACAGTAGAAGCCATGTGATAAACAAGCTTAGCCACTGGCCGCAGTGGCCTTTTGAACATGCTTTTAGTCGGTCAGCTTTGTCTATTTGGCCAAGCCAGTGTTCACGTCAGCTAAACTGCTGTTTAGACTGCTCCAAAATGCCTTTATTCAACCTTGGATGTTTGTTTCTTTATTATACAGATGAATGAACAGCCAAATTATTGCTTGCTGTGGGGTTCTTGCCGGAGTTGGTAATGGGCCCACTCGTCCCAAACTACAGCTCTCATTGCTCCCATGTTCAGCAGAACACACAACGGACGTGTCCAAAAGAATCTGGACATCTGCAAGTGAGCCGAAGGTCACAATTCCCAACCCCTCAGTGTCCATTGTAAGGGCAAACCTCCCAACATTGGGCAGAAGAATATGGGTCTCTGGAGTGAATTCCATCCCTCTCCACTGGAATAACTCACTGTAACAGCATCAACCTGTACAACCAATTCTGTGGGATGTTTAAATCGTCGGACATACTTTTATTCACCAATAAATGAGTCACACATCAGTCACTCATACCAGATATTGGTTTCAGGAGATTCAGGAGGTTGAAAAAACACTTCATATCACCCTCTGAGTGTTTCTGAGCTGAAAATACATTGCTTTTGAAGAGTTATTTGTAGTGATTAGATTCACGAGCATATTTATAATAATGTCCTTCAGAATACTTCACAGTTTTTGTGTTATATATGTATCAGTATTATCCCTTCTCAAGACTTTTATTATGAAATTTGAACAATGTGTGAGCAAAACAAAGAGCACAAACAGCCCTTTCCATCTGATGTTACTATATACTATAACCCAATATCTGGGCCAGTGACATCATTATCCCCGCCCCCTCTCACTGTCAGTGTCTGTATGCAGGTTGAGCATCAGCCCCGCCCCCTCTCTCTGATCAGTCAGAGTCTGTTTGCAGGTGGATCATCAGCCCCGCCCCCTCTCTCTGATCAGTCAGAGTCTGTATGCAGGTTGAGCGTTGAGGGGGGGACAGTCTTCCCTGGACAGTAGACATAGTTACTCCAACAACAGCAGGATAAATTCTTTTTAATACCCTTGACTTCAGAAGTCATCCCAACATGTGTCCCAACACTTTTGTCCATGTAGTGTGTGTCTCAAGAGAGGAAACAAAGGAAGAGAAGGGGTCCTACCTTGGCCCATAAATGCTCCTCTGGGGGCTTCTTTGGCAGAGCCGAAGCCGAGCTCCCTGCACACCACACTGGCTGCTGTTATGTCCCAAAGGTGGTCGCATATGGTCCCCCACTTCCCCTCCTTCAGTACCTCCACTCTACCCTCACCAAGCCTGGGTCCTGACTTAAGACGGACCGCCTGCTTTAGACAATAGGGAAGAAGGCTTCGTTTGAGCTCTCAAACTTCAGTGATGAATGGAACTGCACAGCTGTACAATTAAGGTTTGTACTACATATATACACACATATATACACAAGGCTGGTTCCCTAACCACCAGACCACCACTACTCACTGTCTCTGTCCACATGCTTCATTCATGCCAGATGTTGCTTCAAGATGTGTAACTGTCCACAAGGGGGAGGGCGTAGTGTGAGTTGTATGTACGGCAGTGGGGTGAACGGGGGGGCCCTGCTCTGATTGTGTGTTTTCCAGGCAGGTGTGCTCACCTGTGAGGAGGACGGTGCTTGGGGCTGTCCAGAGGGAGTAAGTCTGGAGAACTGCGGCCCAGGTACACAGCGCACCACAGCGTGAATGCCCCCATTACATGGCACCTCATTACGTGGGATGGACAGCTGAGCTTGGCACTGTGACAGGGAGGTCTCAGTGCCCACACACTGCACTTTCTCCACCCAGTAACCCTTCTTACTGACCAGAGACCTAAGGAGAAATGGACGAGAGCGAGGCCCAGAGCAGGTATCTCGATATCAGCTTTCTTAAGATACTGAAGTTTAACCTAAAATAGGAAAAATGTAAAAATCATGCAGGAACTTACCGCATGGCTGGATCTTCCATCTTGGAATTCCACTGTTTCCTAAGAGAGATGAGATTCCATAGACCATAAATAAACAGAGAGAGTACACGCCGACATTGCATGCCAAATTTACCTTTAATAAATATGTTTCTGGCAATTGGGGCAGACAGGCAAAGTATTTGTGTGTGTTTACACTACGTTGGCTTACACACACACACACACACACACACGCACACACAAACACACAAATGTAGTGTTGCTTTACCCTATGGTGTCTAGTAAATGAATAGCAGCTGTATATATCACATAGACAAAACAAGCCAAGAAGGTTCCGGTGGTTTTGTGGAGAACCAAACACACTCACAGAGATCCCAGTGTTCTCTGGGACAAACCAAACACCCCCTTTCTGTCTGCCTGTCTCTCCCCCTTTCTCATTTTTCACAGTATACACCTCAGCTGCTATAAGAGTGAGCATGGAGAGGATCCGCATGAGACATTGCAAATGACCCTTCTGACCATATCCAAACACAAACATGCACATAACTGTCCGTGATGTTAAAACTGAAACCGTGCTACAGTGAAAGTACAGTACCGTATCGCAATCTATCTTCGTTAAAGAGCAGAAACCGTACTACAGCGAAAGTACGGTACCGTATCACAATCTAACTCCGTTAAAGAGCAGAAACCGTACTACAGCGAAAGTACCCTGTAGCACTGCAGACATGCTGAAAGCAGCAGCCACACTTGACCTCAGCACCCAGTGGCACCAAGACTTGAAAGAGGACAGGAAGCAGAGAAGCTAACAGACATTTAGGGTAAATGTAATCAGCAGCAAGTGATGATTTAATGCTTGCACGCTGGTGCAGATTGGACGCTGCCTGCCACATACGGAAATGAGTACACGGTGGTGCTCTGTGTAGATTTAACAGAGCAGAAATGAGAAATGACTCACAAACCATATTCTTTAACAAATCTGAGGCCACTGGATGAGAATAAGTCACACAGAAAAGCTTTGTCTGGCTAGAAACAGAGGCCAGGATGTGCACGCTGTGGGAATTACATCATACACCTGACATCAGGCCACGTTTGTGAACTGTGACAGTGACAGGCCTGAAAAGGCGAAGGTCCCAGAGCCTGGTTTCATTCACATTAAACAGTGACAAACCACAGACCTCCAGAACTCTCAAAGGCAAGGCCAACCCCACAAGATCCCCTCACTGCGCCATACACACCACCGGAGACACAAACCTCACACACTGATTCTTCCTAGACACTCACACACAGTGAGTGTGCTGGTGGTCCAGACTGGTTTTCTACCATGGTTTTGCAGAAGTGCTCATTTGCCACATGTACACCTACGAGAAGATTTCATGGGCTGCTAGTCCAAAGGGACAATCTGACAGGAGAACTCACCATGCCTTTGAGTATGAAGACACTCGACACTGTACTTGTGTGCTTAACTTGGACTCAGGAGTCCCAACCAGCTCAAAACCAGCATCACAGAAGGCATTACCACCCACTGTGGGCAGTGCAGTGGATGGTAATGACTGTAAATGGCAGTCAATGTCCCATGAATTTTGGCATCCCAGGTGGCACATACCTTTGCAGGGACAGGTGTAGGCACCCCTGCACCTTTGAGCCAAATCTGGGCCATTTTTCATCGCTATCTGGGATGTCAGCGCAAACACTGTTGTTTACGTAGTCCTCTACGGGAAATACGAAGCGATTTCAGCTGCTCCTCTTACGTTGTCTCGTGAAATGGAATGAAAACCACATGAACGTCCTTTGACACTCAAAAATCTGACTGCATGAGATCCTCTATGCTCAAAACAACCAGTGAGGCCTGGACTTTCCTGCCCGATCCCACTTCCACCACCACAGCGGTCTCAAAGGAGTGTGGAAAATAAGTTCAACGTGTTCTAAATGTTTCAGATGTTTCCATCAGGACAGTGTTCTCTTGCTTTTGGAAAGTATAGACCACTGAAAGAGCGGTAGGTGGCTGTATTTAGGCGCCCTGTCCACAAAAGTATAGAAATGTTCCATCCCAGACCCGACCACAAAGGAATCAGAGCCTGTCCTTCTGTATTCATGTGTGAATGGAAGAGATGTCCTCGACCAAAAGACAA
This sequence comes from Acestrorhynchus altus, assembly GCA_034509495.1. Taxonomy (NCBI): domain Eukaryota; kingdom Metazoa; phylum Chordata; class Actinopteri; order Characiformes; family Acestrorhynchidae; genus Acestrorhynchus; species Acestrorhynchus altus. The sequence goes on from CM067523.1 coordinate 21,615,923, forward strand.
ATTTACACAGCCCACCTTAGCCCACCCCAGTATGTTGGATATGTAGTGTCTAAGGCTGCCTGGCGCTCCCCTGTCCAGCATACTCAGTGGATTAAATATGGTCAGTGGAGCTGATAAAATGGACAGAGAGTGTTGGACAAGGTGTTCATAAAGTTATGGCTGATCGGTGCACAACCATAGATGAGCCAAAACATTAAGACCACCAGAAGAAACGAATAGTGTTGATTATCCCATAGGAAAAGCGCAGATGTCAAACCATTACTAAGCAACTATGGTTCTCGTAGTTGACATGGTGGAAACTGGAGAAATGCTCAGGCATGAAGATCCACTAAGAGAAGGACTAAATGGTTATGGCACCGTGAAGGACAACTTCTAAACATCAGTGAACATCATTTGAAGGACGAATTCTATCGTCTATGAATTCTATTCTACTGGACGTTTAAGCGAAACAACAGAAAGAGAGGCTGTAAAGGCCACACGGGCGGGGCTGTGTGCTGACACAGCCGAATCAAACACGGCCATTAAATCGTACTCAGAGACACTGCCGCAGGATTACGCCTTATAATTACTGTAGCTCTGGCCTTGCGTCCTGGGCAGAGAGGACAGCAGCTCTCTGCCCGAGGCGAGACGTGACACGAAGCAGGAACTCGAAATGACAAACATTTCCTCCGTCCATGCTGGATGCAATCGTTCTCCCGAATAGCAGCGAATGACTATGAGCTATAAGTGCCACAAGTGGCCCAGATTTGGATGACATTTGGCCACAGCAGAGGTGCTGCAGGTCCGTCATGATCAGAAGAAGCTGTTTAAGTTGGAGGGGTTGAGGATTATGTATCGGGCTTGAGAATGAACGCGTCACGGCGCTGCTCCTGACCTTGGCAGAAGTGGTTGCAGTGCATCATTATGTGTGTCGAGAACATGGAAACAAATAAAGCATGCGCTTTAAGCTGTATATGTAAAGCAACAACCCTGACAGAAGATAAACGGCATGTCTAAACACAGCTCAGTCAGCAGATTTGTGTTAAAATTGAATTGGACTAAATTTGAAGAATACTGTGGTTTACGATTCTGTAATTATACAGGCTGCACCCGTAAAAACGCAGGCCTGTACCATCATCTGCCTCTAAAGCGAAGAAGGTTTGAAAGAGAGCAGCTGGGATCACCATGGTGAAATCCAAAAGAAGGTTGTAGAAATCTGCCGTTCCATATGTCCAGAGAACATTTAAAACAACTGCCAACATGGCCAGATCAGAACATCCAAGAGTTCAGCCCACAGGATGTGTAAAGTGCAGCTTCTACCATCAGAAAGAGACCGAATAAGTTTGATCTTCATGGAGGAGTTTAAGGAAGAAACCCTTACTGTCAAAAACATCAGAGCAAGACTAAAGTTCTCCAGAGAACATCTAGACAAAGAGCAGGACTTCTGGAACAATGTTCTTTGGACAGATGGATCCGAAGCTGAATTATTTGGACACAGTAACAGAAGACATGACTGACACAAACCAAACATAGCATTTGAGCAGAAGAACCTCATCCCAGCTGTGAAGCATGGTGGTGGACGTGTGATGGTGTGGAGCTGCTCTGCTGCAGCAGGTTCTGGAGATCTCTCCATCATTGAAACCACTATGAGATCTTTATTGTATCAGAGGGGGTTTGAGGAGAACGGAAGAGCGTCTGTACAAAGACTGACGCTGAAACATCACAGAGCTGAAAGAATTCCGCATGGAGGAGTGGGAACATCGTTCTTCCAGTCGATGTCAGAGAAAGTAGACGGTTCTAGAAACATCTACCTGACATTATTTCAGACAAAGGAGGAGATACAGCTATTAGGACAGAGGGGGTCTAAACTTTTTCCTCACAAGAAAATTAAATCTTTTAATTATGTTTTGAGAAAGTTAAAAGCGTTCTTTGGGTGTCCTAACTCTTTCACGGGACTCTATATGGACACCTGCTTATGTATTCATTCATGACAAGATCATTATTAGTGAGGTCAGGATGTTGGATGATCACCACCCCACCTCATCCCCATCTCATCCTTTAAGTAATGGGTGGAGCATCTTCATTCCAGAGGACCCAGTTCCTCTGCTCCACACCTCAATGCTGGGGGCCTTTATACCCCTCTAGCCCACGCCACGCTTACACATCTCTGTCAGTAAAGTAGCCGGATGCCTTCATTGTGGGTGTCCACAAACTTCTGGATATATAGCGCACATTACTGCTCTCAAATGAAAACCATACTTGGAACGCAGTCTTTGTACATTTGCTTCCAATGGAAGCTTTTTTCCTTCTCCTGTAAAGTTGCTTTTTTTGGAGATAAAAGTTCTTGTGTGAGAGCAAAGACAGGGGTTTAAGCAAAGAGGCCCAGAAGAAAGTCCAGTCTCTGATGGGTTGTAAACGGTGGATTTGAGACAGTTCCACTGTCTCAGTTTAGAGCTCTGACTGTATGGATAGAAACCACAAGCATTTACTGCAAGTGCACTGGCAACTGTGAGAAGGTCCTAACGGTAACTAATCTGAGTCTGTGGGAACCTGAGCTGGAAACGTCGCCTTTGGTTTACGAGCAAGACAACAGCGTCGGTGTTTACAGTCACAGTTTGACTTTCCAACCTGATGTATAATTCAGGACAACCACGTTATTCTCCAATCTAAAGCTTGGTGGACATATAACTGGATTGGATTGAAAGTGTCTGATGGTGTGAAGTTCTCCTCACTCTGGCATTTGGATTTCTGTGTGGCTTGTGTCATCTTTGGGCTCGGTAACCCGATTCATGTTTGCTAGAACCTTCAGACAGATTGTGTTTTAATCCACTATGACTATATATTCTGTAATTTCTCACATTTATGGCATTTAATAATAATATCCAGAGCAACTTACCGTTGAATCACGTTACACAAGTAGATGAGTGTTAGGAGTTCTTATTTTTAACCCAATACAGGAAACCCTTCCTCCACATTTAATCCATCCATGCAGTGAAACAGACATACACACACTAAGGGGCAGTGAGCACACATGCCCGGAGAGGTGGGCAGCCCCTTCCGTGGCACCTTGCGCAAGGGCATTAAAGTCATATCCTTCCAGTTCAGGGATTCGAACCCTCAGCCTAACCACCAGGCCTCGGCTGTTGTTGCAGGACTAAGATTGGGCTACACCTTTGCAGACAGTCGCAAGCACAAGATAAGAGATCTCGAACCCAGATGTCTAATTACAGGCTGGTCTGGTCTTGCCCTTTAAAGCAAACAAACTGTTGACCTGTTTTCCCCGACACAATATACTTTCTTCATCATGCTGTTTACATGAAAGGAAACATTCGCAATCGTGTGCTCTCATCTTTCTCTATGTGGCTTTAGCCTAAGGCCTTATTTTGCCAAGCCTCATGCCTTATCACATCATGTCAAGGAGAAAATAAAATAAGCTTCTGGAGGCACAATCAGCATGCGACCTCTCTCCTCCTCATAACACTGCACTGCGTTTCCTCCATCAGCTGCTTGAAGTAGTGAGCATGATGGGAACACCCTAGCCTTTAAATCAACACATACAATCAGCAGGCTGGGCCTTAACACCATGCTTTCCTGAAAAATAAGCTTGAGCAGCGGTCACAACTTTGTTTGCGGGGAGCCGGACAGTCAATCGAAGGTATTGGGTCACGAGCGGTGGATGCCACAATGTTATGAGAGGAAGGAGAGGGCAGAAGGAGCCGTGAACCTTGGAATGAAGGCTATCATAGATTTAGGGCCAAATTTGTACGAAATTATGAGTATAAACATATCACTTACCAAATCTTTCCACATAGGAAGAGAATTTTTCTTTCTCTTTTTAATCCTTAGAACTCTAGGCCAATTTTGTGGGTAGTTTCATGTGCTTTTATTAGCCAAAGAAATTAGAACAAATATATAGTTATAATATAATAGTTATAATTATATAGTATATAATATAGTTTCAGAAGGAAAATACCACACAAGTGAAACAAAAATGCAGATGAGTTGTTTGTAATGATTAGACACAAATATTCATAATTAATACATGATTTATAATATTTGACAGTGATAAAAAAATGTAAATAAAAAATATTGATGTATATATCAGTATTATCCCTTCTCAGGACTTTTATTCTGAAATTTGAACACTGTGTGAGGAAACTAAGCAAGCAAACATTAGGCCAACCCCCTCTCTCTGATCAGTCAGTCTGTATGCAGGTGGATCATCAGCCCCGCCCCCTCTCTCTGATCAGTCAGAGTCTGTGTGCAGGTTGATCATCAGCCCCGCCCCCTCTCTCTGGTCAGTCAGACTCTGTATGCAGGTTGGACACTAATTTGGCATTTAAACTAGGACTCAATTCTGTTTAATTTAATTTGTGTTGTTTTCGGAGCTTGAAAACTTGCTGAAATATTATCACATAACAATAAAAAGTCTAAGTAGGGTGTCCACAAACTTTTGGCGTGCTGCATATATCCGTCTCTGGAGCCTAAGACGCTGCTTATACTGGAATGCAGATTGATTTCAAAGCCAAGAGATGCAGTAGAAAACACTTCTCCAAATGGAAAAGTGGGAAAAGTACATTGACCAGCGGTGATTTTTTTCAGCGTCCGTCTAATTTAGGGGGCTTGACGCATCGGCAGGGAGTGCAGCGGTGTGGTGTGCAGTGTATAAAGCCCATAAAAACGGACATTGTGGTCAGCTATAAAGACAGAGAGAAGCTGCTTTTCCACGGCTGCTCTGCCTATTTCTGGCTGGGGGTCAGACAGATGGTCTGGACGCAGTGAAATGAGCTTATTCTGAGAAAGGGGCGAGTAAGAGGGATTCACAAGGGTTTACCCTCAAAGAAGGGTTTCCCTAGTGAGAGAGTGAGAGTGGAAGAGTGAAAGGTGAGAGAGAGAGAGAGAGAGAGAGAGAGAGAGAGAGAGAGAAACACACACTTGTGCAGTTCCCCTGGAATCACATAATTATATGAGATTAAAGGACGCGAGTGTACGGCTTAAGTGAAGGTTGGAATCTTGTTTCGGAGACACACATGTTGCTATTCCTGTGCCCTGAATCCAGCATTAATGACCGCCTGTTCAGAGCACCATGATCAGAACTGGACTAAAATACATCCAAATGTGTGTGATCATAAAACACAAGTGCTCTGCGGAAGCGCAGCTCAATAAACAGCTGAAGCCCCAGTGATAACAGACGTCCTGCTCAGGTTGGACATGTCTCATGGGTCCTGTGGTGGGCTGAAAGGTTCAACAGCTGGTACAACATTGGACGTCTTATTGTTTGTGCAGGTGGGAATACAGAAATCACCCTTGGACCCTTTAGAGGAGGCTGTGGTGAGAAAGATCTGACATCTATCTGACCCAAAGATCAGGTGTAGTTCTCAGGTCTGAGCTAAACATCTCTGCAGGTGTAGTTTAAGACGGTGAACTGTCTAAATAAGGGGTGTTGAAGACTCAGGGTGTATCTCCTCTCATTGGAGGAGAGGGGGTTGCATGCAAATGCCTTTGACTTACTTGTACAAGTGCTCGTTGTGTTGGTCAGCAGTTGGGTATCCAAGCATCCCACACACCACCCTGCTACTGCTGAGGTCCCAGCCCAGGCTGCACACATGCCTCCACCTTCCAGCATGCTTCACTTCAACCACCCCCTCCGTGACCATGGCAGAACCCCGGGTGCTTGGCAAGACGGGACGGAGACGAACGTCCTCCAAACCCACCCTGCCTACCACCTGCAGGGAGAACACACAACACACTCTTCAGGAACTGGTTTTTGCTGCCCAACACTACAAGAAAACTTCTCTCCTCTTCAGAACGTTCTAGATTAGACAGATACAATATGAAAGCCATTATATTAAAGAGTTGGTTTCTGAGGAATTTAAGACACAGCAATTAAACTCGGAAAAACAGTGGACTGTGCATGTTGGGTCATGATCGCTGGTGAATGTAGACGGCTAAGTCTGGTAAAAAACAGCAATTAAAAGTAATTTAATGTTGACTTAAGTGTGAACTTGGTGGAGTTTCTGCCAAGCAGACGTAGTAGCAAAGCAATAAATCCACTTTAAGAACAAACTTGCGAAAATAGCCAACTGTTGGGGGAGCAGTAAATGATGGTTCAGTGGCGGCTCACTGACAGTGTTGGGGAGTTATGGTGGCAGTGGGCTGTTTGAAGGGGTGATGACGGTGGTCCAATATGTTTGTAATCCAGTGCTCTTTGAGGATGCGGTTTAAACCACTGAAGAGCCAAAGAAGGTAGTGAATCATTGAGAGCCAAACTTAGTCCAGGTTCAGCTCGTGCTCAATCATACAGCAGTCAATGACCTTACGATGGAAGACAAACACAAGTTTTAACATCATCCCATCCCATAACAGTCAAAGTGACTCTGACATGGTGTGATAGTGTCTGAAACAGCAGTGCTGCTGGAGTGTTTAAACACTGTGTCCACTCACTGTCCACTCTATTACACACTCCTACCGAGTGTCTCCACCTTGTAGATGTAAAGTCAGAGACAGAAGCTCGTCTGTTTCTGCACAGTTTGTGTTGGTCGTCCTCTAGTCCTTCATCAGTGCTCACAGGACATTGTTTCTGGTTGGTGGACTGTTCTCGGTCCAGCAGTGACACTGAGGGGTTTAAACACTCCAGCAGCACTGCTGTGTCTGATCCACTCATTACCAGCAACACACACTAACACACCACCACCATGTCAGTGTGACTACAGTGCTGAAAATGACCCACCACCCACATAATAGCTGCTCTGTGGTGGTCCTGTGGGGTCCTGATCGTTGTAGATGGACAGAAGAGCTAATAAATGTCTTCGCAAGATAGGAACTATACTAGTTGAATAAAGGTATAGGTTTGACATCTCACAGTAGGTCATGTACCTGGATAAGGATCATCTCACCTGCTCGACGGGTTCTGTAAAGTCTATGTCCATTCTGTTGCTGTTCTGCACTTCGGGGTATGATGGCTCAGGTCCATTTACAGGAGCTGGAAGGGGTCTTTCATAGGCAGATGGTTGTGTGATGTGCTGAGCAGACTGGCCAACAGGTCTGGGTGATACGTCCTGATTCCGCCTGTAGGACACTCCATTACGCAGATGATCAGGCAGCTGGTGGCCTTGTGGTACAGAGACTTCCTGTCTGCGAGGGGATGTGTTGCGCCTCAGATGGATCTGATGTCCACTTAACTGTGGCGAGGAGGCTGAGGAGCCCCTTTGGGTATTTCGGTTCAGGGCGATTTCATGCCCTCGCCTCCTGGGGTAGAATTCGGTTGTTCTGAGGGTCTCGGGTGGCCGGGCTGGAGTGACCGCAGGCTGGGCTCTGTCGTTGTATCTGGGAATGTGACCCTGCTGTCCACTGTCCGGGCTGCACATTATGCCCAAGTCCTCTCCGTGAGTGCAGTCACTTATACCCCAGCCATTGGAGCGACAGTCAGATACTGAGCTTTCAGTACCCGTACACAGTACATTATCCAACCAAATCGGACCTACAGCAGAGACAATGAGGTCAACATTTGTAAACAGGACACTTAAAACATTAGCCTGAACAAACACAAAACATAGTTCCATGGCTTCTATTACACCCACAAAAAGAACCATGTTATACACTGATCAACCACAACATTACGACCTGTGTTGCATTGCTACAAGTGGATCAGACGCAGCAGTGCTGCTGGAGTGTTTAAACACTGTGTCCACTCACTGTCCACTCCATTAGACACTCCTACCGAGTGTCTCCACCTTGTAGATGTAAAGTCAGAGACAGAAGCTCATCTGTTTCTGCACAGTTTGTGTTGGTCATCCTACAGGATGCTGTCGAATGAGCCACCACCCACATAATATCTGCTCTGTGGTGGTCCTGTGGGGTCCTGATCGTTGAAGATCAGGGTGAAAGGAGGAGAATAAAGTCTGAAGAGAAACAGATGAACTACAGTCTGGAATGATAGAACCACAAAGAGCTCCGGTGTGATCAGAGGAGCTGATAGAGTGGACAGTGAGAGTAGAAACAAAGAAGTGGTCATAATGTTATTGGTGTAAATTGATTTGCTTGGGTAAATGGTTCTCAAAGTGGTTCTTCTATAACAGAAATCCTGTTGTACCTGTTTTCTAAAGAACCTTGAAAGAACATCCATCCTAAATGCATATTTACCTTGGCCCTGTCCAAATCTGGCACTGTGAGCCCAGGTCAGGCCTTGTGAAAACCCAAGCTCGCGGCACACCACATTGGCCAAGTTAATGTTGACCTCATCATCACACACCGTGCCCCATTCGCCCTTATAGAACACCTCCAGACGGCCTTCATATGGGCTCCTCCCGCTCACCAGGCGCACCTGAAACCCTGGTGGAATCCCAGTCACCACCGGCAGGAGGAGGATGCAGAAGGCAAGGTGAAAGGTCAGCATCATCTTTGCCTAAAATCCAGAAAATGAGGAGACATGAATGGAGAGAAGATTTACAAACTGTCTTACACTCATAATGCACTTCATACCCAGTGTATTCTCATATCTGACATACTGAACATATCCACCATAACCTCCATTCAGGGCACTGGTGTGTACCCCAGTCTTTCCACGGTTCAATCTTCAGTGGTTCCTCCTTCAGAAGTTCTTCAGAAGTTCTTCTTTTTAACTTTTTAACTTATTTTTGGTTCCTGTGAGTAGTTCTTTCTCCTTATAGGTGTTGGTTAGTCTTACTGGTTCTTCTTCATGCACTAAGAACAGGGGTAACAAACCCTGTAGCCCAACCAAAATCTAACAACCCATTCAGCCAATCAAGATCTTCTGAAGGCAGTAATTAGTCAGACCAGGTGGGGTATACAGAAACTCTCCACACTGTTCAAAATACAAGATCCTTGAAGAACTTCTGCATGTATTTTTTTTTAAACTATAGAGAAACCTCATAAGGTGCTTCAAGGAACCTTCAATAAAAGGACAGGAGGTTTCATGAAGGTTCCTTAAAGCAACTTAAGATGTTCCTCTCAAATTGTAAAACCTCAAGCATCTTGTTCTTTTTACAGTACTGGAGCAGGGTTGGTGAGCTCAACTCCCGAAGGAGATCATCCTTTTGAGTCATGGTTCCTCTGAGTGGTTCTTTCTCATGCTCTTATAGTCTTGACTCTAAGAGGCACTTGGTTGTTATCAGTGGTTCTTCATCAAGGTCTTATGGAGTTTCTGCTTTTGACTTTTAATAAATCTTTGTCCTTTTGATCTCTGATCATGAATGATTAATGAGCTGATCTAAATTGATAGGAAAACCACACATTTTCCAGGTGGGATTAATAGGAACCAACAAAAGTCTGGAGTACTGAGAGGAAATGGCCAGAAGGAAGATCCAGCTGGGAATCTGAGATATGGAGGTTTGGAGATGTCCAGCTTTATCACTTGATCATTATCTCTGCATCGTTCACTGTCTGCTTGCTGCTCCACAATGTGATTCAGCAGCTGGAATACTTTTAGTACCAGAAGCTCAAGGCTGTGTGGATGGCATCATGCCAGTCTGGCTCTGTGCTGTAAGGTGGCAAACAGCAAACACACCCACAAAACCATAAAACACTCAGGATGCATTTTCCAGCAACTGACTTATAATTAGCAATCCAAATATTTCACTGGTCTTCCAGAACCTTCCCTAGGGTGAGAATTAGAGGAGATGGAACGGCAGTTCAAAACAACCAAGTGCAGGAGACAGGAGGGCAAATTAAAATAGTGCTAAAAGTGGTGCCCCCTTCACCCAAACCAGCCAGACCAGCCAGAAGCCCAAGACCACTGTCTGCACTGGAGGAGACTGGAAATGAAATAAACAGCAGGATAAGTATGAGAACTGCCTGAGCCAGCAGGGCAGTGGAGAACCAGCCTGTGGACTGGCATGGTCTGGAGAGAACAGAGCTGTGGAATATGTTTAGTATCAAGAGCAAAAAGCATGAGGAACTGAGGAACATCACTGCATGAAGAAGACTACATAAAGTGTGTGTGTGTGTGAGACAGAGAGAGAGAGAGAGAGAGAGGTCCACTCACCTGCTGAAGAGGCTCCTGTGAGGATCAGAGCTTTGAGCCAGAAGCAGAAGAATGAAGAAAGCTTCACACTTTTGGGTCCTGCTTCTTCAAGCTCACTCTCACCCCTCCCTCCCTCTCTCTCTCTCTCTCTCTCTCTCTCTTTCTCTCTCTCCTCCTCCTTCTCTCTCTCACCTCTCTCATTCTTCTCTCTCTCTCTCTCTCTCTCTCTCTCTCTCTCTCTCTCTCCTCCTCTCTCTCACCTCTCTCATTCTTCACTCTCTCTCTCTCTCTCTCTCTCTCACATCTCTCATTCTTCACTCTCTCTCTCGCTCTCTCTCTCTCTTTTCAAAAATGATTTGGGTGTCTTACTTAATTTGTTTAATTTGATGTAAAGTCACATTCATACCAGTGTAAATATCAGTCTGGTGTCATGGTCAAACCATTTCACTCGGTGTCAGCTTCACAGGATCATTAGAAACTCGGATCAACAGCTTCCTTACCAACGATCAACTCACACGATCACAGAATCAGCTGGCAGTGAGCGCAGTGCCCGGATCGGTGGGCAGCCCTACCCACAGCTGGGAGTTAAGTGTCTTGCTCAGGGCGCTTCAGTCATGTCCTGCCAGTTCAGGGAATTGAACCAGCCACCTTTTGAACCACTTGAACCACCAGGCCACAGCTACCCCTCACAGCTGCCCGCTCTTCAGAGGTGCAGTGGTGTGTAGAAGCTAAACTGTAAGGGTGCCTCCAGGACCAGGGCTGAGAATCACTGGTCTACAAAGTCCACATATTATTTTACTATGTAAACATGCACTGGAAGCTCCTTTGGTATTTGTTGGTTTTGATCGTAGTCTGTTATGATATGTGTAGGTAAGGATGATCCTGAGTTATGAACCTGGTTATGAATATGGCAAGTAGATCTCGGGTTATAAGAGTTTGTCTGATCTGGTGTCACATGACCATGGATCTCAAACATGTGAAAGTTACACAAGGTTGAGTGTTTGTTTATCTATCAAAAAAACTAACTCTCTCTCTCTCTCTCTCTCTCTCTCTCTCTCTCTCTCTCTCCCTGCTATAATTACACACCGGCCTCCCCGGCTCTAACCCGCACCCACAATTAGTGGTGTTGTGAAATAAGTGTGCACTACGTGCTCTTCAGCAATAAGCAAAGTGCCTCTTTCAGTTTGGGATACAGAACCGGACCTCACCCCTCTCTCTCTTTCTCTCAGATTCTCTTTTGTCTCTTTTTAACCATTTCATAACTGTGTCATAAACATCATTCACTCTCCCGCACAAAGCGGACCAGTTAAACCGAGCTGTGTAAACGTTTTGGATCCCTGTGAAAATGCCGGTGATCAGTCACTAGGAGCAAATGTTTATTTACTCAGTTAAACACTAGAAATATTAGAACAAACAATAGAAAACATCCCTACAAAAGTCACAAGAAAAAAATGCATCACAACAACCAATCACACGACAACATTCTCTCGGATTCATGTAGAAGGTGGTGGCTCTGGTCCAGTGCAGATGTGTGTGTAGTTTAACTGGAGCAGCAGCAGAGGTGCTGTAGTGATAATCTGACCAGTATACCAGTTTAACTTACACCTGCGGAGCCTTTCCGTTCAAACCTGCCCAGTACACCTGATAGATGGGCCGAATCAAGGTCAGATCATGTCCTCGCCACAAATGAACCACTCCAGAACCATTTTGGCACCAGATTGAGACCACCTCCTTAACTGACAAGTGTGAAAACGATAAACGGTCTCGGTGTGGATCTTTTAGTCACCCGCACCAAGTCACCCGCATTCATCAGAATAAAAATGCCTTGTTTATTTGAACCTGCAAACTTTCTAACATGATCTGGACCCTCGTATTACTGATGAAACAGGTTCAAATAATGTGCTTAGGTGCCTAAAATGTCTATATGGTTCTGTGTGTGTGTGTGTGTGTGTGTGTGTGTGTGTGTGTAGAGATTACTCAGGAAATAATGACATAGCTATTTAATAACTCTATTAAAATGACTCAGTGTTTTTAAAGGTCTGGTGTTTTACACTGAGCTCTGGGAGAACATTATGAGGCTTTATTAACACGTAAGGAGACAACACACACACACACACACACACACACACACACACACACTGCCTAGTGGGTTTGAAATAGATGCACTCATGCACTTCAGTACAATTTGACCGATTATTTTAAATCAAAAATGATGTGAATATGACCACACAAACAATTCCTAGGGTGGTTCCTAGGGTGTTGCAATGTTTGTTCTAATCAAATTGTCTTCCTCTGGAATATGCCTTGCTATTTTCACCACTGACTTGCTCAAAAAAGTCTCAGATCCTCTGTGAACCTTAGAACCAGAGATCCGGACTGAAGGTAGTTACATGTTGGTTCGGGAACCAGCCTCGTGACAAGAACATTCCCGGTTTGAATCCCTGAACTGGCAGGACGTGACCGAAGTGCCCTTGAGCGAGGAACCTAACCTTACAGCTGCTCCCCGGATGCAGTGGGTAGGGCTGCCCACCACTCCGGGCATGTGTGCTCACTGCCCCCTAGTGCGTGAATTCACTGTGTGTGGGTGGGGTAAATGCAGCACAGTGGGTCTATGAGCACCTTTGCCTTTAAAAGATGTTAATATTCTTTGTGAAAAACCTTATAAATAAAACTGATTTCATTTTGGAGGCAAAATGTAAAGAGCCGCCCGCAATGCCACCGTCCAGCCACCAGGGGGCGACCGGCAACCAGTAATCAGCGCAAGTGAGATCAGGTGTGCTGTGTTTATATAAGGACCAGAGTCTGACCCGCTGCCCAGTCGCTTGGTGAAAGCTTCCTGAGTTGCTGTCGGTAATTTTGGTAGTTCCTGTCTGATCTGTCCCTCCTCCAACGTGAGGAGTGTTTCTGACCTTTAAAAGAGTCTGATCTTCTGTCCCTCCTCACCAAGCAGGACAGTCTGTCCCTCTCTCTCTAAAGAGAGTGATCACAAAAGAAAGGCTAAAACCAGAAAAAAGGGTCTTCTTTTATTTTCCTTGTTTGAGAAGCAGTTTTAAGTTCTCCCCTTTTCACTCACTGCTCTTCAGCCCTACCACAGGTTTCATTACCCAGGTATGGATTAGCTCACCTGGCTAAAGCACTCACATGCAGCATGTGTGCCAGTGGGGGTTCAAACCTAGCATGTGACAAATTTACTTATTGATTTATTTACTTTTTTTTTGATCTATAAAATTCATTTATGCTGTCAATTCAGATCACTGGTGCATTCTTCAAGCAGAGGTCTGCCAATGAACCCTTCCTTCACTGAATGTTCACCAAGCACCTCACTTTATAAACCTACCACCCAAAAGCCACTTTCAGTTCAGGTAGAACAGTGGTAGAAGGGCTGATTTATTGTCGTTTGAGTCCAGAAATAAATATTGAATTCACGGTCCCAACCCAGGTGGGTTTTCCAAACTACTTTCCACCATGGTTGCACCCCGTAACACAAACTGGACCTTCCTTCACAGCAGTTTTTTTTAAGATATTACTCAGTGGTTACTATGGTATCCCAAATGCTTGCTTAGTGGTTACTCTGGTGTTCCAGAGATTCACCAGTGTATCGTGTTATCACAGGGGTGCACAAGTCCAGTCCTGCTGGGTCGGTCTCCAGTTTGGTAGTTGCCCTACTCAGACACACCTGACTTAAGTCATCAGTTAATTATCCAACAAAGTGGGTGTGTTTAAGAAGGACAAAACTCAATCTGTGACGGAGACAGGCCTGGTACGTACTTTTGCACAGCCGTTTTTTAATATTCTGCTATTCAATCCTCTGAGAAAACTCTATATAGAAAACCTTACGTCCAATCACAAAGCTGCATGCATGCTTTCATCTCACAATCCCACCAAACATTTTGGAGTTGATTTGGTGTCAAGACCTCAAAACTGCAGGAGAGCGTAGAAACAGCTTTTCCATCATTTGCTTTTGTTGCTTTTGTCTCCTCCCAGTGGTTGAGAGATGCAATTGCTGCCACCAGCTTATAAACAGCTGTATTGGACTTAAGAGGTCATTTTTAAATGTGTGGACATGTTTTACAGTGCTGCTTAACCACCATGTAAACCAGGCTTTGAGTGGGTTCCTTTTGAAGTTGTGTGTTTGAAACACCACCCACCTCGAGTCCTGCATGGGTGGGAAAGGGAACGGAGCACAATTAAGAGATCTGGGACAGCAGACACCACACTACATTTACGCAAGTCAGGAATATTGTGCTGAGCTCATGGCTGTTGCTAAGACACATTAGGGTCAGCGTAATAACACGAGTGAGATATTGTTGAATATACTGCATTCGTTAGTATTAGAAGCATGAAATAAAGCATAAATACACAGATTAACATCATTTTGATTGTAGATTTTGGGTTTCAGCCATGAATTATTATAAAGTCAGACAAGGAAGGGATAAAACTTTAATGAGAAGGGTTGAAATTAGGGATGGGCAATATGACGGTATTGTGATTGTGAACAGTTTAGAATAGAATTCATGTACTCAGTACAGGAGAGTCTGAAGAGCAGTTTTCTAAGATGCCACTACTGATATGCACTGTCATATGTACTATCTGCATGTCATAATATTGTGATAAACCTTGTGTATCATGAAAATATGTTTAAATATTGTGATATTGTGATATAATACATTCAGCATATTGCCCACCCCAAAACATTAGGTGGGTCAGGAACAAATCAGAAACATGGACCTACTGCAGCACATGCTTTCAGGGCTGAACTAACCCCCAGTGGGCTCGAAACAGACTTGCCTGCTTTAATACAGAGTTCAAACCGTTCAGTCCAAATGTTTATATCTACTATGAAAGCCAATAAAGAGCTACAGCAGGTTACGTCTCTCCAAAGCTTCTCTCCAGGACACATGGATCTGTCTACCATGATCAGAAGATTCAGCGGCTAAATAGGTCATCTGGTGTGAAGCGAGTTACTGTCCTTTTTTGGCCCCTGAAAGAAAAAAAAAAAAGCCAAATAAATGCTGATTTATTTCAGACTCAAATCCCAAAAGTAGACCCAACAAATCCGTGCACTGCATGAGTTTGAGACCTTTGAAACATTAAGTAATCATGAATTATCGTAGAAAATATTAAACGATACACCAATCAACCATAACATTACGACTACCTCCTTGATTCCACCCTCCGGACCATTTAATCAACTCCACTGTGGGTTGCGTTGAGTGGATTGGACACGGCAGTGCTGCTGGAGTTTTTAAACACACTCTGTTAGACACTCCTACCTAAATGCTCCACCTTGTACTCATCTATTTCTGTACACTTTGTGTTGGTCACCCTCTTGTCCTTCATCGGTGCTGACAGGACGCTGTCCACAGGACACGGTTGGATATTTCTGGCAGCAGCAACACTGAGAGGTTTAAACACTCCAGCAGCACTGCTGCGTCTGATCCACTCATACCAGCAACACACACTAACACACCACCACCATGTCAGTGTGACTTCAATGCTGAGAATGACCCACCACCCACATCATATCTGCTCTGTGGTGGTCCTGTGGGGTCCTGATCATTGAAGATCAGGGTGATTCATTATACAATGATTAAGTCTGTAATCATAGAACTACGTGTTTCTATATGATAAGTGGAGATGATGAAACAGTATGAGCAATTCCTTTCTATATATAGAATAAAAGTCCTAAATTGTTATTTACGGACTGTTGCTGAGGTGTAATGTTTGACTTACATTTGATCGGCCCAATGGTGAGAGATTTGTGGCTGGAGATGGAGCGAGATGTTCTGATCCGACACCTCTGCAGAGAGAATGGACAGTACAGCGTTCAGAGAATAACTTAAATAAAGTGTTCTGCGAGCTTTAGTGAAGTATCTGACCGTACCATGGCACAAGACTCGGTAGTGCGGTCACACAGGCTGAGGCCACAGTGCAGGAACATTTCGTTGTAACTCCCCTGATACAGGAAGAGCAGGGCGGTGAAGCGAGCCTGTAGAGAAGCTCCATTTTCAATCACCGTCACGTCCCGTGGGTCACTGGGACAACTATGAAAAAAAGACAACAGACAGAAATCCCAAAGTTAGTACATCCAGATACTAATAACACACTTTTAACCTCTAAAAAGCCCAAAACCATTTGAAGCACAACAGTGTTCTAGAACAGTTATCCACAATAGGTGTAATGATCCTGCACTATGGATCTTTAGTGGAGCTGCAGGAGACCGAACTATGTTAACATTGCGTAACCCAGGTCATATTAGTGTAAAATCCTGTAATATTACTCCACCATCTGTACATCTGTCCATTAGGGGGCACTCAAAACATGATTTGTATTCACTGCAGTGGAGTGAAAGTGTAATTACACTTTCCAAATGTAGGGGGAGTACAGGAGCAATTCTCACCTAATGCTACTTTAACCCCTTAAACTTCCACTGTTATATCTTAGAACCAGCTCAGACAGATTGTATTGTTCTAGATATATTTATACCCCTTTACACCCCTCTAGCCCATGCCTGGCATTAGTCATGGCCAGTAGGTTCAAGTCCATCTTCTCCAGAGCATTTGCACATCTGTGTCAGCAATAGGTGCAGCTTACAGTAGCTGAATTCCTTCAATAAAAGGGGCGTCCACAAATATTTGGACATAGAGTTTATAGTCTGTTTTATACAGTTTACTTCACTTTGACCAGAGCTTTAATGAGATCCTTGGTTAATGAGCTCTTACCGGTTCTGTATCAGATGATATCTTCTGGAGTTATCAGCTTTTGGCCTATCTGTAATATAGCACTCCTCCATGACCACAGCAAAGCGGGCAGCCTCCACTTCATCAACCTTCACGCCCACGTGGAGTGGAGCTCCCACTGGCAGGACCACAGAACCGGGGGGATACTCGTCTGTGAAGTTAGTATTACGGTACAGGGACATGGAGACATGGGCACCAGGGCCAAGGCCAACCACACCCATCTCCTGCATCCTGTGTGACACAGAATACAGGGTTACTGAACTGGACTTGGGATGTCCATTCATACAGGTGCACTATAATACACCAGTCAGTCATAACCTTACGATCACCTCATTGTTTCATAGTGACCCACCACCCACAAAATATATTCTATATACTGTAGGTTTAACATTTGATTGGAGAAGCAGATTGACTAGACGTACGACAGGTAAGGTCTGACTGCGAGGTCCACGTCGGTGTTGGAATCTAGGGGGTAAACACAGGAGAAGGGAAAGCCCACTGGCACTGAGAACCCACTGATGTTTGATGGGTAGAGGAATAAGGTGTTGGAGTAGACAGCATGGGTACTGTTGGTCTGTGGAGCAAAACAAAAGGAGACCTACGGTTGAACTGAGACAACCAGAACACTAGGTGTTGAAAAAACGAAACTGACCGTGAAGCAGGTTTGATGGAGGTTAATGAAGAAGAAAGTGAATTTAATTATAAACTATCCATAAACGAACAAATATTACATTCCTCGCATTGCTTTTATTTTTGCCTGACCTGTAGATTTTGTTAGTGGATGGACAGTAGTTAATTCAGATCTGTGTCACTTATAACTCAATATCTGGGTCAGTGAGGTCATTAGCCCCACCCCCTCTCTCTGATCAGTCAGAGTCTGTATGCGGGTTGAGCATCAGCCCCGCCCCCTCTCTCTGATCAGTCAGAGTCTGTATGCAGGTTGATCAGCCCCGCCCCCTCTCTCTGATCAGTCAGAGTCTGTATGCAGGTTATCCTGAGCTATAAAGTCAGGTAAACAGCATGTAACTGCCCACAAAGGTGTGGATCTCAGGTTCTAAGAGTTAAAGCCTGCTTAGAGACAGTTCGGACCTTCAGCACGTTTCCACACACAGCTGCTCGGCTCTGGACCTCATACCACACAGTGCCATTCACTGTCTGCTTTGCCACGCAAGTGGGGTCCGCCAGGTGACCTGAAGTGGTGTTGAGGTTGTTTGGGTTTGTGTAGATGGCTGGTACACCAATACTCATCGTGGTCCTACTGCACTCCAGCTGAGGCACAAGAGGTTGTGATGGGTCTGAAAAGGAGACAGTAAGAGAGACGATTTGACTGTCCTCGGTTACACTCATCATGCTGATCTGAACTCCAAGGTAGGTGTTTCTGATAAAGTGGCCGGGGAGTGGAAGTACAGGGTAGGTGTTTCACAGACATGAAGCCAGAGTGCTTCATAAAGGTGAGAAAGGTTAAACATTACCTTATGTACAGTATATAACACGGGTGTAATGGGAGGTCTTAAGAGCTCACCTTGACCCTGACATTTCCAGGTAATCTTGTCTGCACTCACGCAGGACGTCCCCTCCTTGCATGTGCTGCACACCTTTGTGTTGGCATCTAGAGAAGAATACCAACAAGGACCTGATGAACTCGGGTGGCTCTTAGATGTTAACATACTCATTTTTATTCAGTATATGTTCAGGATGAGGCTGATCAGAAGGTACACATGATCCTGATGTTCTGTCTAAAAGAGGAGGTCTCCAAACACTTCATGTTCTCCAAGATCAGGTTTGAACCACTAAACCATCTGCATGAGTACTGTAATATACACTGATCAGCCATAACATTGACACCCATTGTCCATTCTTTCAGCTCCTCTGACCATACAGGAGCACGTTGTAGTTCTATAATTACAGACTGTACGGTGACACTGAGGGGTTTAAACACTCCAGCAGCACTGCAGTGTCTGATCCACTCGTACCAGCAACACACACTAACACACCACCATCATGTCAGTGTGACTGCAGTGCTGAGAGTGACCCACCACCCACATCATAGCTGCTCTGTGGTGGTCCTGTGGGGTCCTAATTGTTGAAGATCAGGGTGAAAGGACGAGAATAAAGTCTGCAGACGGACTGGAGTCTAATAATGGAACTACAAAGTGCTCCTACGTGGACAGAGGAGCTGATAATAATGAACAGTGTGTGTCATGATTGTGTAGTTGATAAAGACCTGGACCTGGACACATTCCAATCTTTTCATAGGGGTGTAAAGAGTAGCGTAATGTATGCTTAGGTGCTGACCTGCAGCGTAGGCCAGATAGCACAGCGGTGGCTTGATGAATTGATAAACGTAGTAGTTTCCAGGACAAGCCTTGACGTGGATGGAAAACTGAAAGGTACAGCAGCCTTCAGTCCAGCTCCCACAAACAGTACTCTGCACCACACCGTCCGAGGTGCCAGGATGGGGGGTCTTCAGCCAGAGTGGAACGTCAGTGCCACACATCTTGGGCTGGATGCACCTCTCAGGCATCTGGACGCTGACACCATTCAGATACAGTCTGTACCAGCCCTGCCAATGAGGAGGAAAGAAGAAAGTGAAGAAAAACGGAAGAAATGTCTTTAAAATATAATTTGTAAAATGCAATTATTAGAAATGCAACTTAGAATGTATATATATGTGTGTTTCTAGTTCATATATCTAGGCCTGTTAATTCTACAGGGAATTTTAGCTCCACCCGTTCATGCTGAAGTTAGAAGGAGTGTTTCAGCCTGGGCTGCTTCTTGCATGAAGCACTGTCCAGGCCAGCCAGTCAGATCAGAGCTTGTTTGCATGCACTAGTCTTAAAAGCACAGTGACGAGGGAGATCATCCCATCATCGATACACTGGTATCAATCTGTCCATCATACCTGCCAGTTGACACTTATGTCGCAGTGCAGTATGCCGTCAGTCCGGAAATCTGTGGAACGCCATGGGTCATCCACAATGCTGTAATGTTGGCAAGGGTCAGCACAGCGAGAGACTCCACTCACGGTGACGCAGTCCTGACCTGGGCTACACACCGCGCTCCCACAGCTGAACTGCACGAGGTGTGGGTTGGACATTAAAACCTGGTTCACCTGTGGCAGCAGGCAGGCAAAGGATCCAGGTGTGTTGTGACAAGTTAGTGGAGCACATGGGTTCTGAGCAGCAGAGCACTCATCAACGTCCACACAGCCCTGCTCAGCTGACCAGTGATACCCGGCTGAGCAGCAGGAGGCACCGACCACGTTGCAGATGGTGGTGTTGTAGCAGGACATGCCGTTGCCGGAGAAGCCTTCAGGGCAGGAGCAGCTGGAGGAGTGCAGAGAGGAGGCCGTCTGTCCAGGCTTCAGCAGAGGAGCACAGGACGCCCGCTCATGGCAGGCACTGCAAGATGTCACAGTTGAACCTGAAAAGGGCAGTGCATTGGCAAGAGTCAACAAAGGTCATGATACTCGGAGATGTGTTGTTCTACATACAGCCCTCCTTTCACCCTCAACTTCAGTGGTCAGGACCCCACATGACACCTGCTCTGTGGTGATCCTTTCCACAGGACGCTGTTGGCTGAGGGGTTTAAACACTCCAGCAGCTGTGTCCACCACCACCGCGTCAGTGTGACTGCAGTGCTGAGAATGACCCACCACCCACATCATAGCTGCTCTGTGGGGTCCTGACCATTGAAGATCAGGGTGAATGGTGGATGGACTACAGCCACCTATAAGGCGAGTGAATTTAGAAACAAAGAGGGGGTTATAATGTTATGGCTGATTCATGTCAAACACAAATCAACTGAATTGTGTCACAGTTTATATGAGTCTGAAAGACTGAAAGACCCTCTCTGACCTGAGACAGAAGAAGAGAAGGCTGTAAGGACACACAGCCCCAGGATCATCTGAGATACCACCATCATTCCGAGTCGTTTTCTCTCCTGGATAAACACACCTGCACACACCTGCACACACCTGACCAGGGACGGGCAGGTTTCAGCGACACAGATCAGGTGAGAGTGTGTTCTTTCCAGCTAAACCAAACAAAAATCCATTGAACTGCACCTGCAGGTATGACATTCATCAGATATAAAATTAGTGGTACGTTAAATTTCCGATGATCGTAGTTCACTGTAAACAGATGTGAGTAAACTGGCTGCTTTAAAATTAATTTTACTGAAGTTAAAACACAGTGTAGCCCTGCTCTGTAGCACTGTTCATGTCAGAGGTTCAATAAACTCAACCTCTGAATTGAAAATCTGGTTTAGGGTGATGTTTAAGACCATTCTTTGAGTTGTAGTTGAGGTTAAGGATGAGGGTTTGATTTATTTCAGTTTGATTTATTAAAATTAATGTCAGTTAAATACACAAGACACCATTTCTGTACAGTAGATCATCAACTAGTGCAATAATAACACTGTGAAAAAGGTTTTGATCATTTAATTTAAAATTTTAACTCACTTTATATTCATTACATTTAATATACAAGGTATATTTCAAGCTATATATATATATATATATATATGTGTGTGTGTGTGTGTGTGTGAATATTTCATAAACACTCTTGATTTTAGTGCAGAACTAGAATTTAAAGTTTAGTATATTCCATTAAAGAATAATTAAATATAAATTAATAAATAATAATAATAATAATAATAATAATAATAATAATAATCACAGGTGACTTACCCGTTGGTGACTTTACCTGCCAGTCGTGTGATGTCTGTATTTATGGGATCAGTGAAGAAGGGTGGAGGCTTCCATCACAATAGACTTGCAGGAGCATTAAAGGTTAATTACTAATTATTTAACCTCCGATTAAAAGAGGCTCCAGTGAGGTGAGACGAGCTTTATCACTCCACCTTTTGTCAACAAGCAGATGCAAGTCAGACATGATGCCTCAGTGCCTTTCCTCTACTTTCCTCCAGTCATCCAATCCGCCGTTCCTTCCCTCTGTTCAGTGATATATCAGACTAACCTTCTGTCAACACACTCATTATCCCCAGCTCAGACAGGCCGGAACGCCATCCTGGCTGACCCGTTGACCCCTGTGCGCTCTCTTCGGCCCTCTAACACATTTCTTCCCTTTGAGTCACGTCATGGACTATGGCAGTACGAGAAACGGTTCGGCGGATTGGTGGTACAGCAGATGAACCAAAACTCTGCTGAAATTCACCAAAATGTCCTTCACCAAGGACTGAAATTTATCATATTTAACGGTAATTTTCATAACATTTTCATTACATTAGTTTGTATTTAGAGTCTGTATGTAAGACCACCCTTCAGTTCTTCACTCCCAGAACTTCAGTTCTGTAGTTATACATCAGTTTTTTAAGGTCCTACAATAGAACCCTGTGGAACTCCAACATCTACTAAACCAACCGGTTCCCCAGTGATTCACTATAGTTTCTGTAATATTATTAATAACTGAATTATTAACTTTTACATTCTGAGAGCCACACTTTGTGGGTAGTTATATGCTGTTTTCTAGGCTTCATAACTCAGGATCAGAATAACCTACAGGCACAATAATAACACTGTGTTATGAATTATTAGTTCATTACAACTGAATTAAATCCCAGTTTAAATACCAAAGGAGCTTCCAGTGCATGTTTACTGCTCTGTCCACGTGAACATGATCAACCTGCATACAGACTCTGACTGATCAGAGAGAGGGGGCGGGGCTGACGCTCAACCTGCATACAGACTCTGACTGATCAGAGAGAGGGGGCGGGGCTGACGCTCAACCTGCATACAGACTCTGACTGATCAGAGAGAGGGGGCGGGGCTGATGACATCACTGACCCAGATATTGGGTTATAGAGAACAACAGAAAGGGAGGAGCTGTTTGCTCTTTTTCTTTCTTTGCTCTCTCAATGTTTCAGTATTTCAGAATAAAAGTCCTCATACATACATACATACATAGATCAAAAAATATTTACACAGCTGAGAAATTCACTGCCTGCTAAATCAAATATGCTGTATTCAGAAATCATGTACTGATATCTCTGCTCTACATTCGTTATTCGTTATTCAATTTATGTTTTCACATCACAAACACACACTGAGAGGTGTGTACCCACAGAAGAGTGATGGATGGTTTAAATTTAAGGGCTAAGCCAGGCAGCCGGCTGATACCGTATTGTAAATAAAGCTTGATGAGATTAATGGAAACTGCTTTCACTTTCCAGTAAGATAAAACTGCTTAAACTGTATTTAAGAAGTTGAACAGTTTATGTGAATATTACTGCCGTAAATAAACTGTTAAAACAGGAAAATCTATGGATAACTGGGTGAGCCTTGAAACGGCTTAAAATCTGTTTGATTTTAGTTGAACTGTCAAGATGAACACTGACATTAGGTTTTGAGTAAAGCTTAAGAATTAGAATTAGGGTTAGATTTAATTCATATAATCTATTTAAAGTTGAATGTTTTCAGTAAAATTAGAATAATAATGATAATAATAATAATAATAATAATAATAATAATAACAACAATAACTGTTATTATTATTATTATTACTATTATTATTATTACTATTATTATTATTACTATTATTATTATTATTACCATTTTAAATCACTAAAACACTAAACCCTGTTGTCTGAACCAAATGCTCAGTGCCCTAAATTCATTTATTAGGGAGTAAAAGTGGAAATATATATATCAATTTCAATAACTGACTGTTAACTTCCTGCCTAACACATAAACATGCATAAACACACTCTCCATCATGGGTGGATTGCTCTTTTAAACAGTGACTCACGCCACTCTATTACACCTTGCTGTCCCACTGTCTGTGATAAGATTAATAACACAACATGCAGCACAATGTACAGGTGTGAGCTACCGCTCCCAACCCATTGTCTGTACAATAACCCACAATTGTGGCTTTGGACAACTGGTCATAAATTATACACACGACATTAATCATTTTGGGTTGGGCTGCAATGTGCTGCAATTAATCATAGTGTGAAACAGTTTTAATGCTCTGTCGTGGAGAGATAGTCATTGTAATTTGGAGCATATCTACATCATCGAGGTGATCCAGGTTTCAATCCAACCCAACACTTACACACCTCATCCAGGTAAAGAAAGCACTTATCGTGATAATATTTATCTGGAATCAGTTTTCAGAATTCTTACAAATCAGCTTTACAGAGATCCGGGCCCAAGCCTGGACGCCCCATGAAAAGCTTTTCGTATTATGAAAAAAACCCATAAAACTGATTTTTTTTTTAAGTTAAATTATTTATGATAAATTCTGTAAAGTAAGAAAAATGGTGAAGCAGCCAGTTTACAATAAGACTCTGGATCTGATAGGATTCACCAGGATCCCACTATCCAACAGCTTTAGAAAGCAAAAAACATATTTATTCAAATTCGATTGATTTCTATTATATTTTACTTTGTTTGTGCTCTTTGCTTTGTTTTTGGTTTTCATGTGTAGTTTTTATTACCTTTTTATTTTTGAAACAGTTTGAGCTGTTTTCCATGTGTTTTATAAATGATCCTTTGAGACTTTTATTTTGAAAACAAACAAATCTGTCGCTGCCCTGTGGTTTCTGTAATTGTGCAGATATATAATATTTAAACTGACATTATATTGCTGTTTTATGAAAATTATTTTATTATTATTTTTCATTTTTATCTCATAATATACCTTCTTTGTTAATAATTTACTTATTTTCATTTCTTCTATTTCACATTTTTTCACATCATATTATTACTGTATTATATTTTTCCTCTTTTATTATATTGTTCTGTTGTTTTATGATTCAATTCGTGTTTTTGTTTTTATATCTTACGCAGTGAAACACTTATTTTAGCTGTATTGTAGGTATTAAGTGAGTTATGAACAGATACTTTTATTTTGAAAAACCCTTTGTGAAGTTTAGTCCCTGTGGTTCCTGTAATTGCGCAGATATATATAATATATATTGACGTTGTTTTGCCGTTTTATAGATTTTTTTTAAATGAATTTCATAATCATACCTTCTATTCTTGTGTCCTCTATTCATATTTTATTTACATAATTTTATCACTATATAATCATTTTATTAGATTTTTACATATTAAGTTCCTTAATTGACTTTTATTTTAGAAAATGCCTCCTCCGTTGGGATATTTTTGTTATATAACATTTACATTAATATAATTAGACATTTACATTTTTGCCATTTTATAGAAATTATTTATCATTTTTTATAATTATTTCACATCACTCATAGTTTATTTCTATGTCTTCCATTTGGTATTTAATTCGCATCATTTTATTATTATATTATGATTTTCCCTCTTTACTGTTGTTAAATGATTCAGTTCGTGTTTTTTTTTTATATATCACGCAGTTAAATACTTCGGGCTGTGTTTTAGGTATAAACAGACTTTTATTTTGCATTGCAGGCAGTGGTAGATGAGGGTGTTTGTGTGACGGAGCAGCGGCTGTTGGAGGCGCTGAAGGTGCTGTTAGAAGTGTTGGAGGTGTTGTTGGAGCAGGAGGATAAGGTGGGGCAAGTGGGGGTGTTAAAGGCGACTCTGGGGCAGAATGTCGGCCGTAACGGCGCGATTAGAGAACGCAAACCCGCTGATCTTCCAGCGCGCAGGAGAAAGACCGCCGAGCGCCGCGGAGGAAGACGAGCTGCAGACCGATCCAATCGATAACCGAGAGATATTCGATATCCTTCACTTTCACAACAGCGTCTCTAAACCACTTTATATATACACACAAACACATCTCTACAGTCATTTAAAACTGTTATACTTCATTTTATTATTTTTATTACATTAATGAATTAAAATCTATACATTTCATCAAATATAAACATAAAGAAACATCTTTACAATCATTTAAAACTGATATACTTCATTTTATTATTTTTAATTACATTTTCCTTAATTAAAATCTGGGAATGTGATTTAAAAAATATAAAAACATTTATATCTCTGTGTTCAATCATTTATATGTTTTATACATATATTTTTATTAAATATTTTCTTAATTAAAATATGTAAATGGGATAAATATATATATATCTTTATACTGTAAATATTTGCCATATTCATATATTTTAATATTTTTATTCTTAATTACAATAATTCTGTAATTGTGATTACAAAATAAAAACATTTCATAACATTTGTCATATACATTTAAATTATAAATAAATTTAATTTATTTTTAAAATAAAATATTTTTTGATGGTTTGATGGCTGCAGGTTGCTGCAGAAAATGACCCATCACCAACATAATAGCTGCTCTGTGGTGGTCCTGTGGGGTCCTGATCATTGAAGATCAGGGTGAAAGGAGGAGAATAAAGTCTGCAGAGAAACAGATGAACTACAGTCTAGAATTATAGAACTACAAAGTGCTCCTGTATGATCAGAGGAGCTGATAGGATGGACAGTGAGAGGAGAAACAATGAAACAGACATTATATTTTACACCTTAACTTCAGTCACATCTTATTAGGTCCATTAATGACCCTGAGCACCCTCTGTCCCTTGAGGAGCTGAATGTCGTGGAGCAAGTGCGTGTGAATGTGAGTTTATTCTGATAGTGGTCTCTTATATTTCTCCTCGCAACACATAAGGGTTCCTGAGAATGCGTAATAATTTCTTCTGCTCTTTAGGTGAACGACGAGGAGAGCACAGTCTCAGTGGAGTTCACACCAACCATCCCTCACTGCAGCATGGCTACTCTCATTGGGCTGTCGATCAAAGTCAAGCTGCTTCGCTCACTTCCAGACCGGTTTAAGGTAAACTTTGTGAATATGCCACAGTTTTGGTTCAGTTGGAAACTCGGATGGTCGTGTTTTTCTCTTATGTGTCATTTTTTTGGTGCACAGATTGATGTTCACATCACCCCAGGCACACATGCCTCAGAAGATGCAGGTAGGCTGTCCCTGTCCTGGATCAGATTTGGGCCAATTGTATCTGCTGTGTGAATGTGGACTTTAACAGCTTGCTTTTTCAACTGTTGAAACTTGTAAAATCTAAATTTCACAGCAGGCGTCATTTTCCACACTGTGACTCTTCCTCTCATTTTCAGTCAACAAGCAGCTAGCAGATAAGGAGAGAGTGGCGGCCGCACTGGAGAACTCTCAGCTGCTGGAGGTGGTCAACCAGTGCCTTTCTACCAGACCAGTGTAACCTGACCAGATCGCCATTGAGCTGTTCTGCTTCAGAGAAAGCTGGGAATCCCCTTATCTGCAGCTTGTTAAGACACTCTTACTCTTGTGTTCTTCTGTTGACACACTCACTTCCCAAACTGCACCTTCAGCTGTACCTGAAGATATCATTCTATATCTCCATACCAGTATTAATTCTATCATAAAGGAGTTATTTTTAAGAAGTTTATTATTGGAGGATGTTTAACATTGGTTTACATGTGCTTGAGTAACGGCTTCTCCAGTTTTGCCTGGATATTTGTCAAAGGTAGCAAACATCAGCTTGCCCGATGTTAGAAATGAATTGAAAAGATTGATTTGATATTAAGTAAATTTGTGGTGGAATATGAGAATAAAAGGTGTAATGGTTGTTATGTTAGGATCAAACATGATCTCATATACTTTATTCTCCTCCTTTCACCCTGATCTTCAATGATCAGGACCCCACAGGACCACAACAGAGCAGCTATTATGTGGGTGGTGGGTCATTCTCAGCAGGAGTGTTTAAACCCTGTGTCCACTCACTGTGCACTCTATTAGACACTCCTACCGAGTGTCTCCACCTAGATGTAAAGTCAGAGACAGAGGCTCATCTGTTTCTGCACAGTTTGTGTTGGTCATCCTCTAGTCCTTCATCAGTGCTCACAGGACACTGTCCACAAGCTGCCGGCTGGCTATTTCTGGTTGGTGGATGGTTCTCAGTCCACCACCCACATAATATCTGCTCTGTGGTGGTCCTGTGGGGTCCTGATCATTGAAGATCAGGGTGAAAGGAGGAGAATAAAGTATCAGAGAATCAGATGAACTACAGTCTGGAATTATAGATCTACAAAGTGCTCCTGTATGCTCAGAGGAGCTGATAGGATGGACAGCAGAAACAAGGAGGTGGTCATAATGTTATGGTTGATTGGAATATTGATTGTATAACTGCCTGACGTGAGCCTGTGAGAGATTAACCTCCATAATGAAACAGAAGTCTTTATTTATACAGAACATATAAACATCATCCAAAATTAAATATTCTACCAGTGTCAGAGGCAAATGTTATTACATTTCTAATTTGTTTTATATTTTCTTATATGTAATGAATTTTTTCTAAAAGTGTTGCAAAATAGTTACATTAACAGTAAAGTTACTTTCTCATTAAATATCAATGCAGTTTGTTGTTCATTATTCATACGTTATTGTAATATGATATTGTAATATCAGACTTTTATTTTGAAAATTAAGTGACATTATTGAGCAGACAATCCATGCTGGTGAAGGTGGTGTAAGTGGTGTAGGGAAAAGCTTTCTTGGAACACTTTAATTAACGTCAGTTCATTCATTGGATTCCAACGTCCTGTTCCAGCATAAAGTACCATGTCACAATGCAAGAGTCTTCTAAAACTAATGAACATGAATTCAGTGTTTCCAGTAGCCCAGTCACCAGATCTAAATCCATTTGGAGACCTTTGGGATGTAGGTTTGCAGCATGAAGTTTTGGGGAATGTGTAGAACAGGGGTCTCCAACCCTGTTCCTGGAGAGTTACCTTTCTGAACACTTTAGATTTGCTCTCTTTCTTTGCTCACACAGAATAAAAGTCCTGAGGAGATAATACTGATACATGAATAATATTAAGGGTTTTTAGTCCTTATTAGATAGATAGATCATTAGTTTAGACATCTGAAGGTAAAAATGAAAATAATGTTGAAATATCCTTGTGATTGAGATTGGGCATTATGTTTCGGAGAGAAGAATAAGCTGTATAATATATGTGGATTTACACCGGTATGCTGGTTTATATGGACGAGCGCGCAAAATGCACGCGCAGCAGAGTGGCGCAGCGGAAGCGTGCTGGGCCCATAACCCAGAGGTCGATGGATCGAAACCATCCTCTGCTAAAGCTTTTCTCACTTTTATTTTCTTAGACTCTTAGACAACCTTTATTGTCATTCTTTATACACAAGTGTACATAGAACGAAATTTCGTTGCAGAGGCTCGCCTGGAAGGTGCAAAATAGATACAAAAATATGAAATAGCCATATGCACATAGTATCTCAGAATGACATGGAAATATATCAATAGATTTAGCAGCACAGGTTTGAGTGAAGAATAAAGTGAATAGGTGCATTTCTGGATGTAGCAAGTATTATAATAACACACTGATACCGAGTCCAAACACACACTCACACACAGCATTTACGGACATTTAAATACAAGTACGAGGTAACGCAATACTTTATTTCAGGTATTTCATCTATCAAACGTTCATCTACCAGTTACCATCTTAGCTGGCAGCTCACTTATTCACCATTAGAGGGCGAGAAGGGCGCTCGTGCAGCAGAGTGGCGCAGCGGAAGCGTGCTGGGCCCATAACCCAGAGGTCGATGGATCGAAACCATCCTCTGCTAAAGCTTTCTTCACCTTTATTTTCTACAGCAAACAGGAGATAATAACACACTGATACCAAACCCAAACACACACTCACACACAGCATTTACAGACATTCAATTTCAGGGTCCACACGGGGGCGCCATTTCACAGACCGCTGTATCTCACTTTCTCAGATTTTTACTTTGATTTTGTTGGGGATAAAAAAATAAAGATCTATCTATCTATCTATCTATCTATCTATCTATCTATCTATCTATCTATCTATCTATCTATCTATCTATCATCATTCAACATCTATCTTCCATCTGCCATCCTGCAGTTCACTCATTCACCATTAGAGGGCGCATCGTTCTGCGCTTCACCGTCGGCGAGCGCTTGAATGAATGAATCATCGCACGCGCACGTGTGTGTGTGTGTGTGTGTGTGTTGGTGTGTATGTCCCCATCACAGCCCCGTGGAGCTGCAGGTCAGTGTGGACGCGAAGACAGAGTCAGACTCATTCCAGCTGAAATTACGTCATGTTCTCTGTTGATGCGCTTGTGTGGACGTGACTCGTGTGTTTGTATAATTTTTACAGATCACTCATCGGCAGGGCTGAAAGCATGAATGGTGACGTCACCAGGATGAGGAGGGGGGGGGTCTCTGAGGTGTGTGTGTGTGTGTGTGTGTGTGTATGTGTGTGTGGTGTAGGTAGGAGGGAGATCCCCCCCTACCTTTCCCAGCTTTGAATCCCACTCACCCTCCTCCCATTCCCACTTCCCAATGGCCAGTACTGCGTGACGTCACTACTATAACGAGGCGAGCCCTGCCTCGCGCGACGTCACGGGCTCCGCTGGCCCATAAAAAGGGGATCCGTCTGATCAGCTCATCACAGAAACACTCCGTCTGAAGGAGCTACAGCACAGCACTCGGAGCTTTTAGGGCTTTCCATTGCCTTTTGGATCTTTGGGACTTTTGTCTTCTTCTGGAGCACATTGGACATCTTTTCCAGGTAGGTTCATTCATTTCTCCTAGAAAAGTGCTGAGCTGGAGCTTTGAGGTTCTGCTGTAGGTCTGATGTGGCTCTAATCATTTAAAAAAAACCTCTTTAAACTCTGTTCTGAGGCTGGAAAACTAAAGACTGCTTTTTGGAGTGATGTGAGAGTAGAACCATTCTTCTAAGAGTTGTGAGTGCGTAGAACCCTGGTGAAGAACCCTTACACCCACTTCTAGAAACCTTGAAAGTGGTGCTTATTCTTAGAATGCACAGCTGCCGTTTAAGGTTGTTGAGACCGAGGACAGAGTGAGATATGCCTGGTATTAGACAGATATACTCCCAACAAATACCTGGACGTAGGCTGACCACGTTTGTCCAGCAAACAGCAGCTCTAACAGGGTGCGCAATGTCTTTTGTCACACAGACCATGACTTTGAACAAAGGTGACAAGTTGAGAAACATGGACAAGAGGAGAGGGAGCATGCCGTTTCCCGTCCACCTCCAGAGCCTCCACAGGAGGAGCATGCCCGTGGACGACCGCGAGCTGCGCTCCACCGTCCCCTCGGTGCAGTCCTCTGAGCTGTCCAGCCTGACTCGCTGCACATCCTACAGCCCTGGAGAGCAGCATCGCCACAGCTGCGTCTCCGACTCCTCAGACTCGGTCATCTCGTCCGGCAGCGACTCAGAGGGACAGATCTACAAGGTCGTCCTCTTGGGAGAGCATGGGGTTGGGAAGTCCAGCCTGGCCAGAATATTCGGAGGAGTTGAGGACAACCACGACTGTGAGGATGCAGGTAAATGGCTTTATGAAGCTGGTGGTCACTTTCAGCCCCTGCTTTTAGGTCTGACCTGACTAAACATCAGTACCAGCCACCCAGACATAGAAAAGTCAATCCAGCTAAAGCAAAAGCCCGGTCGCAGATGATTGCATCTGTTTCTGATAAGGGTGTATTCTTAAGATGACCACAGATTAACTCCATCACAGGGTGTAAAAGCCAGTGGCGTGGATTTGTTGGAGAACCCAGCAGAGGCAAATTGATTAGGGCTGATCCCTATTGCATCCATTACTGACTGATGGAGATAGAGCAGTTGTTGGCAGAAGAACGTGTGAAGGGATTAAAAGCATGGCTGTAAAGGGCAGCGCTGAACTTGACAGATGTTTCAGGATAATCCAGATGAACACTCAGCAGAAGGGACATTGACAATAATAAAGCCGATTTGTCATGTATGACGTACACCGATGCTGATGCCTCCTACTTCGTTGTTCTTGCAGGAAACACATACGATAGATCAATCGTCGTCGACGAGGAGGAGGCGAACATCCTGCTGTACGACGTGTGGGAACAGGTAAGCATCTTCTGGTGATGATGATGATGATGATGATGATAATATTCATATTAATGCATCGTAGCACAGATCAAAACAGTCCAATATAGGACACTTTAGGCATTTATTCGTTTAAGTGATATTAACTGGTGCCCCAAAAATGTCACTCTGCAGGATAACAGCCAATGGCTGAAGGATCAGTGCATGCGCATGGGCGACGCCTACATCATCGTATACTCAGTGACGGATAAGTCCAGCTTCGAGAAGGCTTCCGAACTCCGCATCCAGCTCCGTCGGGCACGGCAGTCTGAAAACATCCCAATCATCCTGGTGGGCAACAAGAGTGACCTGGTGCGCTCCAGAGAAGTTTCTGTAGAAGGTGAGTCACCAGACGTTGACCCGAAGACTGTTATTGTCCCCTGCTGTCCCCCCCTCACTCCGTCCAGCCGATTCAGGTGGTTAATGTGAAGGCTGCTGGAGTTATATAATCATTCCTAGGTGACAGATCAACGGGAAGTCCTAAATAAATCGGGCTGCAGTGTTAGGAGCTCAGAGCCATAGCGCTCATTTCTATTGGTCCACTGGAAATGGACACAATTTAAAGAACAGGTCGATTCACCATATTTATACATATTTGATACGCTTACGTATACCGTCCCCTCACGCTGGTGTATTTCCACATTTTTGCATTTCCATCCACCATGACCCAAACCAAGCGTCCCCATCTGACTCCTGTCCCCTTCTTTCCTTTGTCCACCTCAGAGGGCAGCGCCTGCGCGGTCGTCTTTGACTGCAAGTTCATTGAGACGTCGGCCTCCCTGCACCACAACGTGCGCACGCTCTTCGAGGGCATCGTCCGGCAGATCCGCCTGCGCAAGGACAGCAAGGAGGAGAACGCGCGACGCATGGCCAACTGCAAGCGGCGCGAGAGCATCAGCAAGAAAGCCAAGCGCTTCCTGGGTCGCATGGTCGCCCGCAAGAACAAGAAGATGGCCTTCAGGCAGAAGTCCAAGTCCTGCCATGACCTTTCAGTGCTCTGAGTCTCAGTGCTCCTCAGAGGAGGAGAGCGGGACTTGTCCATGTGACGTTGCCACCCTGTCGCCAGGGTACCGAGACCAGAAGCTGTGTGTGTTCAACACCGAACCCAAGGACTAGAGAACTGTACAGATATTTGCAGTATTTTCTATCGTAAAAACCGACAGAGCTGACCGAACCGATCGGTCTTGGTAGACCTGCATGATGCTTTTTAAGTTTTAAATTTGTTTTTTATTTATATTTTTTATTATTTTGCTGCCTTAACATGTAGAGTCATTGAATTCTAGCTGTGTGAGTGGAAGGCCCGTTCTCGAAGCCCCTTCCGATTGGACGGCATGCCTTCGTGGAGGCGGTGTTTGTGAACGCAGTAGCTCTGGTACTGATGTACACTTCTCAACGGTGGGCTTCACTTCTCAACGGCGTGTGTGGGAGAACGAGCACAACTGATTTTCTGTATTTATATGAGAATCTTCGAATAATATGGAATCATATTTACTTGAATCTGAGTGCGCAGGTTCGTACTTCAGCCAGAACACACACACACAGGTCTGGGGGGGGGGACTGGGGGTCTGGGGGGGTGAGGGGGCTTCAAAGTGACTCACATTTAATCATTAAAGGAATATTGAAGCGAGAGAGGTGTGGTTGACTGGCATAGAAGCAATAAACGATGTGTTCTGTGAGCTGTTTTCCAAGCTGTTTGATTTGCACTTCCATTTAATATAATTGGATTGTTAATTTTATGACATGTTTACATTGATTTTTTTAAAAATAAAACGACCATTAAAAGAAGAGTGCTTGTGTCTTCTGGCCTCTCGCTCCTCAATGCACTATTGCGCTTACCTCACAGATGCGTGCAATGTGTTCCATCATGCATATGCAGGCATGGAACTGTTCGGGGGCTTGTGTCCACCATGAGTGAGTGTAATGACAGGAAACAAGGCAGTTAAGGGGGTTTTCAGCAAATTAGAAAAGTTAAACATTAAGCGTCTTGGAAGTAGACGAGATCTCACACACCCCACCCACACATTGTGTCTTTGTTCTGGAGCAGGCTGCACACTGCTGGACAGCGAAGTCAAGGTAAGAGGGATTTCTTGAGTCATTTTTAATTAAAGTCGTGACAAGTGGACAATGGGTGCAGGATTTGTTGCGCCGGCAAAAGAGGACAGGCTGGCCTCCTTCAATGCTCATACTCTCGCAACAGTAAAGGTACTACCAAGGGTTCTTTGAGCGATGCCTTAGAAGAACCATTGTTCGGTTCTATAAAAACCTGAAAAAGGTTAGACCTTCTAAAACAATGTAAAGCGTTTTGGCATTTTTCAAAGAGCTTTTCATGACGCCTTCATTTATGAGAGTAGATTTTTGGAAAGCAGTACAGTACGGTTACACGCCTGCTTTGATCATTGGTTCTGTTATTTTAATGTGTAACCCCTTAAATACACTTTCTATTTCATAATTCTGAAAGCACTCAAGGCCTTGTTATTCACAGACTGTGTGGGTGATTTTATGCTTGACGTTCTTTTATTTGCCAAAAAATTCAAAACAAACAAACAAACAAACAAACAAAAAACGATTTATAGGACATAAATACCATATATCATCAGAAGCTACTCAAATATGTCTTCATTTCAGATGTAAAAATGAACAGAAAAGTACATTTTTGAATGAATTTGACCATGTTTTGATGCTAAATTGACTTGAGCCTACAGTGTTTTTGTGGTTTTTTGTTTTGTTTCATTAAGGACTCAAAACACTGTATGATTCCAGATTTCTGTTGGGAATTGGATCATCCAGAGTGTTTTTAAACTGAAATCTGGAACAATTTGATAAGTTTTTAAAAGTATAATTAAATTTCTAAATAAATTGTTAATCAAACTAACTGTCAGTGGGTCCAAATAAAACCCTAATGTCCTTTTTTATTATTGTTGTTATTTATGTTTGTATCAGTTTTATCCCTTCTCTTTTCTGAGACGGAACAGTGTGCAAAGAAAGTGAGAAAATAGCTCCTCCCTTCTCATTTTTCAGTGTCAGTCAGTGATGTTATCAGCCCCGAGTCAGTCAGAGTCTGTATGCAGGTTGATCTTTTCGCCCTGCTCCCCCTCTGATCAGTCAGAGTCTGTATGCAGCACCATCGGCCCTGGCTCTCTCTCTGGATCAGTCAGAGTCTGTATGCAGGCGCTGATCATCGCCCCTCTCTGATCAGTCAGAGTCTGTATGCAGGTTGGATCATCTGCCCTGCCCCTCTCTGACCAATAGAGTCTGTATGTAGGTTGAGCATCGGCCCCGCCCCCTCTCTGTGATCAGTCAGAGTCTGTATGCAGGTTGAGCATCGGCCCCGCCCCCTCTCTCTGATCAGTCAGGAGTCTGTATGCAGGTTGAGCATCGGCCTCGCTTCTCTCTTGACCAGTCAGAGTCTGTATGCAGGTTGAGATCGCCCTGCACCTCTCTCTGACCAGTCAGGAGTCTGTATGCAGGTTGAGCATCGGCCCCGCCTCTCTGACTGGGGTCAGAGTCTGGTGCAGGTTGAGCATTGGCTCTCTCTGACCAGTCAGAGTCTGTATGTAGGTTGGAGACGTCTCGGCCTCTCTCTGATCAGTCAGAGTCTGTATGCAGGTTGAGCATCGGCCCCGCCCCCTCTCTCTGATCAGTCAGAGTCTGTATGCAGGTTGAGCATCGGCCCCGCCCCCTCTCTCTGATCAGTCAGAGTCTATATGCAGGTTGACCATCGGCCCCGCCCCCTCTCTCTGATCAGTCAGAGTCTGTATGCAGGTTGAGGATCGGCCCCGCCCCTGATTTAATTCAGTTGGAAACCTGTCAATTTTAGCTGTTTTCTGAGCTGAATTACTGACTGGTAATTCATTGTGATAATGATCTGTGTATCATGTCTGTAAGTTACTCTGATCCTGAGTTATGAAGCCTAGGAAACAGCTCGTAACTGTCCACAGAGTGCGAATTTCAGGTTCTAGGATATTAATGGGTTAATTAAAGATCTACAGCTGCACATAAAAGGTGCAAAAGACCGAAACCTGCATTTTATTCTATTGTATGTCCAGACCAGAGCAATTACATGAAGTTCGAACCACCATTTATCCATCAAAGTCTCTGATCTGGGTTGCGTCGCAGTGCTGCTGAAACCGAACGCGTCACTTTCTTTTGTCTCGCAGCCCTTTCTTCTAACTGGTGAATGCAGCCTACGTAATGTCACATTAATGGGCCCTGCACTCTGGAAGCACACAGTAGGCCCTGAATTCCATTTCACGGCTTTATTTCAGCGAAGAAAAGAAGACTCTCCGAAGTTGAACGTTTCTCTGGCATTCAGGAGAGCTTTCTGGAAAAGATTACTCATACGACTGTTCAAAACCAATGAATGAGTCCAGACGAACGTCAACCAAGAGAGCACTTACAGTGGTTTCAAGAGTAATCAGACGGCTTTTAGGTTTGGTACAGTGATGTTCATTTGAGTTTACGCTCCTTTCTTTCCACAATCTGTCCTCAAAAATGAGGACAGCTCTACTAAACACAGTGCTGTGTTTGGAAAGGTGATGTAAACGACTTCAGGACCTGAACACTGGCCTTGCAGCTGGCTTTGCGGCTTAATATAAGATAATAAGACGTGAAAATAATGATGGTTTTGTTCACCAGTCAAGAGCCCATGATGCACTCGGTGGAGAAGGCGTCCTCGTGGATCGTACATCTAAATGTAAGCCTGCTTTTTAAAAATATTTATATTAATAACCATATGTACTAATAACAGTCTACTCTTATTGTCCATTTGATCAGCTCCACTGACCATCCTCGTTTCACCCTGATCTTCAATGGTCAGGACCCCACAGGACCTCCACAGAGCAGCTGTGGAAGATCGTTCTCGGCACTGCAGCGACACTTACGTGTAGGTGTGGACAGCAGTGCTGCTGGAGTTTGTAAACTCTGTGTTCATTATTGTCCACTCCATTAGATACTCCTACTTAGTGTCTCCGCCTTGTAGATGCTGTGTCTGATCAGTGTTTCACTGCTCTGTGGTGGTCCTGTGGGGTCCTGATCATTGAAGATCAGGGTGAAAGGAGGAGAGTAAAGTCTGCAGAGAAACAGATGAACTACAGTCTGGAATTATAGAACCACAAAGAGCTCCTGGGTGGTCAGAG
This sequence comes from Acestrorhynchus altus, assembly GCA_034509495.1. Lineage (NCBI taxonomy): Eukaryota > Metazoa > Chordata > Actinopteri > Characiformes > Acestrorhynchidae > Acestrorhynchus > Acestrorhynchus altus. The sequence continues at coordinate 21,652,646 of CM067523.1, forward strand.
GAGCTGATAGAGTGGACAGTCAGAGGAGAACCAATGCCAACATCATAATGTTATGGCTGATTGGTGTATATTGTATCATGTATCAGTTTTCTGTATGTATACACTGTATAACCACCAGGACACAGTTACTGGCATTGCATGTGAAATCTTGACCAATGCAAGTATTGAATTGACCCTGAAACCCATTTCTCAAAAAAAAGCCCTTGTTCTTCATCAATCTGACGAACTGAAAACAAAGATCTACAAATGAGACTTTGACTAAGCCCCTCACATAAATACTGACCGTCCAATCCTAGATTAAGAATCGTAAGCCCAGGAAAGCTTTCACAACGATGGATTTTCTACTTTACAAACAATGCTTACAATGTCCAGACAAAAGGTCAACAAGCCACCATGAATTCCTTAATATCGAAATTGGACTGAAAACAGCATTCCTCCCCCTCTGAACGAGGCAGTGGAGTGCGTGGGCGTTCACGGTCCAGCGTAGAGTCTCCAGAGTTAATATGCACGCGCTGACCAAAAATAACGCCACGCCAGATGCTGCAAAACTCAGAATGCAGCTGTTTCTCAGGCACATATTTAAACGAGTACAGGTGTCTGATTGGGTCTGATTAAACGCCGAGTCCTCCACCGCCCTATGAAAAGGCTCTCTTGTGGGTGGTGAGAGATCGATGACTGCTTGACCTGACCAGTCCAGCATTTATGGGAGCAGCTTTGGCAACCTTTGAGTGAGCAGGATCTACACGTCCTTCTTAAACATCTGTGTGTAAATGTGCTGCAGGGTGCTGTACGGAACCTGTACACCTCCACCTCCACCTCCTGTACACCTCCATCCCTCCCAAGAGGGATCTAGAACCTCCTTCCAAATGTGTAAAATCATGTTTATTAATAAATAAAAACACCATAATAACGAGTAATTAATAATGAACATCTACCTACAGTATAGTACTTCAGGCTACATCACTGATGGGTCCTAAACGAAAGTGTCTAATGAACGTCTGAGAAGGTTTGGAGAACCTCTGCAGACCTTCATGAATGAATGTCCTTCCTCTGTTTCAGCTGGTGCTGTCTCTGACTGTCCTGAATGGCGAGGCGGCGCACCTTAAGATTGGTGTTCCAGAAAACTATGATGGTATTTTCCCCTGGTACCTCACCAAGGTGAGTTCTCTTCACTAAGAGGACACAGTGACTCTAATCTTCAGCTGAACTCATTTCAAATGAGCCCATTAGCTGGAGCACCGTTCGGGCACCGCGCTCAAAGGAACGACGGCATGAAATATATTTTATTTTGCTCCAATAAAAAACACAACATAATGTAAACATAAATAATGTAAGTCCTTAAAGCCCAATTTGGAGTTGAAATGGGGTTAGTTCTTCTGTCTCTCTGCAGACTTTATTCTCCTCCTTTCGCCCTGATCTTCAACGATCAGGACCCCACAGGACCACCACAGAGCAGATATGATGTGGGTGGTGGGTCGTTCTCAGCACTGCAGTCACACTGACATGGTGGTGGTGTGTTAGTGTGTGTTGTGCTGGTACGAGTGGATCGGACGCAGCAGTGCTGCTGGAGTGTTTAAACCCCTCAGCGTCCTGTGAGCACACACTGGGCAGAAACAGATGAAGGTGGAGCAACTAGGTGAGCATGTCCAATAGAATGGACAGTGAGTGGACACAGCGTTAAACTCTGCAGCCTGATTCATTCGTACCAGCGCAACACAGCCTGCTCTGTGGTGGTCATGTGGGGTCCAGTATAAGGTGTTCATGGGGTGTCCTACGTCTTTTCACAAGACTGTAGATAAACCACGTTTGATTCCATAAAGAGACGTTTATGGATTAGAGACGAGTGTGAAGGCCATCTTTTCATAGGAGGCGTTTTATCCCCACATCTATATCACAGAAATGCTGCTTTATGGAACACAAATGGGTTCATTGGTGGCATCGCTGAAAGGACCCTTTGTCGTGCCTTTTTTTAAGAGTGTATTTGTACCTCGGCAGTTATTATTGGCTGCCCATATGTTATGAATCAGACGGCTTGAGAGCAGCTTATTAAAGACCACTCTCCAACGTCAAAGAGAGGAAAAAGACTCGAGAAGAGCAGAGAGCTTTCGCACACATTGTTCGTTTTCCTTTCACCGACCTGAGAGCTCAAGGTGTAATTATGAGCTGACTGCTTATGCGCCGGTCCCCCCGTCACCGCACTAAATATGGAGCTGCTGTACAAAAGCCAGCCGTCCCGGGTCCAAGGCGGCAGCCGTCTTTACCAGATGCCAATTGGTAATCGTCAGGTTGTTCTCCGCAGCCACGCGCGTTCACTCTGACACTGTAATTGGAGGCGTTTTTTGAAAAGACTGGAGAGGCCGGGGGGGCGCAGCTCCCTCACCGCAGACTGCTTTTTGATGCCGAGCTATCGCAACGATCTTCAAGTCAATTTTAATGACATGCATGAGGGTGGGTGGCTGATTACCCTCGCTCCGTTTGCTGTGAAAGGACTTGATGGTAGCTGTACAGTGTTTATTCAGGATTTCAGAAATAAGTGACAAACAAATTGGTTGTGACTCACTGGTGGGCTTTTTTTGAGGCCTGCTCTTGAATGCTGCATATATATATATATATATATATATATATATATATATATATATATATATTTATATATTTATATATTTATATATTTATATATTTAGATTTACAATGTTTTACAGAGAGGTGCTCTGTTCTGCCTGCATTTCACAGAGTACATTTAAGCCTTCAATCTGCTTTAAAACTTTAGACTATATTTATTATCTGCAGTGTAATAAAATGAAACAATTCAATATCAAAACACAATATAAACAACAACTCTCAAATTGACATTATTTCGAAAAGACAAAAATAAAGTTTCGAATCTGACCCTCTATAATCATGGTCTCATCATAGTGTGATGAATTATCAGCCAGTAATTCAGCTCAGAAAACAGCTACAATTCACACCATCTGAATTAAATCCAACTTTAAATACCAAAGGAGCTTCCAGTGCATGTTTACTGCTCTGGGGGTGGGGCTTATTAAATCGCAGACCCAGATATTGGGTTACAGAGGAAAATGAGATGGGAGGGGCTGTTGGCTAGCTGTCTTTCCAAACAAAGTGTTCACATTTCAGAATAAAAGTCCTGAGACAGGATAATACTGATACATACTGTTCATACACCTTTTATTTTAGTCCTTATAAGCAAGTTTAAAGAATAAAATTGTGTTAAATTACAAAAACCTCCCACAAAATTGACCTAAAGGTTAAAAGTACTTTTCAGAAAATTTTAAATATTCAAATAGCATTTCTCGAATCCTTGGAAATGCATGTTTCATTATTCTGTGAGAAACAGAACATACAAAATAGGAAATTCCCACGGTATGGGCCTTTTAAATTAACAGCATGGTAATAACGCTGATGCACATCCATGTCCTGGGAACATTTTTGCATTAACAAGCTGAGAATTGCTCGCGTGGCATTGGCAGCTGATCTTGGCCTGGTATGTGGTAGGCAAGGTCCCATAGAAGCTAAGTTCTTTGCTCAGCAGGAACATGCTTTTGATTGAACGTTGGCACCAAGCATAAGTCACTCCATGCCAGGATTAACACCAATAGAAACACATGCCTTTGTGCCAACCACCAACCGTCAAAGGACTGAAGGCTGTCATCAGCAGCTGTCCCTTCAGCTATAGGACAGAGGTGGCTAATTCAGGTCCAAAACGTAAATTCTGCCTGCCTGAGCAGCTCTGCTGCAGCTCAGCCTGGGAACTCAAGGTGGAGTAAGGGTCGTTATTATTCTTCGAATGATAATCCAGGATAATCCAGGGCCCACGGGTTAAATCCGGGGTGTATTTTAACTCTTTTGACCTGTATTATGCTGGACTCTGACAGCTTGTTCCGTCTTAACCCAGAGCTTCCACCAGCATGCCTCACACACAGCGTGTAGGTGTCAAAAGCAACTGTGAAAACAAAGAAAATTAAACACGTTGACTTTAAAGCAGCAAAGAAATGGCAAAGGCCTGTCAGCTGCAGTGACACGTCCAGCTGTCATGCAGAACAAAGCAGGACAGACATGACGATTCATCCCTACACCAAAGATCTGTGGCCTTTTTCGCACCGCAAACACCACAATCTTCTCATATCAACACAACCAATCATATTCTATCTAACCCTGGTCTCATCAGAATCTGATGATTTATCAGAGATCAGTTCAGAAAACAGCTAAAATTTACTTTCCAACTGAATTCAATCCCAGTTTAAGTATCAAAGGAGTTTCCAGTGCATGTTTACTGCTCTGTCCACGTGAACATGATCAACCTGCATACAGACTCTGACTGATCAGAGAGAGGGGGCGGGGCTGATGCTCAACCTGCATACAGACTCTGACTGATCAGAGAGAGGGGCGGGGCTAATGGCATCACTGACCCCAGAAATCGAGTAACAGAGGAAAATGAAATGAGAGGAGCTGTTGGCTCTCGTTCTTTCTGAACACAGTGTTCAAATTTCAGAATAAAAGTCCTGAGACAGGATGTGGATAAATGTCAAGAATTTTGGAAAACCTATTTTGAATATCTTTGTCAAATCATTTCCAATAGGATTTCTGAGATGTAAAGTTTTATGTTCCTTATAAGCAAAAACAAATTCAAATATTTATGTTCTCAAATGAAGACAAATTTAAGTAGCTCAGTACGTTTTTAATATTATGGTGAATAAAAGTATGTCAAACTATGAAAACATGATGCAAAATTAGCCAAACTGTGGAGGTATTTCAAGATATATCTTTCTTGTTTTTGCACGTAGATTATCTGCAGTGTATTTAAGAAAAACCCTTGAACTCTGATCTAGATTGATGTCAGATGTTTCCCCACAGCTGCCGGACCTGCCCTTAACATACGCTGATCTAATGGTTAGTGGTGACGATGAGGGCATTTTTGGAGTGGAGTCTGGATTCTTGTACGCCCTAAAGCCGCTGGACCGAGAAAAGCAGCCATCGTACTCTTTGCAGGTGGGTAACAAAGCCAGGATCTCGAGAACCCATTATCTTTTGACTTCATTCAACAGTCCACCTCAACTCAGAGCCCTTCATAGTGCTTCGCCATCAAGGTAATTATCGCCCCGCTTTGTGACATTTGAATGTTCGTAGCCCGAGCTCAGCACAAAAAAGTCTGGACTGAAAGATATCCTGTAATTTGTCTCGAAGGCTGTGTCAAATGTACCCAGCAAACGGTGCAGAAAATTGCAGGTCATAATGTGTGACGAAGATCCCTGAGAAGGCCCAGCTGAGTGTTCCTTCAACCTGCTTGTGTCCTTCTCCCAGGTGTCCTTCACAGCATCCATGCACCCTCAGAGCTTCACTGTGGAGGTGTGTGTCATTGACAAGAATGACAACGTGCCTGTGTTCCTGGAGGAGAGCATTAGAGGCTCAGTGCAGCTGGGTCTGCTGAAAGGTGAGAGTGGGAGTTCATCAGGGCTCCGTGTGCGGTCCTACATCAGTTGATGTCCAGCCTTGTTATGCTGAGTGATGCTGCAGATACGAGGCCTCGCCGAGCCTGAATGATAGGACATTTGATGTAAAGTGAGACAAAACAAACTTGTTGGACGCTGACGGACAGTGATATATGCAGAAATACAGTCAAGATATTGACCTGCTGCACAAAATTCCAATCCTGACATATGAAGGGTGCTAGATATTCAAGGGAATGTGAAGAAAGAGGTTCACTACAAGGTCCTCTGTTTATTCCATTCGTCAGTTTATGACACGATGCCACAGATGCTGCGTCCATCTGTTGACGTGAGAGACGCCTTGCTTTTGTATCATAACCTTCAAATTCACCCAGTACGAAAGAGCTTCATCATGGATGATGGAATGTTCTGCGCGTCATCTGATGGATGCTTTTGGGAATAAGGTTTTGTTTCTGTATGTGCATCACACGTTCCTTAGTAAGGTTTTAGGAAGTGGTGTCTTTGTTCTGGATCCAGTTCTGCAGATAAGCCAAAACATTATGATCTCAGGACTGGACAATCGGTTTAAGAATGAACAAGGTGGAGCGAGTAGATAGGAGTGTCTAATAGAGTGGACAGTGTTTAAGCACTCCAGCAGCACCGTTGTGTCTCCACCCTGTCCAATGGGTCGAACTCAAACCCTGAGCCATATTGGTGACCACTGTGTGGTCAAACACACTGCCACTATTTGTCCCTTCTCAGACCAGTAGCCCCCCAGTATCCTTGCTTTTTCAGAGATACTCTAACCCTGCTGTCTTTACCAGTTACTGTCTATATGAAAAACATCCCAGTATCTTCCGAGGTTGTAATGTTTTGGCTCATGAGTGTATGATTTCTAGGAATATTGCTCAAATTGATCCCTTTATACAATAAATACATTATTAGGAGCAAGAAACCCACATAGCAACAGAGTTCTGGCCCACACCTGAGCTGGAAGTGCCAAACGTGGACCAACGTGGCTGCTATCTGGGGCCATCTGGGAAGTAATGGTGCTACAGATCAGATAATAAGCCAAATACAAAATCTAAACCTGTCCAACCATTCCTCCTGGAGAGGTTTTATCAGTCTCCACCTCCTTCCATCGGAACAGCCAAGGCAAGACTTTCGCTCTGCTGTTTAATGTTGTCATGGTTACAGATCTCAGCCGATTTCCCCTGATTTCAGTTTTACTGCATCTGTTGGTTGTTATTTTTATCCGACAATCTGGTGATGTAGTACTTGTGTTTGGAACAGACAGACAGACAGACAGACAGACAGACAGACAATACATGAAGTCAGGCTTAAAAATAAAGGTCTGCTGTCCACTGGAGTGGTTCACATCATCTGGAGGACAGGGATTATGAGCTAGATACACTGGCTGGAAGGCCACAACACCTCATATGTCCGTTGTTTTGGACGGATGTACGGACATAATAATCAATATGCACATACAAAGTAATCTATACAAATATACATATTCAATCATACGTGTAGATCAGATGCATCAGTGCTGCTGGAGTGTTTAAACACTGTGTCCACTCACTGTCCACTCTATCAGACACTCCTACCGAGTGTCTCCACCTTGTAGATGTAAAGTCAGAGACAGAAGCTCATCTGTTTCTGCACAGTTTGTGTTGGTCGTCCTCTAGTCCTTCATCAGTGCTCACAGGACGCTGCCCACAGGATGCTGCCCACAGGACGCTGCCCACAGGACGCTGTCAGCTGGACGTTTCTGGTTGGTGGACTGATCTCGGTCCAGCAGTGACACTGAGGGGTTTAAACACTCCAGCAGCACTGCTGTGTCTGATCCACTCGTACCAGCAACACACACTAACACACCACCACCACGTCCGTGTGACTGCAGTGCTGAGAATGACCCACCACCCACATAATATCTGCTCTGTGGTGGTCCTGTGGGGTCCTGATCATTGAAGATCAGGGTGAAAGGAGGAGAATAAAGTCTGCAGAGAAACAGATGAACTACAGTCTGGATTATAGAACCACAAAGAGCTCCTGTGTGATCAGAGGAGCTGAGAATGATAGTAGAAACAGGATGGTTTGACTGTTAGGCTGAAATGAGGAGTATGAGTTTAAAAACAGGAACGTCGTTAAATGTCAATCAAAAACTGATTTGAAAAATGGTTTGGAAATAGATCAGCCTCTGTTGTCCAAACCGCAGGGATTCCATTCATGCAGGTGGAGGCTCTCGACCGTGATGATCGCAACACTGCCCACGCTGACCTACGCTTCAGTCTTCTGGACCAGACACCCCGCATTCCTGCCAGCCACATGTTCCATATAGATGCCACCACGGGCGAGGTGTCGCTCACTGAGGATGGTAAAGATCACAGAATTCACACACTGAAGCCCAAACTGTCATCTCAAATAGCAAGCATATGTCTGCTGGCTTGGTAAGATCCTGACACGTCTACGTTTCGTAGTGTTGGTGGGGTACAAAAGCATGGGGACAGTAGGGCTGGGTGATATGGACATAAAATCATATCTCTATATATACAATATGATACTGTATATTATAATAAAAGTACAATGTGAAACAATTACAACACCCCATGAATTTATTTTGGTATATTTAATGGAAATTTAATCTTCATTTCTTCTTTATACACACCAGAAAAACTACGTGCTAGAGCTCCATTGTATGAGTGAGAATGTGAGTGAAGGGGTGCAGAGTAGAGAAGGAGCTTATTCATATCCCGATAAAGATATAAGCATCGATATATCACTCAGCCCGTATCCCGCTCTGTTTATATCCTGATATAGATATAAATATCGATATATCGCTCAGCCCGTATCCCGCTCTGTTTATATCCTGATATAGATATAAGTATCGATATATCGCTCAGCCCGTATCCCGCTCTGTTCATATCCTGATATAGATATAAATACCGATATATCGCTCAATCCATTTCCTGCACTCATAAAGATGTAAATAAATTCATGCAGTTTGTGGAGGAGTAAACTCTAATTTCGGACACTCTATGGCACACTGGTATCTATAAAAACATGGTATAATTAAGGGATAATTAGTCCTTTATTTGAAGAATTTTGGAAGAGGTGTTGATTTATTTTAAGATCAAATTATAGGAGATGTATAGATATAATTCTGTTTGTTTGCTTTGCAGTCCTTGTTTACATTTGTGCATTAGAGGCTGTATCATTGAGAAATGCTTTACATGGTCAGTCCTTTTCTGTGTCCTCTAAAATCCACTGTGTCCATCTCACTCCACACACACACATACACACAATCAAGTGACTGCACATGCACCCCCCCTCCCCCCCCCCCCCCCAAGAAACACACATCCATTCCAGCTCTAACCAGTCAAATCCTGATAGGGAAGGAGAATCCGACCTGCTCTGATGCTATTCCTGGACACAGATTTTACTTTGCTGTTCTATTGCATGCCTTTTTTTTTTTACTGGACAGCACCTTCTGCATCACCTCCTCTTTCTATTCCCACTTCACTGTGAAATCAAGAAATAACCCACTCAAATTCCTGCACTCGGGCCACTGATTGCCTCGTTAACACGGTGATTAGTGTTGTCCTTTCTCTTCTTCTTTTTTTTTTACGTTTCCACGAATTGGGAAAAGGCTTTGTGGTTGTGCCAGGGCTCAGAGCGCTGGAGCAGAATGCTGTTTAATTTGAGTGACTCATCGAGAGCCAGTCTGAGCACCAGGTCAGATCAGCCGATTCTCAGGCCGGTGCCAAACACAATCAAAAACAGCCTGGCAGAGGCATCAAGGCAGATACAAGGGCTTAATATGCCATTACAATCACCCACCAGATCACGGAATATTTTTATGCCCTGTTTGTTTAAGGATTTATCCCTCACATGCTGGCCTTTATGGCTGCTGTTAAACAGCCCTCAGGGCAACATAGACTTGTTTTAATCATCAAAGCTTAATTTGAGATCCCGCACTAATAGAAGATGAACATCAAATCTGTGAGGTCAGACACTGATGTTGGAAGGGACGTGGCTCACGTCCAGTTCAGTCCAAATGTTATGTAGGATTGATGTGTTGAGGTCAGGGCTCTGTGCAGGTCACTGGAATTGCTCCCCAGAAAACCTGTCAAACTGTGTATTTATTGACCTGACTTGGTGATGGTCCACCTGAAGCCTTCAGTCCAGCTCCTCAAGGACTAACCAATGGGAGCGCTTGACTGGTTTCATCTGCTCTGCACACACGGGCGACAAATCGGACATTTGCTGGGTGTTATTATATACACTCACCTCATCTGCATTCACAGGCCATTTTTATCAGAAACCCCTACTAAATCTACACTGTCCAACATTGGGGACAACCATAGGACAACCACTAATCAGATATCTTTGACAGAACCAGGATTTTCAGATTTATTCACGCCAGTGGTTTCTATCTGTTTATATTACAGGAGCGTCCACTCTGGATCCTGAGATGTGTGGCCGATATAAGCTCTCAGTGATGGTGCAGGACATGGGAGGGAAGGCAAATGCTTTCTTTTCCACTGGAACCGTGCTGGTGGAGGTGACCGGCAACACGTGGGCCTCTCCTGACCCAGTGCGACTGCAAGAGAACCTTCCCGGACCCTACCCCATCCCAATCTCCCAGGTTAGAGCCAACACATAAAGCACTCTTAGTGTCTTCCTATTATCCTCATATGTGTCTATGTGCGTGCTACCAGTGTCCTCTTGCACCCGTCCCCACACCCCCATCATCTGACACCTGGTCTTCTGAGTGACCTGACCTTTAGCTTATTATTCAAATTTGATATTAGTCACGGACCCGAGCCAGTCTCAGCATGTAGATGATTCTAGCATATAAATAGCACAGGAGTCCTGACCCACAGAGAAAGGAGAGGAGACAGTGAGCTTGTTCATCTCAGCGCTATGGATCTTATCTTTTGTTTCCATTAAATTTTAATTGGCTGGAAAACATAAGCAGCACTCGGCATGAGAGGCTCAGCCTGGGCGCTTAAACACAGCACATGCAGATACCTGTATTTATACACCCATTGTCCATTTAATCGGCTCCTCTGACCACACAGGAGGACGTTGTAGTACTTTCACCCCGGCCTTCAATGATCAGGACCCCACAGGACCACCATATCTTGGTGACACCCCTCTTGACCACACGACCGTATGTTTCTGCTGCAGAAAGTCCTATTCTTTTGGCAATACTTTCAGGCCACGTTACCATAAATGTTTAAGCGTGTTTAAATCAAGATGCATCAGCAGTTCATCAGGTTTTTCTGGGTTTGACTATGACCATGTAACTGTCCACCTCTAACTGTCTGACTTTCCTTCTTTTACCTCCTCCTCCTCCTCCTCCTCCTCCTCGTCCTCCTCCTCTTCACGCTTTCCTCGTCCCACACACGCCTACGTTCTTCCACCCTCTGCTCATGCACGGCACTGAAAATGTGCCTTATTTTCCAGCAGTGGTCATCCATATTCATATGTCATAAATATAGATATTAACACTCTACTGATGGTGCTGCATTTAATTGGGTTGGAGGAGGAGCGGCCTACTTATAGACCTGATGGAGTTGGACTAGCTTTACTAGACTGTAAAACTGCAGATTCATACTGGATCAAACTCACTCCACTGTTATTACATTGCTGTCAATCTATAAACTAGAGAGAGCAGATTCATACTGGATAAATTCAGGCTCCAGCAGGGTTTAACTGGAATCAGGGCTCAATTAGAATCGCGTGTTGTTGTTTGGTCAGACAGCAGAGGTCAGATCACACTGAACTACTGTAATAGATTCACGACATGATGAATGAAAAGCAAGACTGTGTGCTGAAGCAGAATAATACATAAATATATAATCACACACACACACACACACACACACACACAGAGAGAGAGAGAGAGAGAGAGAGAGAGAGAGAGAGAGAGAGACAGAGAGAGATGAAGTACTCATTATATATGAGTGTTTATGTGTGTATGGCAGAGGGAGAGAAAGCATGCGTGAAAATATGTGTGTGTGTGTGTGTGTGTGTGTGTGTGTGTGTGTCCATAGTTCTACAACTGAAGAGTTTTCTGCCTGTATGGGAAAGCCTTGTTTGGCCCACTCACTCGGGTGCTGAGTGTACATGTGGGTGGTGGGAGTCACAGCTGTTATGAAACAGGTTGGAGATGCTGATGGACTCTCTCTCTCTCTCTGTCTCTCTCTCTCTCTCCCTCTCTCTCTCTCTCTCTCTCTCTCTCTCTCTCTCTCTGTCTCTCTCTGTCTCCCTCTCTCTCTCTCTCTGTCTCTCTCTCTGTCTCTCTCTCTCTCTCTCTCTCTCTCTCCCTCTCTCTCTCTCTCCCTCTTTCTCTCTCTCTCTTTCCAGGAGAGGCCTTTCCTCTTGTTTTTCAGTGTAAAAGCTTTGCCTGCATTAAAATAGAACCAACAATTCCAGCATAATCCTCCAAATCCCAATTTAAGGTTGTGTATAAAGAATGACATTTTTCTCTAATACAGAACTTCCACAATACTTTAGTTCTTTCTGTAATACGTTACATTTGACATTTTCATGTAGAACATTTGTATACTTCTATTAAATATTTGGAAGGCTGTTATCATTCTGAAATTACACTGATCATCCACAACATAAAACCACCTGCCTAGTCCTGCGTAAGTCCCCATTCGGGCATGGACTTCATAAGGCCTGCTGACCGTGTCCTGTGGTATCTGGCACATAAGATTATCCTTAGTGAGCCTTAATCAATATGACACTGTCACTAGTTCACTGGGTGTCCTTCACTTAAACTGTGTACACGTGGACAGAGCAGTAAACATGCACCGAAAGGCTGCTTTGGCTTTTAAACCGGGATTTAATTCAGCTGGAAATGAGTGAATTTTAGCTGTTTTCTGAGCTGATTTATTGACTGATAATTCATCACATAATGACGAGAACATGGTTAGATGGTATTATATGTGAATCATGTCTGTAGGTTACTCTGATCCTGAGTTACGAAGCCCAAACTGCAGATCTGCGGCCTGTGGTTTATGATCTATGAGAAGAGTGTCCCAATAATTAATACTGTGCAATATCTAGTTGACTCATGTCATCCCAGTTCTTCTCATTTGGATTATGGATCTGTGGTAGCATTTTTGGCTTGGTTTCTGCTGCATGCAGAAGGTTTTTTCCTATCCAAAGTTCACGTTTCTTCTGGCAGATCCTTTTTCGAATCGCTTTTCTCGACTGGGCTTCCAAACAGAAAAGTCCTGCACCCTAACGTTACCGTGATCTCCAAAATTCGAAGTGTTTGGAAAGAGCAGTGCACTTCAAAGAGCAGCGTTATCAGGCCTCCATCTTCACACAACTTAATCATTTGTATTGGAGAGCAGTAAAGCCAACAATGACATCATCGTAGCTGGAGCGCACCATTTTTAGCCCAGAGCTGAGGTCATTAATCTCTTCAAAGCACTGCCCTCCTGAAAATGTCTGACAGTGTATGCTCGGCCGTCTAAAGTGAAGTGGCCGTGTGTGTACACAGACGCTGGCTTCGGCAAGGCATCTCCATAACAAACGGAGAAGGTGCTCGGGCCACGGCGGAGGTGCACGTGGTCCATCGCTCTGCTCCAAGGTCCTCTCCTTCTTGGGTGCTTTTTCACACCCCTTCCATCAACGGACGCCACTCTTTTTCCAGCAGAGTGGAAAATCCCCCCACGGTGGGGGCGGCTGCTTTGTTTTGGCAGCTGCTGACCCCTGTACACTCTCCAGTCACACAGTCTGCTCATCACTTCAGCGCTCTGCAAAACTTTTGCTTTAACTGAAATGTAAACATCGGCCTCAGGAGGCCATGTAGCACTGCATGTATGTGTGTGTGTGTGTGTGCATGTGTGTGTGTGTGTGTTTCACCATTAGCAGCACTTTGCGAGCACTTACATGTTGCTTTCTAGGCTTCATAGCTCAACATAATGGTTATGATCGTGGTCTCATCATTGTGTGATGAATTATCAGTGAATAATTCAGCTCAGAAAACCACAAAGAATCACTGGTTTCCAACTGAACTAAATACCCATTTAAATCCTGGAGCTTCCAGTGCATGTTTACTGCTCTGTCCACATGTACATGAGGGGGTGGGGCTGATGCCCAACCTGTATACAGACTCTGACTGATCAGAGAGAGGGGGCGGGGCCAATGCTCAACCTGCATACAGACTCTGACTGATCAGAGAGAGGGGGCGGGGCCAATGCTCAACCTGCATACAGACTCTGACTGATCAGAGAGAGGGGGCGGGGCCAATGCTCAACCTGCATACAGACTCTGACTGATCAGAGAGAGGGGGCGGGGCACCTGCATACAGACTCTGACTGATCAGAGAGGGGGAGGCCACGTTCAACCTGCATACAGACTCTCTGACTGATCAGAGAGAGGGGGGCAAATGATGATCAACTGCATACAGACTCTGACTGATCAGAGAGGGGGCGGGCCAATGCTCAACTCATACAGACTCTGGACTGATCAGAGAGAGGGGCGGGGCTGATGCCCAACCTGCATACAGACTCTGACTGATCAGAGAGAGGGGGCGGGGCCGATGCTCAATCTGCATACAGACTCTGGACTGATCAGAGAGAGGGGCGGGCTGATGATCAACCTGCATACAGACTCTGACTGATCAGAGAGGGGCGGCTGATGCCCAACCTGCATACAGACTCTGACTGATCAGAGAGAGAGGGGCGTGGGCCAGATAATCAACCTGCATGCATCTGGACTGATCAGAGAGAGGGGCAATATATTGTCACTGACCCAACATTGCGTTATAGAGGAAAATGAGAAGGAGGGTCCAGTTTGCTGTCACAGCTGGACAGATTGGACGCAGATATACAAGAATAGAACCAATACACATGTTGTACTTTAAGCAATTACAATTGTAGTTCACCTGTTTCTCTGCATACTTTATTCTCCTCCTTTCACCCTGATCAATGGTCAGGACCCCACAGGACCACCAGAGTGTTATGAAGTTCTGAGTTAGTGATGCATCAGACATTGTAGCTGCTGAGTGTTAAAACCTCAGTCTCACTCTCTAAGAACAGTCCACTCACCAGAAATGTCCAGCCGACAGCGTCCTGTGAGCACTGATGAAGGACTAGAGGACGACCAACACAAACTGTGCAGAAACAGATGAGCTTCTGTCTCTGACTTTACATCTACAAGGGAGAGACTCGGGTAGGAGTGTCTAATATAGGGGACTGTGAGTGAACACAGGTTTAAAGACTCCAGCAGCACTGCTGTCTCTGATCCACTCATACCAGCACAACACACACTAACACACCACCACTGTGTCAGTGTCACTGCAGTGCTGAGAATAAGGGATGTGAAAGATGACACAAACTGTAACACTGTTTTCCAAACTATTACGTTGAAGCTTCGGCAATGACTCTCCGCTTCATCTGTGTGCTTCATCAGCTGTAGCTGCAGCACTGAGAACATTAGGGCTGTTATGAGGGCTCAGTTTTCCGATTTCGGCCCCCCGCTGCCCCCACTGTGTTCCAATACGGAGCAGGAGAACACAGACACAGGAGGAAAGGCTGAGCTACACATTGCAACAGCAAATAAATGTGAATGTGTGGGCATTCTGCCTCTGCAGGTGAAGTGGAGTGGAGTCCGTAGAGTACAGTCTGAGGAGAGTTCTCGAGATGCTCTTCACCATCAGCAGAGAAGGAGTCATCTATCTCACGTTCGCGGACAGAGAAATGCAGGACCAGGCGACATGCAAACAATTATGAAGAAGATTTATACAAGTATTCTTACTGTCCAGTGCCTTTCTCTGTAATTCACAGCAGAACACAATCTGTGAGCAAACACATGATCTGGAATGTAAACTACGTAAATCAGCTGTTATGGAACAACTCACTGTTAGTCTGCTGAAAGTCCACATGCTTGTGCGACTCATCTTTTCCATGATCAACAGCCTTACGGCAGTAAGTGGTGGGTGTCTCATCCTTTGTATTTGATTGGTCAGTTAACTATAGTGATAAATCTCCCAACAAACCCAGCAAACCCAGTAGGTAATGGTTTATGGAAGTCTATAGAATGTTCTTCACGTTTTATGCTATTCCCTTCAGACATGCATGATAATCCAGAACTTTCCCAGGCCTCCAGATGTGTGTGTGAACACAGCTGTTCAGATCATACCAGACACTCACCTGGACTTTTCCCTTCCAGTCCCCTAGTACAAAGTCCAGGTAATGTCATAGCAAGCCCGTTCATATGGAGCCCTGAAGGTGACGTCCCGTGGTGTGAGAACAAGACAGTTAACCTTTAGAACCCTAGACAGATTTTGTGGGATGTTTTAATTGAGTGAGACAGCCCCCTCTCTCTGATCAGTCAGAGTCTGTGTGCAGGTTGATCATCAGCCCCGCCCCCCTCTCTCTGATCAGTCAGTCTGTATGCAGGTTGAATCAGCCCCGCCCCCTCTCTCTGATCAGTCAGAGTCTGTATGCAGGTTGAGTATCAGCCCCGCCCCCTCTCTCTGATCAGTCAGAGTCTGTATGCAGGTTGAGTATCAGCCCCGCCCCCCCTCTCTCTCTCTTTCTCAAGCATCTCCATTTCATTTAGGATACACAGTAGAATCTCTCTCTCTCTCTCTCTCTCTCTCTCTCTCTCTCAGTTCCATATCAGTATTGTGGCAGAGAGACCAGACGGCAGGGAGATCGCTAAGCCCGTAGAGCTGAGGGTCATGGTGGGAGATGCCAATGACAACAGGCCCACGTTCCCTCAGATGCAATACCACACTGTTGTCAAGGAACTTGCAACAAAAGGTTGTCACACAACATATTTAGCCCCAACTGACCAGAGCCCAGGCTACTACATGTTAATACGATTAACTGACCAGTGGATTCCGTTCTCAATGCTCAATGCTCTGTGTGCCAGGTACCGAAATTCTAACAGTCCAGGCAGCTGACAATGATGACCCCAAAACGGACAATGTGCGGATTTTTTACCGGCTAGCAGGGCAGGTACCCGAGAGCCCCCGCAACCTGTTCCGTGTAGACCGAGACTCAGGGGTCATCACAGTGCAGGCAGACAGTATGGAGGGCACAGCTCCCCAATACACCCTCACCATCACTGCAGAGGATGCTAAAGGTTATATACACACATATATGCACATATACACCTTGTCTCTCCTCTCACTGTCCATCCTATCAGCTCCTCTGTCCACACATGAGCTCTTTGTGGTTCTATAATTCCAGACTGTAGTTCATCTGTTTCTCTGCAGACTTTATTCTCCTCCTTTCACCCTGATCTTCAATGATCAGGACCCCACAGGACCACCACAGAGCAGATATTATGTGGGTGGTGGGTCATTCTCAGCACTGCAACAGTGCTGCTGGAGGCTTTAAACCCCTCAGTGTCACTGCTGGACTGAGAACAACCGGAAACGTCCAGCCGACAGCGTCCTGTGGGCAGCGTCCTGTGGGCAGCGTCCTGTGAGCACTGATGAAGGACTAGACCAACACAAACTGTGCAGAAACAGATGAGTTTCTGTCTCTCACTTTACATCTACAAGGTGGAGACACTCGGTATGAGCATCTAATAGAGTGGACAGTGAGTGGACACAGTGTTTAAACACTCCAGCAGCACTGCTGTGTCTGATCCACTCGTACTCTGTGGTTTGATTTTAAAGAAAAGTGAAAGAAAGAATCTTTACCCCATTATTAACAAATTGACCTACAAAGTCCAACAGTTTCCTCTATGGAAACACCACACACACACACACACACACTTAACATTAACAACATTGCCTCCTTTTTAATACCTCCTATTTGAGTGCGGAAAAAGATTGGAACAAAGATTGTTCCAGATGTCCATATTTTCCCATGAACCAAATTTGACCTTTTTTTTTGGCGTCCACCTCTGATCATGCTAAACATCACACACACAGGAAGTGACAGTGTTTACGAGAACGATGTGCTCTATGTTGGGTTTTTTACTGTAATATAAATGTGTTATAGTCTCTCTCTTTCTCACTCTCTCTCTCACACACACACACACACACACACACACACACACACACACACACACACACACACACTGGCTTCATGAGTGTGTGGTCTGGCTGATTGGCATTTCATTGTCAGTGCGTGATATGTGAGATGTGTCATATCAAATGTGCCATTTGAAGGCTGGTCAGGATGTGAGATCACATGACTCATTGTCCAAATGATTGTCATTTTCATGCCGTGCTGTTTGTTATTAGGTGTTACTGACCGATGAGTGATGGACGTGAACAGGGACGTTTTGTGGGGAACTGATGGCATCCTTTGTCTGCCTCTTTCTGCAGGACTGAACAGCTCTTGCACTGTAATAGTCAAAGTTCTGGATGAAAACAACAACCCACCTGTTTTCTCCCAGCATGAGGTAAGTTTGGTGTACACTGACCAACCTTATGACCAGCTCCTCTGATCATACAGGAGCACAGCAGATCCACAGCAGTGACTACATAAAAGACTGCTGCTCTTTTTCATCTTTGTGTCACGTTGTGTCATGAGTGTCATTTCCCACAATCCGGTCAATGACACAGCTGTACAATTACCACCCTTGACGTTGACTGTAACGTCAGCCGATCTCAGGAGCCTTGGCTGCAGGTACATTCTGTCTTCTAGGCTTCAGATTTCAGGATCAGAGTAACCTACAGACATGATACACAGACATGCTCTACCTGCATACAGACTCTGACTGATCAGAGAGAGGGGGCGGGGCTGATGCTCAACCTGCATACAGACTCTGACTGATCAGAGAGAGGGGGCGGGGCTGATGCTCAACCTGCATACAGACTCTGACTGATCAGAGAGAGGGGGCGGGGTTAATGATGTCACTGTAAAGTGATTTTTAGCACTTATAAGTAAAAACAAAATTGTGTTTGATCAAAACATGGTCAAACTCATACAAATGTTTAATTTTTCTTAATGTTTACATCTCAAATGAACAATAACAATATCTGGTTTGTGGGACTGTCTCTTATAAATATTTTTCAATGAAAACATCCCACAGAATTGGCCCAGAGATCTAAAAGTCAAAGGGTCTCTATGTTACATTTCTCTCTTTTCCCCCCTAATACATCCCTGGAATACCTGGAATCACTGAGCACAAGGCAGGAATACCCACTAATCCATCACAGGGCTCCCAAATACACGTGTATCATGTTTGTAGGTTACTCTGATCCTGAGTTATGATGAGTGTAACTGCCCACAGAATGTGGATTTGGGGTTGTAAGGGGCAAGATCAGCCATGAATATGAAGCATGTGCCTACATTTCTACGCAACTATTTAGCAAAAGCCGAGTACATATGCTGAGGTGGAGGAAAGAGCAGCACGTTCTTCCACATCCCTTCACTGAGGATGTCCCCAACTGACTCCGTTGCATGACGAGGGAAGTCCTCTTTGCATATGCTGCTGTTATGACATAGGGGACTTGTCACTTGGCCTGAGGTGGTCTTCTATAAAAGGTCGCTGGTCTTGACCATCTTCTCAGCGGCCTGCTCTGGATGCTATTGGGGCTACAGTTATGCACAGGAGTCCTAATGGTAGCTACGGAGAACAAAACCAAACAAATGAGACACAAATCTTACACTTACTCATTTATATATTGATGAAAATTGTCCCAGTATTGCATATGTGTGAGTACGTGAACCTTTCCGTATTTGGTGTTTCCCCATTCTTTGTTAGAAAGACTTAGGGTCGTTGTCTTGCTGCAGGTCCCACATTCTCTTGAGACTTCCTTCAGATTTTACTGGTATAATTCACAACTCACTGTTCAGTCAATGATGGCAAGCCATCCTGTCCCAGATGCAGCCATGTCAGTGTGACAGCAGTGCTGAGAATGACCCACCACCCACATAGTAGCTGCTCTGTGGTGGTCCTGTGGGGTCGTGATCATTGAAGATCAGGGTGAAAGGAGGAGAATAAAGTCTGCAGAGAAACAGACGAACTACAGTCTGGATTTATAGAACCACAAAGAGCTCCTGTACGGACAGAGGAGCTGATAGAAACCAGGTCATAATGTTATGGCTGGTTGATGTAAGTCAAGCAGCCTTTGTTGCTTCTTTTTTTTTTGAGTGTTTTCTGGAAAATCCCCCTCCATGAGCACACCCACGCAGTGTGAATAATACAGGAGCTGGGAGCAGTACGTGGGTGCAGGAGGATGTCTTTAAGATGAAAAAAAAAAACAAGAAAGAAGTGAAAGGCCCGCTGTGTTGGCATGCCTCAGTGTGGTATATTTAGATCCTGTTTGAGGGATGATGAGCGCTGAGACAGGGAGACGTGCACTGCTTGGCATTCAAAAAAACACCCATAAAGTGGTGAACGTGGGACAGAAGCCAGGAGGAAGATGCATAGGCACTGTCACTGTGCACTCCTCCTGCCGTGGACAATGAAGCTGAGCGCTTCTCTGAGACCACGCCAGGAACTGCAGGATGAATGGCATCTACTCAGACTGAGCTAATGCACTTCGACACTCCAGAACAGGCGCCAGCAGTGAGTCACGAACTCATAACACATACGATACCTACACACCTTAAAGCGGTCGTGATTTGGGTCAGTGATGTCATTAGTCCCGCCCCCTCTCACTGATCAGTTGGAGTCTACATGCAGGTGTGTATCATGCACGTAGGTTACTCTGATCCTGAGATTTGAAGCCTAGAAAAGTGTATAACTGCCCACAAAGTGCGAAACTCCGGTTCTAAGAGTCAAACTGGAGCTATGAGGTTAATAGAACTGAGAGACAGGGGTGTCACCTGGCTGTGCAGAGTCTGGGGGCTCAGCCCATGAAGGGGTTCTTCCAAGGGCTGGGGGGAGAGGGGTGCATTGGGTGGTAAGAGGGGGCTCCCTAGTGTTTGTTTTTGTTCTATCCACCAGGGGAGGTTCATTCAGTGGTCAGTCTTGCTTTCAGATCACAGTCTGGAGGTGGTTTTCTAACATTTGGAGCTCATTAATAACGATATAGCTAGAACAAGAGCTGTGAACTGTGAAAGTGAAACTGTCTATGGAAAGAAAACGACCTTTTTGGCATGAACTGCACAAGATGTTGAACACGTTCCTTTAAGATTCTGGTCCATGTTGACACGATTGCATGACACCATTTCTGCAGCTTTTCCAGAAGAACATTTTCGCACACACACCCTCTCCACCCACGGTAATTGCGAGTCTCTGCTGCAGCTGTGAAAGCTGTTCAGGGGGGCTGAATCTTGCCCTAATCCACCTGAGGCTTTAAAACTCCACTAAGCCTTTTTATTTTAGTGAAGGGGGGTCATTTCTGACCCTTAGGACAGAACATTAACATGTTCTGTTTTCAGAACAATAAGACAACAAGGGTCAATGTGGTGGATTAAGAGTTGTGTGATGGAAGATGACCACAACACATGGCCATGGCCTGACAGTGGAGCCGTGTTTATGACCCAGGCATCAACGTCCAGCTTCTGCCACACTGCCCTCCAGCACAGCACTTAACTGTGACTTTCCCAGAAATTGACCAAGACTTGCAAGATGGATATAATCTGAGATAATGCACTTATTCATCCCCAAAACATCTGCTAGTATTGAATTATGAACACAAACATCTAGACTGCATCCCACTCTGCTTAGTGCTCTGGTTGGAAGCCCCCCACATCCACGGAAATGGGCTTTGAACTGCAGAAATGGGTTTTGGAGTTAAAAACATCCTGCCTCTGCCACGGTTCTCTCAAATAAGGTTTTCAGGAGGTGACCGAGGCAGTAATGGACAATTGTATGTGGCTTTGGGCAAAAGTGTTTTGGTTAAATCTCATACAGTTGTTATTTTGAGGTGTAATTGAAGCTCTCTCTCTCTCTCTCTCTCGTTCTCTCTCTCTCTCTCTCTCTCTCTCTCTCTCTCTCTCTCTCTCTCTCTCTCTCACACACATATCATAAGGTGGAAAAAACTCTTGAGGTTGTGGCCATGTGAGTGTTTGGTGGTGGAGTGGTGGGCGAGTGTTGACAGCGCTTGGCCGGCCAGATCAGAGGCTCTGTACGAAACGTTGATTACGGCTCTTCCAAACACACTGATATGGCCCGAGAGAGACTAACACCGCAGAAAACAACAGCTTATCTGAAAGGCAACCATAACGTTGTGACCACCTCCTTGTTTCTACTCTCATGGTCCTTTCTATCAGCTCCTCTGATCACACAGGAGCTCTTTGTGGTTCTATAATTCCAGACTGTAGTTCATCTGTTTCTCTGCAGACTTTATTCTCCTCCTTGCACCCTGATCTTCAGTGATCAGGACCACCACAGAGCAGATATGATGTGGGTGGTGGGTCATTCTCAGTGACACTGACTTTGAGGTGGTGTCACTACAGTCCTGTGAGCACTGATGAAGGATCACAAGCTGTGCAGAACCAAGCTGTGCAGAACCAGATGAGCTTCCTCACGTAACAAAAGTAGCTCTGACCTGGTGAAGGCTGGACTCCACAAGACCTCTCTGCTTCGAGACATCAAGAAATGATTTGGATGTAAATATGAGCAAAACCATAAAGACTAAAAACACGTCACATCTCGGAAATCATGTTGGGAATTGAGCATCCAGAGTGTTTGTGAGCTGAAAATGCAATACTTTTGATTGGATTCATTATTATTTATAAAACTATAAAATACTTGACAGCAGGCCAAATAGAAACAACAACAACCTGAGTCCTTTATTTTAGTGATGTCATTAACTCCGCCCCCTCTCTCTGATCAGTCAGAGTCTGTATGCAGGTTGATCATCAGCCCCGCCCCCTCTCTCTGATCAGTCAGAGTCTGTATGCAGGTTGATCATCAGCCCCGCCCCCTCTCTCTGATCAGTCAGAGTCTGTATGCAGGATGATCATGTTCACGTGGACAGAGCAGTAAACATGCACTGGAAGCTCCTTTGATATTTAAACTGGGATTTAATTCAGTTGGGAACCAGTGAAGTCTTGCAGTGGAATGTGAATGTGAATCATGTTTGTAGGTTTCTCTGATCCTGAGTAATGAAGCTTGGAGAACAGAGTGCGGATCTCGGGTTCTGAGAGTTGAGTTGATATATACAGAACGATTGATTGATTGGTTGATTGATATATACTTTATTGATCCCTTGGAGGGAAATTCATTACAGTACGTCTACGGCGGCTTCAGACTACCTCTGCTTTCTCTACGTGCGGAATGATTTGAAAGCTCACGTGTGTCAGTGTGGGGGTCATGCACGTGAGGGTCTATTTCTAGGTTTTTGTGCAAATGTGTTCGGCCCCTGGTAGCAAAAGTAATTAACATTTGTGCCTGTCTCTAAGGACACGGCTCTGACGTAGAGCAGTGAGTGACACAAGCCATTCGCTTTGATTTCAGCCGAAATGTTTTATATGTCACATCATTTTACTTTCTTATCTGTCCTACTCACCTTTTCCTTTCTCCTCCCTTTGTCCCTTTCCCTACATTATCTACACTCCTTCATCTCTGCCTCCGTCCCTCCTGCCTGCTGTGTAGCTCTTCCTCCTCCTCACCATCATCCTCATTCAGCTGCTTTGCATTTATCATGCTTTTCTTATCACCTCTCTCTGTCTCTCTCTCTCTCTCTCTCTCTCTATGTGTCTTGCCACCTCCTTCTCTCAGATTTAGCACCTTTCATGGCAAAAATTGCAGTTGATATGGTGTCGACCGATGACACAATAAAGACATTGATTTATATTAAAGTTAATAATAATTTTCTCATCAATCTCCATCTCTCTCACCCAGTATGGGCCTTTTCACTTGGCGGAGGACGCTGCCGTGGGGGCCACAGTAACGGCAGTAGCCGCGTGGGATGCAGACGAATGGGGTGGAGACAGCTGGGTGGTGGATTACAGGCTGGAGTCCGGCAACGAGGAGGAAGTGTTCACCCTGGTGACGGACAGACAGACCAATGAAGTTTCCCTGGTCCTCGATAAGGTATTGATAAGGTCCTCACATTGGCTGAAGGCCTCCATTCATCGAACACCAGAAAGAAAGAGTGATTTTATGGTATAGTAGTGGTTGGGTAGCATAAAGGATAACAGCCTCTCCCCATACAGTGAAGTGTGAGGGGGTCGTCCTTGAGCTTCCATGAGCAAACTGACTCTTCACTTGCTTACCAACGTATCCCACCAGTTGGCAGGTGCCACTGGAATCAGGTCATCAGTGTTATTCACTTCACCTGGCAATTATTTTAATGTTGTGGCTGATCAACCATAACAACATGAACATTCTTGTTTCTAAGCTCACTGTCCATTTTAGAGACAAAGCAGTGATGCTGGAGTGTTTAAGCCCCTCGGTGTCACTGCTGGACCGAGAACAGTCCACCAACCAGAAACGTCCAGCCGACAGCATCCTGTGGGCAGCGTCCTGTGAGCACTGATGAAGGACTAGAGGACGACCAACACAAACTGTGCAGAAACAGATGAGCTTCTGTCTCTGACTTTACATCTACAAGGTGGAGACACTCGGTAGGAGTGTCTGATAGAGTGGACAGTGAGTGGACACAGTGTTTAAACACTCCAGCAGCACTGCTGTGTCTGATCCACTGGTACCAGCAACACACACTAACACACCACCACCGTGTCAGTGTGACTGCAGTGCTGAGAATGACCCACCACCCACATAATATCTGCTCTGTGGTGGTCCTGTGGGGTCGTACGTATCTAAAAAATAACAGGGTCCTTTTTCCCACACACACACACACACACACACACACACACACACACACACACACACACACACACCCTCAACCACGATCAAAAAGCAGAGTTTGTCGTTTTTGGGCTGCGTTATGACCTCCCTCTGCTCCAGTGAACCCACCCTGCAAGCCTGCAAGAGCTTAATAATCCCAGCCAAATTCCATCCTGGCTGCAGAGCAAGATTGGTTTGTGGCCAGATTGTGACCAGGCAGTGGACAGGCTGTGCTAGGATATATACTGTGTGTGTGTGTGTGTGTGTGTGTGTGTGTGTGTGTGTGTGTGTGTGTGTGTGTGTGTATATATATATATATATATATTTAGAGAGAGAGAGCGAGAGAGAGAGATAAGGAGAGAGTCATGTTCTGTCCTGTGACGCTGTGAGGCTCGTTTGAACAGAACGTTCACACTGTGACTCTCAAACAGCTGATACACAGTGAACTTTGCACCGTTACTGTTTTCTATCTTCATTACCTGTCATTGATTGCGAGCGTCATTTGTTCTTGGCTGCTGGTCTGAAAGCATAAATTTTAAACATGTTTATAGGTGCTTTAATGGTCATGTGGGCCCATAAAGGACCTACTGCGGACCAGTGGACCCTTTACTCAGACCTGTTACACAGGTTATGCATTATATATCTGTAGAGTTGTTTCACTTTTTTTCTTGTTCTAAAGCACGTCCCTCGCACTTGCCCTCATTGTTTTTTTTTCGGGCAGCCTATACACGGCCCTGGCAGTTAGACTGTTGTGCCACCCCAGAGCTACGCACTTCTGAATACATTTTCCTTTCCATTCTTTCTTGGCAACAGAAATGTATCTGACTCCATAGATCATAGGTTCAAATCCCATCAACACCACAACCCTCCAGAACGAGAAGGTATCTCCCAGTGTGACAGGGAAGCTCTAACCTGCAGATGGAGAACAAATCCCGGGGGAGGAACAACAGACTAAAGATCTGATACAATAATTGATCGGTTCGAGCTCATTAACGAATGTTTCTGAGGCTCGACTCTGTATGTGAGATGCAGAAGTTAAAAATTGGGCAAAATGAAGTTGCTTAACGAAGCCTCATTCAAACCTGACCCGAATCCTGAAGGTTGGGTCCTGCTGTTCAGCTAAAATGAGTAATTGTGTTGTGCTCTAAATGCAGAAGGACTGATTGCAGTGTTTGTGGTTCTGGCTGTGAGTGGCCTTAGCTGGAGATGGCACTGTGTTCAGCTTTTCTCTGCTCTCCAGAAAAAAAAACGTGTTTTGGATAAACAACAGTGACAAATGGAATATGCCGCTGCCTCCAAGCGTGTCCGGACAGTGCTGTGATGGAGATACAGTTGTCAGGACAGAAAACCCGTGTTTTTGTTTCCAATCTTATGAGAGGATTGAGTGGATTTGAGCCCAGCGTGTATCTGCTGGGGGGTGGCAGGTGTGGCGAATGCACTCATGCAATCATTTTGAGTGGAACAGACAGAGGATTGCACACACACACACTCATATACACACTGGCTTGTATTCCTGTCTTTGTGGGGTACTGCAGTGTCCCTCTGGGTGACTGTGGGTAAATGATGCTGGGATCAACAGGGGTGTAGGAATCCAGGGTTGGGGGGAGAAGCTCACCCAGTATGCAACACACACACACACACACACACACACAAATATATATCAATTAGATGTTTCCTATAACCATCTACCAGTCTTGATTATCGACTGGAAGGACAACGTTCCCACTCCTCCGTGCGGAGTTCTTTCAGCTCTGTGATGTTTCAGCGTCAGTCTTTGTACAGACGCTCTTCCGTTCTCCTCAAACCCCCTCTGATACAATAAAGATCTCATAGTGGTTTCTGTGATGGAGAGATCTCCACACCCTGCTGCAGCAGAGCAGATCCACCACCATGCTTCACAGCTGAGGTGAGGTGAAGTTCACATGAGGTGAACTTGTCCAGTGTGGTAAGAAAGAAGAGGCACGCATTTTCGAATATTTTCTGCAAATTTTTGTTTCCCGTAAAGCTGAGCAGACCTCTCCATGCTTGGAATACTGTCAGTCAGGTGGAAACGTGTTGTGAAATATGTTGTGCTTCTGGAGAACCGTCTGGCCTTCGTTTGACGGGATTCATCGTCAGAGAAGGAATGGAAGCAGTGTGTCACTCAGCTCTCCAACTGTTGGTGCTGACACAGGGTGTGTGTGTGTGTGTGTGTGTGTGTGTGTGTGTGTGTGTGTGTGTGTGTGTGTGTGTGTGTGTGTGTGTGAGTGTGTGTGTGTGTGTGTGTGGAAAAACAGCAAAACAGCTCAGCTGGATGGGTAACGTCTCTGTGCTTGTACTTTTCCAGCCTCCAGCTTTTCGGGCAGGTGGAGTAAGCTCAGATAGTGGCTGGAAGCTTCCATTGCTTCTTCTCTACATTAAATCTTTGGTCCCTTTGCATATTTTGTGAGACATAGACACCTGGCATTTCATAGTTTGATGTACTTTTATTCACCCCAGCATGTTTTATAGGAGACCTTAGGTTACTCAGTATTGTCTCAATTTATGTAAATATTAAGAAAATATAAATATTTGACATTTTTTGTTATATAAAATTATTTTTCTTCATGTATTTTTGGCTTAAAAGCACTAAATAATATTATATCTCAGACATTCTGTTGGAAATTGATTGTCCAAAGTGTTTTTTGTAGCTGAAAGTGCAAGAAGTTTGATGAGTTGTTTGTAATGATGACATTTACAAGGACATATAGAAAAATGTGTTGTTCAATATACTTCACAGTGGTCTAAATCAAGTGAAAAACAAAACAACTGAAATATCCTTTATTATTTTTCATATTTATGTATGTATCAGTATTATACCTTCTCGGGACTTTTATTCTGGAATTTGTGTGAGCAAAGAAAGGCTGCAAACAGCCCCTCCCTTCTCATTTTCTCTATCACCCAATATCTGGGTCAGTAATGTCATTAGCCCCGCCCCCTCTCTCTGATCAGTCAGAGTCTGTATGCAGGTTGAGCATCAGCCCCGCCCCCTCTCTCTGATCAGTCAGAGTGTGTATGCAGGTTGATCATGTACATGGTGACAGAGCAGTAAACATGCACTGGATAGTTGCTTTAGTATTTAAACTGAGCTTTAATTAATTTGGAAATGAGTGAATTTACATGTATTATTAACTCTTTTACTTGCTGATGACTTATCATAAGTAGAGTGTTATGTGTGTTATATCTGTAGGTTACGCTGATCCTGAGTTATGGAGCCTAGAACACGGCAGATCTTTGGTTTTAAGAGTTAACGTCATAGCTTCATCCACTAACTATGCCTGACTGACTCACTGCTGTTAGGTGTAAATGAGACAGTCGCTGCAGTCCCTCAGCGTCATGTAATGTGGCGCTGCCTGCAGAAGTGATCTGATGGTTATCTTCATGATTGAAGAATTTGATCTTGTCTGTGTTCTTATTACTCATTTAGTGTGTTTTGAATCAGGTGCTGGATTTCGAGCGAGAGAATGAGTACATCCTGGTACTCAGTGCTCAGAACCCCGTGGCTCTGGTGCGGGGCAGGTACGGCCCTGCCTCCACTGCCACCGTCTCCATCTTCATTGATGACATCAACGAGGGTCCCGTTCTCTCCCAGAGCCACTACGAGGTCACTGTCAGGGAGGGGGAGGAGCCAGGAAGAGTCATTGCTACCATCAGGGGTTATGATCCTGACTCTCATCCAATCAGGTGAGATACAGTGTATATATATATATATATATATAGACCTGTCAAGTAGTGGAACTGTGTTCTCTGGAATGATGGAGCTCCATCCAGTACTTCTCCTGGGGGTCCGAGTCACTCGCTGTCTTCAAATGCAGACTGAAGAAGATTTAGAGCATTTAACTTGTTAAAGGTTTATAATTATACTGAATCTTGTGGGTATCAAGGTCCAACCTGACATTAGTATTTCAGCATCTAAGCTTGAGGAACCTCTGGGTTCTAGTCTCTTTGAACTAGTTAAGGACATTTACAGCAAAGCACCTCTGTAGCTCGCTCTGGATTAAAGCGTCTGCCAAATGCCTTAAATATAAATGTAATATTTGGTGATGCATTACAGTAACATTACAGTAACATTACAGTAACATTACAGTAACTGCTACAAAGTGTGAGAAACACATTAATGTAAAGGGTGAAACCAGTCTTACGAACACAAGGTCAGTAAAGGATCAGAATAAGGAGATGGTCACACTAGGAAATCCTCCCGCTGTGAAGGTGTCCTGTCTGTTGTTATTTATGAGAAGAACACACATTTCACAGCCTCTTTCACAGCCTGCACTTCTTTCCATGCAATGCATTTAGCAGGACGTGTAGCTCTGCAGGCACCTCTTCCTTCCACAATGCAATAAATGATTACAGCAGCTACAGCTACAGAACCTGAACCTGAACTGCTCTTTTGTAGGTACTCGCTGCGAGGGGACACCAAAAAGTATTTCTCTATTGGGAAGTACTCGGGAGAGCTGAAGACTGTACAGGCTCTGGACAGAGAAGAGAACAGCACCTACACCATGGAGGTGGTGGCTGAGGACGGACGTAAGACATTGATAATAATAATAATATTGATAATAATAATAATAATAATAATAATAATAATAATAATAATAATAATAATAATAATAAACATAATAATAATAAACAAATAAGCCGTTGGGTTTAACGCAACATGCCAGATGTCTCTGCATGGAGGTGTAGAGGTTCCTAATGGTGTCCTGTGATGATCCATCCCACGCAGCTTGAATGTCCTCACTCAGTTCTGCAGATGGTGTGGTAGGGGTGGAGTGTTGATAGAGCGTCCAACAGCGTCCCACACATTTTCAATCAGGGACAGGTCTGGAGATGAGACCGACCACGGCGTAGTATCTGTGTCTTCAAGGCGAGATCTTGAGACGGCAGCAGTGTGTGGACGAGCGTTGTCCTGTTGGAATAGAGCACCGGCATCATAAGAAATTGCACCCACACCATGAGACCAGACCTTCTGGACGTGTCTGGAAATGTGCATTGCAGTTGGTTGATTCCTTGTGTGTGTGAGACAGAGGTACTGTATATGTGCACTGCATGCAACCACTGGGACACGTCCATTTATTGTTATTGTTGTTAAGAGTGTGGAAAAGTGGTCTCCTGTCCAGGGAAGCCTTTCTTCTTGATTACAATCAGTGACGAGAGCATTAGTGAGGTTAGGATGTTGGATGCTCACCACCCAAACTCATCCCAAATGTATTGGATGGAGCACTCCCACTTACACCTGGCATTAGACCTGGTGCCTAAAGATTCATGTTTGTTCATCTGCTTCAGAGAGTCCTACTTCAGTACTTCTCGACGGGGACTAGATAAGCTGTGTGTGCATTTGCACGTCTGTGTCAGCCACGTCTTTCAGACAGACCTCATTGCAGAGGAGGCATCTGTTCTGTCAGGATGTTCAGCTATCAAAGCAGCTCGATGTTTGTGCGAACAAGAACACACCGACACAATCAACAGCCCTCACCTGCGTGCACGATGCGGACGTCCTCGGCACAGCTGAGACACTTGACATTTCAGTTCGCGGGGACAGTGATGGCACTGCCGATGGAAGTCAATGTCTGGTCTTATTTTGTATTCAGGACCACGTCCTCGCATACTGACAGAAACCTCAGAGGATGAACGAGAAATGCATGAGTCACCCAGTTAAAGCGCCCGAGGAGGGGAGAGGAAGTGACAGCTTGTATGTTTATGCAGTGCTGTATCGGTGGACCAGCCATAACTGCATGACCACCTCCTTGTTTCTACACTCAATGTCCAGTTTGTCAGCTCCACTTACCATACCATCATCCTGACCCTGACATGGTGGTGGTGTGTTGGTGAGTGGATCAGACGCAGCAGTGCTGCTGGAGTGTTTAAACGCCGTGTCCACTCACTGTCCACTCTATCAGACAGTCCCACCGAGTGTCTCCACCTTGTAGATGTAAAGTCAGAGACAGAAGCTCATCTGTTTCTGCACAGTTTGTGTCATCAGTGCTCACAGGACGCTGCCCACAGGACGCTGTCAGCTGGATATATATGTCTCTGGTCCACTCGTACCAGCGCAACGCACACTACCACACCACCACCGTGTCAGTGTGACTGCAGTGCTGAGAATGACCCACCACCCACATCATATCTGCTCTGTGTTGGTCCTGTGGGGTCCTGGTCATTGAAGATCAGGGTGAAAGGAGGAGAATAAAGTCTGCAGAGAAACAGATGAACTACAGTCTGAATTATAGAACCACAAAGAGCTCCTGTGTGATCAGAGGAGCTGATAGGATGGACATGGACAGGCATGTAAGGAAATGAATAACAAAAGAAGATCAAATAATATTTGCGCTCAGGTCGTCTGTGGGGTTATGCTTTAATGTGTTTTATCAGGGAGATACAAGCAGACTAACAGAATTACCCCCACAGGCCGTACAGGGTAAGTGGTGGCTGTAAAGCTTTATTGAGTTCATTCTCTGTGTATAAATATAGACCGACTGGACATCTGCTTTTAGGTCATTGTCTATAATGCCATGCCTTCTGTCCTGGTCAGCAGGAGGCCAGAATATACTAGATCCCTCAACCCAGTCCACACAGCTGTTGATCCAGACTGTGGCCAGAGGTTAATGCCCGCTTATGAGCCACCCAGTGCAGCGGAGAATGGGCTCAGGGGGGCACTTTAACCTGGCTTTGCAATGTACACTAGCTATGTGGAACACTAAATCCATGCCCCCCATTCTGGATTTACCACCTTGTATGTGGGTGGTGGGTCGTTCTCAGCACTGCAGTCACACTGACATGGTGGTGGTGTGTTAGTGTGTGTTGCTGGTACGAGTGGATCCGACGCAGCAGTGCTGCTGGAGTGTTTAAACACTGCGTCCACTCACTGTCCCACCTACTTGCGCCATCATGTAGATATAAAGTCTGAGACAGAAGATCATTTGTGTCTGCATGCTGGGTTCCTCCTCAGAAAATCCTACTAACATGTTCATGAGAACACCACCTCCTACCTCGAACCGCTGCCGTTGCATTATTGCTGGGCAGCCAATAACTTCGGAGGAAAGTGCCAGGTCCCCAGCTTTGATAGAACAGCTAACAGATGCCTGTGCCAGCCAGCATCAGATGCGAGATTTATGCCCTCTCAGACTCTGGCTGCCGATGGCGATCTGGGATTCAAACCTACAATCCCGCTGAGCACCTTTTTTGTAGCCAGATAGTGATGTAATCAGGGTCAGTCAGCTCTCTCCCTTCTGCAGGTAACTCCTCTCTCTCTGCCTCCACGCTGGTCACCGTGCATATTCTGGACGTGAACGATAACAGTCCAGTTCTGGTGGGTGATTACTCCTGGAAGTACCTGTGCACTCCACGCTGGGAGGACCAGGCTCTCGTGTTGGCATCGCGGGACAGTGACGGACCTCAGCATGGTGGCCGACTCAACTTCTCTCTCCGCAGTGACCCCACCGTGCGCCGAAACTGGAAACTCACGCCCATAAACGGTGGGTGACCCTACTCTCCCTACGACCCCCTACTCTCAGCCTGATAGAGCTATATGTGCACCGATCAGCCATAACATTAAGACCAACCTAATTGTGCTCCCCCTTGCACCAACACATACAATGCTGACAATATCCTGTCCCTGCATATCGGGAACTAAAGCGCTTTGCCAATGTCTTGACATCAACTTGTTGGGCAAGGAAGACCTGCGTAACTCAAGTGCTCAGGCTTTACTCAGAGAAATGGTCCCATGGCCTCCTGAGACACTGTGATCATGACTAATGTGGTGCTGTGAGGTCATGCACGTGGTGACTCTACCACCGTGACTTTGTCTGGATCAAACAGCAGATCGAAGTGTTTCAGGTACGTGTGCAGACCATCAGCTAAATTACCTCTGAACACTCAAGCTCAAAGGCCTCGTCGACCCAGCCGACGCTGACTCAGGCGTCCTCGGTTACGATAGCCCTGTGCTTTGATGATGCCGACGTCAGCGGAGATTCAGAAAATAACATTTTCGGTGCCAATGTGCCAGTCCAGTAAGCGAAAGACGTCACGAATTAGGTCTAATGCAGAAACCTGCCCGACTGTCCGTGTCGAGGAGCAGAGTGTGTTGAACGACGGCGGGCTGGAGGAAATTTCTTCCCCCCTCCTGGTCTCCACAGACGGCTCTGAGCTGTAATCAGTGTGGAGCTTCTGTACCAACACTAATGTGGCGATTCTGATGCTGGAGGACATGTTGACTCGGCTGAGACGACAACGGTCGCATCGATTCACTGACTCAAACCGCTGCCTGTGTCTCTTCATCCTCATCCCTCCTTTCTTCCTTTCTAGCCTTTCTTCTGTTTGTTCGTTCCTTATCTTTCTTTCTTTTGTTTGTATTCTTTTCATCTTTCTTTTTTCCTCTTTTCCCTCTTCATTCATTTTCTTCTTTTATTATTTTCTTCTACATGAACACTTTCTTTCTTTCATTCTTTCTTTTCATCTTTGTTAATTCCCTTATTTCATTCTTCCTTCATTCCTTCCATCGCTTTCTTTTTTTTCTTTTTCTTTTTCATTTTCTTTGTTTCTTTCTTCCATTATTTTCTTCTTTATTAACCTTCTTTTCTTCCATCATTCATTCTTTCTTTTTCATTCTTTCTCTTTTTTTCTTCATTATTTCTTTCTTAATTACTTTGGCTTTTTTATTTTATTATTTTCTTTCCATTTTTTTCTTTATGAACTCTTTCCTTCATTTCTTTTTTTCCTTCCATTTTCTTTCTTACATTCTTTCTTTTCATCTTTCTCATTCCTTCATTTGTTCCTTTGTTTTCTTTCTTTTTTCTTTTTCTCTTTTCATTTTCTTCTTTTCTTTCCTCTATTATTTTCTACTTCAACTTCCATCTTTCTTTCTTTCTTTCTTTCTTTCTTTCTTTCTTTCTTTCTTTCTTTCTTTCTTTCTTTCTTTCTCTTAATGAATGAAAATGCCTCCTCACTCTGCGTGTGGTAATTACATCATTTTTAATTAGTGTGATGTCACAGCTGGAGCCTCATTGGCTGAAAGGCTACATGTGTTCGTAGTGTTACTGTTCATCTGACATCCTGCAGCGAGGCTTCTCCTGTTCTCTCAGATGTGTGACGTGTTCCAGCAGCCTCGGGTTCCTCACAAGATCTCACCTTTAAGAAGTGTCAGCTGACGGCATCTCTGTGGGTTTCCAGAGTGCATTTCTTCTTCACACAAGCACACCTTCACCACTGTTCCCTGTTGGAGATGATTCAACTGCTGCACAGTGAGAGCATTGATTTGCTGGAACTGGTTCACAGTTCTGCATTTAAAGTTGGTTCTGCTGGCAGTACTGGTGTAATATTACCAGTTCAGTGGAGAGACCACCAGCTGATCCACTGCAAACCAATCAACATTATAACCACCTCCAACTTGTAGTTCTATAATTCCAGACTGTAGTTAATCTGTTTCTCTGATACTTTATTCTCCTCCTTTCACCCTGATCTTCAATGATCAGGACCCCACAGGACCACCACAGAGCAGATATTATGTGGGTGGTGGTTCATTCTCAGCACTGCAGTCACACTGACATGGTGGTGGTGTGTTAGTGTGTGTTGCTGGTACGAGTGGATCAGACACAGCAGTGCTGCTGGAGTGTTTAAACCCCTCAGTGTCACTGCTGGACCGAGAACAGTCCACCAACCAGAAACGTCTAGCCGACAGCGTCCTGTGAGCACTGATGAAGGACTAGAGGATGACCAACACAGGGTTTAAACACTCCAGCAGCACTGCTGCGTCTGATCCACTCGTACCAGAGCAACACACACTAACACACCACCACCATGTCAGTGTGACTGCAGTGCTGAGAACGACCCACCACCCACATCATATCTGCTCTGTGGTGAAACAGATGGACTAATGTCTGTAATTATGGAACTGGAAAACATAAACAATGCAATAACCAAAGCGTGGACCTTTATTCAGAGCTTGGTTGAAACTTTCAGGTGTGAAAACGTCTCACTCTTCCCTCTTCTTTCTCAGCATGTCTTCTGATTAAGCTGAGGCTGTGTCTGCTTTCCACTGTCTGGAGTGAAAATGAGAACAAATTGCCTTTGACGCCTTGAACGCGGACCTTTCTCGAACTCCGTGCGCTGCGGTGGTGCAGTAAAGAATTTCGAGGACAATATGAATGACTCCAATAGGCTGCTGCTGTGTTGCTTAGTGACAAGAAAGATTCTGTTCCGCCAGACAAGAACTTATTCTTCTTCCCAGCTAAAATACGGCGGTAGTTGCGTCCCCAAGGTCACCCAGCCACAGACTGAACACAAAGCCTAACTGTAGGACTTTAAGAGGGAACATCCTCAGAAGAGGACTCCGGCACTCTTCAAAATAAAGGCGCTTCGAATGGTGATGCAGAAGGAGCCCTTTTGGATCCATAAAGCTGTGTAGGAGACATTCACACAAACCAGATATTATTTTCAGGAATCTTCATCTTAAATTTTTAGAATATAAATTATTATAAGGAATGAAAACAATATTTACAATAATACATTGTTCAAATACTTGCCAGCCCCGCCCCCTCTCTCTGATCAGTCAGAGTCTGTATGCAGGTTGATCATCAGCCCCGCCCCCTCTCTCTGATCAATCAGAGTCTGTATGCAGGTTGATCATCAGCCCCGCCCCCTCTCTGTGATCAGTCAGAGTCTGTATGCAGGTTGAGCATCAGCCCCGCCCCCTCTCTCTGATCAGTCAGAGTCTGTATGCAGGTTGAGCATTAGCCACGCCCCCTCTCTCTGATCAGTCAGAGTCTGTATGCAGGTTGAGCATCAGCCCCGCCCCCTCTCTCTGATCAGTCAGATTCTCTATGCAGGTTGAGCATCAGCCCCGCCCCTCTCTCTGATCAGTCAGATTCTCTATGCAGGTTGAGCATCAGCCCCGCCCCTCTCTCTGATCAGTCAGATTCTGTATGCAGGTTGAGCATCAGCCCCGCCCCCTCTCTCTGATCAGTCGTCTCATTTTCAGAAATGTCTCTTAAACATCAAAAGATTCTTCAGGGAACCAAACCTGAACAAAGAACCCTTTTGTCACCTTTATTTTTAAGGTTGTTGACTCTTTTGAAGTGAAGCCCATGCATAGCATACACCACACCTCTGACATCAGAGATACAAGCAGGAGATAGGTTGCTGTTTCGGGTCGCCCCCAACATCATCGCACCCTCTTCACTCCCACTAACCTTGTGGAGCATTAAAGAACGGTGGTGTCAAAAGACAGTGAAGGGCTTTTAGGAGAAGTGATAAGGCTGAACTGAAGAAGATAATGGTCACTCTTTACTGGACTGGCCTCCTGCTCTTACGACCAAAGCCTGATTAGATATGGAGTTTGTGAAAGTGTCATTAAAGCTACAAGCCTGAAACCAAACTCTAAACAGGGATGGAAATAAAACTCTCACTCCTCATCAAACTGCAAATGGCAATCAGTGCTGTGTCTGGTCCACTTGTACCAGCGCAACACACACTAATATACCACCACCATGTCAGTGTCACCAATGCACCACCCACAAAGACCTACAAGGTGCTCCTGTATGGTCAGTGAAGCTGAAAAAACTTACAGTTGGACGGGACAACATGTTCATAATGTTATGGCTGATTGGTGCATCTTTGTAAGAGTGGGCTACAGACTCGGTATCACTACTGTATCACTATCTCCAACCCTCCAGGACCAGAATTAGAGACCCCAATGCTCTGAAGATTGTTTTAATGCCTGTTCTCATCTGAAAGACCTTCTCCTCCACAGACACTCACACCAACCTCTCCCTGAACATCGCATATCTGGCCCCTGAGGTTTACACCGTCCCCTTCACCATCTCCGACAGCAGCTCTCCTCCGAGAAGCACCTTCATCAACCTGCCAGGTAATGTGCTCCCATAAGCTTCCTGCAAAGGAGAGGGTTGGAGGGAGAAAAGGAAGGGCAGCGTTTGATGTATCCTGTTTGTGCCGGATTGCTCATCACAGTGATGTAACAGTCGCTGTCTAATTGGAGGCTGTGAACATTCGCTGCAGGTAACCGAACGCGTGCGATGAATCACATCCATTTATTAGTACATATGAGGCTATTTTAGACACTCCAGCCTCATCCTTTAGATTGAGTCGATGACCGCAGCACATGTAGCCATGCTCTCATCCATATAATGACGTCGTGTCGTGTTTGAATACTGATGTCATGTTAAATTTGAAACATTACAGTGAATTAATCACGTTTATCAGAGGGTCAATTAGTATTCACCCCCTCAAACCACCAGAATCCTGTTTGGTTCCCCCAGGTGTTAAGAAGTAATTGAGGTGTTAAGAACAATGAGCTTCACGTGCTTGGATTAATGATCTCCTGATTGTAAAAGTCCCAGCACTCATACATGGTGATCATGAAGGAGGAGGAGCATTCTAAAGCCATCAGAGATAAAATCATGGAAGGTCACAAGGCTGGCAAGGGGAACAAAACCCTGTCCAAGGAGCTGGGCCTGCCTGTCTCCATTGTTGGGAGCATCATCTGGAGGATGAAGACTTATGGAACTACTGTTAACCTGCCATAGCCTGGACAGCCTTTCAAAGTGTCCTCCCCGTGCTGAGGCCAGGCTTGTCCAGAAGGTCATGGTTGATCCAGGGACAACAAGGGGGGAGCTCCGGGAAGATGTCATGGAAGTGGGGTCATTGATTTGAATGGTCTCCATTCCAGACAAGGTGGTATGGTACCTTTACTTTTAGAGCGTCATGTCAAGGTCCAACTAAAGTTTGCTCACGATCACTTGGAGGACTCTGAGACAGACTGCTTCAAGGTTCTCCAAGATCAAGCTCTTTGGTGCCAACCACACCCGGGGCATTTGGTAAGAGGATGGCAGTGAATATGACCCTAAGAATACCATCCCTGCAGTCAAGCATGGTGGTGGCAGCATCGTGCTGTAGAGCAGCTTCTCAGCCACTCTGTCCATCTGGTCTGCATCCACTGGAAGATGGACAGAGCGTCCTACCTGGAGATTTTCGGCCAATAACCTGCACTCCTCCATCTGGAGGATCTTAAGATCATTTAATTTTGCATTAGGACAACGACCCCAAGCACACAGCAGAGAAAAACAAGTCCAGGTTTAAGAGGGAAACGATCACGGTGACTTGGAGAAGATCAATGATGCCATTTAAAACCCTTTTTCAATATTCTGTGTATTTATTTCAGGCAAAGAAACAAGACAGTTAAAGACAGTTTGGATGAGTATCAACATGAATGCATCTTCTAAATGTAAACATAGACACACACACACACACACACACACACACACACACACACACACACACACATACACTAGTGAATTCAAACACTAGGGGACAGTGAGCACACATGCCCCAGCTAGGGAGTTAAGTGTCTTGCTCAAGGGCACTTCAGTCATGTCCTGCCAGTTCAGGGAATTGAACCGGCAACCAAGCCATGTCTGCCCTACGGATGCCCACATGTTCTATTTCTGAAGCTCATTTATTTATACATTTATACATTTTAGAGTTACCCTGATATGGAAATGACAAGCCTTCAGCGTACATTCTTGGTCAGAGCTCAGCCTGCTGTGTGTGTGTGTGTGTGTGTGTGTGTGTGTGTGTGTATGTGTGTGTGCTGCTAATGCTAATATTTACTGGTTCAGAGCTCAGGCATCGAGGCCACTGGGAACAAAGACATTAGTTCAAATAATTGACGGTACCTGCTTTGTTTCATCATAATGTGCGAACTCGTTTTCTCAATTTGTAAAAGAAGGCATTAATGGAGCATCTGTGTACCTGTACACATACACACACCCATCAACCATAACACCCCTCTGACCACACAGCAGCTCTCTGTGGTTCTATAAATTCAGACTGTAGTTCATCTGTGTCTCTGCAGACTTTATTCTCCTCCTTTCACCCTGATCTTCAACGATCAGGACCCCACCGGACCACCACAGAGCAGATATGATGTGGGTGGAGGGTCACTGCATCAGACACAGCAGTGCTGCTGGAGTGTCTAAACCCTTCAGTGTCTGGACTGAGGACAGTCCACCGATCAGAAACACCCAGTGAAGTAGAAACAAGGAGGTGATCTTGATCTTATGGTTGATCAGTGTTGATTGTTGTTGGACAATAACCCTGTATTTGCACTTTCATCATGAACCGACCAATAGAAATGCTCCAAAATGATTTAATAATATCTCTGAACATTGACTTCCAATGAAAGTTAAAGTTGCCATTTCGGGAATGTCTGACCCCTCATATACCTCTAAAAAAATGTGTGTGTGTGTGTGTGTGTGTGTGTGTGTGTGTGTGTGTGTGTGTGTGTGTGTGTGTGTGTGCATAAGAATTCAGTTCTCACAGACACAGGTGCGTCAGTCTGATCATTGTTTTCCCAGTGGTTCTCTCGCAGCCTGAAGCTGTGGACGCGTGCTGAGAACAGCCTGTCCCTGTTTACTCCTCCATTTACACCACACTGCTGCTCTTCCTCGTCCAAGCAGGGCTGAACGCTCATCCCGTGTCTTTTCACAGTGACTGTGTGCACATGCAACGTGAGGGGGAACTGCCGAACCGCAGCCAAGAGGCTCGCAGGGATGCCCACAATCCAGTCCACACTGGGCGTCCTGCTGGGAACACTGGGCGTGATAGGTAAGCCCATTGTTGTGGGAAGTAGCTCCTTTATTCGGTCATTTGTTCAGATGATTGCAGTAAAAAGTTCAGAATAAAACTACAATACACTGATCTACCACAACAACGAGTCCACATCCGTGTTTGTACACTCACTGTCCATTTTAACGGTAGTAGTTCTATAACTGGAACCCACAGGACCACCACAGAGCAGGTATTATGTGGGTGGTGGGTCATTCTCAGCTGCTGGAGTCCACCAACCAGAAATGTCCAGACGACAGCGTCCTGTTGGCAGCGTCCTGTGAACACTGATGAAAGACTTGAGGACGTCCAACAGGGGTAGGAGTGTCTAATAGAGTGGATAGTGAGTGGACACCGTGTTTAAACACTCCAGCAGCACTGCTGTGTCTGATCCACTCGTACCACCCACATAATATCTGCTCTGTGGTGGTCCTGTGGGGTCCTGATCATTGAAGATCAGGGTGGACGGAGGAGAATAAAGTCTGCAGAGAAACAGATGAACTACAGTCTGGAATTATAGAACCACAAAGAGCTCCTGTGTGATCAGAGGAGCTGATAGAGTGGACAGTGAGAGGAGGAACAAGGAGGTGACGATCAATGCCATGCATGATCTTACGTAGGTTGTCCAAAGACGCTACTGTACAGTGTTTACACTTCACTACATAACAGATATGCTTCTGTTCACAGGGATCATACTGATAGTCATCTTCGTAAGACTGTCCTATCAGAACCCTCCACCCCCTGGAAAAGCCAATCAGGAGAGAGTGCCTCTCAGAATGTCGCTGTAACTTATGAGCCACCTGGTGCCTTTCTCACCTTCACTGCACACTAATCACACCACAGCTGCAACACCTGTGTGTTCACCACATGCTTTAACACAACAGTTTTACACTAATACAAGGCCACTCTACCAGTATTTCTCTGACTGTATACTTTTACATGGTACAACTACCAGCAAAAGCTGAATTCATCAGCAGTCATTTCAGACGTCAAACAATGTGTGTAATATGTGCCGTGCTGGTACGAGTGGATCAGACACAGCAGTGCTGCTGGAGTGTTTAAACCCCTCAGTGTCACAGCTGGACCGAGAACAGTCCACCAACCAGAAACGTCCAGCCGACAGCGTCCTGTGAGCACCGATGAAGGACTAGAGGACGACCAAAACAAACTGTGCAGAAACAGATGAGCTTCTGTCTCTGACTTTACATCTACAAGGTGGAGACACTCGGTAGGAGTGTCTCATAGAGTGGACACTGAGTGGACACTCACTGCTGTGTTGGATCCACTCGTACCAGTCCAATATACGATACCCTGCCCATATAATACCTGCACTGGTCTTATGGTCAAAGCTTGCAGCTACAGACGGAACCATTTTTGGTACCGTTTAGAACCTATTTCAAAAAGGTTCTACTAAAGAACCCTCTTTTTGAAGTGTATAGGGAGGAGGAGGAGGAGGAGGAGCTGGGTTGCACCTTTCACTGTTGTTTAAATATTAATGATGATTAAAACACACGACCTTTACGTTTGAGTGGATAATCGCGTCTGATTGGTTTCACCTCTGCTTGCACTGTTTTATTGGTTTAAATGGAATAAATCCAGTGAGAGAAAAAGAGGCTGCTGTTTGTTAATTGTTTGGAGAGAGAGAGAGAGCGAGAGAGAGAGAGAGAGAGAGAGAGATTAACCTCATTCAGGTTCACGTTTTAAAGCCATGTTCCTGTTTTAAAACCTTTCGGAATAAAGCGATTAATCATCTGCTTTCTGGGGGATAAAATCCCGGCCAAATTGAAACACTACCGAAATAGTTCCACTTTAAAGGAGGCTGTGAGGATTACCCACAATCCTTTTTACCCATGCATTTCCCAGTTATGGGGGCCGACATCCACAGCGTAACCTAGATGACCTTACACACGGGCTATAAATAAACCTGGTCTATAAATAGCTCTGCCACTAAAGGGTCGGTTGGGTGACGCCTCCAAGCTGCCGGCATCTTTTGATTTTGAATGAAGCAGATTGGCTTCCAGGTAAGAAGTGTGTGTGTATTTTCATATTCAATTCTTCCACAAACACACACACTCACACACATACTTACCCAACCCCCCCCCCCCCTCAAAGGTTCATTCCCAATTTTGCTGCCCCTCTTTCGCTCACTTGTCATGCTTAGGTTTTTATCAGCTCTGCCTGACAGTAGTTTGAAAAGGCCGTTTCCCTTGTAAACGTTCATGCGCCGGCTATTAAACTGGCCACATAATCTCTCAGGATCTAATTTGCGAGCACTGGACTGTCAAAGCATGAAAAATTCGGCCATCTAAGCTCACCCAGCCGTTCCAATCTTCCATTGGCGCGTAACGGAAAAACAGGAGCGTGGCGTCCAAAAATAACATGCTGATTATTTACGTTCAAGCGCACTTCCAATATAGAAATGCTCGGATTTCTCCCTAAAGGGGTCTCAAAATACACCCTGCACAATAAAAACACACCCCCACACACGTTTCTGGAACCGTCAACATGAGTCGTCTAAAGGCCGCGCCACAGAGGGCGGTGAAAAGTGTGTACGTGCAGTTTTGCCGAAGCAAAAAGCCCATTTGAATATCCAGAAAGGGCCCCGGTCACCCCTGGTCAAACCGTAGTGTCACAGAGACGCAGGCAGACACTATACTTAGCCTCTCCGGCCTTGTTTTGTTTCTCTTGCAATCAACAGCAAGTTCAGCCGTCCAGCGGGCCAGCCGTCCAGCGGGGCTGAGGTCATTAAGCATGCCTTTCATCACGCAGAGGGGCAGAAGATTTACCGAACATTCTGTGTGACTCGGTGTCAGCAGACAAACCCCTTGACCTGTGGCTCATGGTAGTCCAGAATCAGTGGTGCTCAAGAATGACCCACCACCCACATCATATCTGCTCTGTGGTGGTCCTGTGGGGTCCTGATCATTGAAGATCAGGGTGAAAGGAGGAGAATAAAGTCTGCAGAGAAACAGATGAACTACAGTCTGGAATTATAGAACCACAAAGAGCTCCTGTGTGATCAGAGGAGCTGATAGGATGAAACAAAGAGGTGGTCATAATATTATGGTTAAATAGGTCTATTTGCATTGGGAATGGGTTCTTCAGATTGATGGAGAATGTACTATGGAGGGTTCTATATATTACTAAAAAAGGTGGTCACGATGTCAAACTTGTAATAATAGTAGAACCCATATAGAACCCTTTTCAGGATGATTCTACAGCACATTCTCCATCAATTGCCAAATGCAAAGGACCATTTATTCATGCAAAGGGTTCTTGGAGTGTTCATGGTTCTAATAGAATTTTCTTTACTGAAGAACCCATGAAGAAAT
The DNA here is from genome assembly GCA_034509495.1 of Acestrorhynchus altus. Lineage (NCBI taxonomy): Eukaryota > Metazoa > Chordata > Actinopteri > Characiformes > Acestrorhynchidae > Acestrorhynchus > Acestrorhynchus altus. The sequence continues at coordinate 21,694,746 of CM067523.1, forward strand.
GTAAAGGTACACTGTGTCCAAATGTTTTTGGACACCCCTTTGAATGGTGATTCACGTTCTTGTCAGTGATTATAATCAAATCTTTCCCTGAGCAGCGAACGAACAGGTGTCTCCATGATTTTGTCCATGCAGTGTGTCCCTCCAGCTATAAATAAATGAAATATAAATTAATATCCAGTTCCAAAAGTGATGGATTCTCAAGGTGGATCATTTGACGAAAAGCATTCCCAGAATACTTGCATAAATAGTGTATAAAATATTGTAACGAGTGTATGACACGTTATTCCAAACTTTGGATCAGACTCGGCGGATTCAGGTAGGGACAATGTTAACGCATCACTCCGAGCTGCTGTGATGTTTGGACGGTTTCCCTCAGCTGGACGTGCCCCTGCTATTCCGAGTGGAGGGGAGAGCAGCTGTGGACACTTCAGCCTTTAAACATTCTTCAAGATGAAGGAGCACCATGATGCAGTCCAAATGCGTTTTGGAACTTTGTGGAAAATATGTGTCACTTCCTTCCGTTCCGTCGGCCGTCATTAAGAGTCTTGCTTTGGAGTTTCAGCTGCGGAATTACATAATGAGGTCCGGGGCAGTGTTTACTTTGGAAAGAATGGGGTATTTCTGATAAACTCAAATGCCTGGAAAGTCCTGGAAGGTCACTATGGAAAATATGAACAAGCATTTCATCACAAACAAAATAAATGTACAGAATTAGTGGCAACATATTGTGATGCATTAGCACCAGGGCTGGACCGGCAGCTTCATTCGTTTAAATCCCAGCCCCCAAACCTCTGGGTCAACCGTGTCCCTTTGAGCCCACACCCATACCGGTCCACCAGGTTCTGGTCCTCACAATGGCCCGTCCATCCCTGCTTCGCACTTACACTGATCAGCCATAACATTATCACCACTCACTCTCCATTCTGACAGTACAGGTTTCTCTGCATACTTTATTATCCTCCTTTCACCCTGATCCTCAATGGTCAGGACCCCTCAGTGTCCAACCAGAAACATCCAGCCAGCACTGTCCCGTGCAGGAACAGATGAGCTTCTGTCTCTGACTTTACATCTACAAGGTAGGAGTGTCTCATAGAGTGGACAGTGAGTGGAGCACTGCTGTGTCTGATCCACTGGTACCAGTGACCCACCCACCACATCATAGCTGCTCTGTGGTGGTCCTGCGGGTTCCTGACCATTGAAGATCAGGGTGAAAGGAGGAGAATCGCTTTTGATCACGTTGGTTCGGTTTCGCAAAGCAGCAGCTTGAAAAGAACCCTAGAGATACGACAGGCTGGAGTGGTGGTCAGGATTTTCCCTCCATTTACCATCACTGATCTCATCTTAAGTAGACTGGAGTGGCTGGTCATTTGTAAGGCTCACAGTGTGCTGGCATGTCTTATCATGTGTTATTTACTCATGTGGACTCTGGGCAACGGCTGGTGGCCAGAAAGTGTGTTTGGCAGGCCAACATAAAAAGCAGCTGCCCTCACAGTTTCCAATCTTAGCGGCAGCTTTTCCCACAAACACATGCAAACAGAAACACACACACACACACACACACTCTTGGACATAATTCAACACCAGCACCATCCATTGCTTTCTATTTATAGCCACATTTAATCTATCCATAACGAGCCAACCGTTCAGCTGCCTGATTAATTTAATAGGACCTGGGCCACTTAGCCCCCTCTCCACTTCTCTCCATCACCCGGTTCTGTTTAGTGCTGCCAGAAGGCCAGGAGTCGAGTGAAGGTTAGCCGCCCGGACTGCTGAAGCCTCGCTCTACCAGGAAACCTGTAATTACCTTGATGCGATACACATTCATCCTCCGCAAATCGGCAGGCGCAATCTGATGCAGGTCTTTGTGGAGATGGACAGGCATGAAATTCAATTTTAGGCCTGTGATTTGAATCTGTCCAGTCCCTTGCAAGAAAGACACGCACAGCGTGGTGGTCCATTCTAATGGGCCTTACATTCGACTGTTTCTACACTGGTTTACCACCAAGAGCGCAAGCTGCACCGCGGTGCGTTGTGTCCATTATTTGTAGCTGTGAGCTGTGGAGGATCTCGAACAGGCCATTCGCAGCACTGTAGTGACACTGGCGTGGTGGTGGTGTGTTAGTGTGTATTGCACTGTTTATTGCACTGGAGTGTTTAAACCCTTCAGTGTCACTGCTGGACTGAAACATGTGTCTAATAGAGTGGACAGTGAGTGGGCAAGGTGTTTAAAAACTCCAGCAGGTCAGTGTGACTGCAGTGCTGAGAATGACCCACCACCCACATAATAGCTGCCCTGTGGTGGTCCTGTGGGGTCCTGAGCATTGAAGATCAGGGTGAAAGGAGGAGAAAGAAGTCTGCAGAGAAACAGATGGACTACAGTCTGTCATTATAGAACTAAGAGGAGCTGATCAAATGGACAGTGAATGTAGAAACAAGGAGGTGGTCATAGTGTATAGAAGGGGCCCTGTGCGGTTGGGAGTCCTGCAAAGACACCGAGGGAGGCCCGAACGGATTGAACAGAGGAGAGACATTAGCTCGGGTTAGACAAGTGGATGAATGGAGGGGATACCCCCTGCCCACTCACACACTCCATCTGAAGGAACAGACTCCACGGGTACACGGGTACAAATCTAGATACGGGCACTTCCTACAATTAATTCAATTCAACAATATGCCGCGTGAACCGTGAACACCCTGAAGGGAAAGCTGGGCTGGTATTGGTCTGAACATCGAGTCAAATTAAACGTGCAGAGACCTGCAGGATGAGGCAGAATGGGTGAAGATCCGCATTGTCCTCGGTGTTTTCAGCCTGTCAGTTATAGAGCTCTATAAATAGATCGTCTATCTATAATGGTACATGCTTTGATGCATTTAGCTGCAGGCAGGATGAGTGTTTCCATACTCTTGGCCTGTGCACCTATGCAAAAGGCCAGGTTCTAAATTTACCCCCCTGCCTGAGCGCTGCTGATAATACAGCCTGTGATTTCTGGCAGCAACTCACTAAGAAAGGGGTAAACAAAGGCAGGGGAATCCACCGCAGAAATCTAGGTCATATTTTTATACCTCCATTCAGGCTCTATGCTAATAGACTGTATTCTAATTCTTTAAATAGACTCATTGATTCCCTTTGCTCAGTTTTCTGCACTGAGATGCGCTGAACAATGTGATGCACTTGAGCTGGATTTAAATATGTTCAAAACCGAGGCCTGATCCTCTTCATCTTGTCCAATAAAATCTAGTGTAGCATTATAACTGATATTACCTAAAGCAAGCAAACCTAAACCTGTATGTTACTCCTGCACGGACTGTAAACCTTTAAATCAACGTCAACTCGATGCACTGTGCATCTAAGGGCTGAATTACACCTTGTTTCTCCGTGACTATGTCTCTTTTCCTATGGCAACCGTTGCCATGTTGCCCCCGTGAGTCCCAGCTGCTGCGTGATGAAGCGATGTCTTCCCAGAAAGTCACGCTTCGACATCAGACGGCTTCCAGAAAGCCAAACAGTTGAGGCGTTAGGCTGGATGGGAGGCAGGGTGGATACGGGGTTTAATGCGGGGGCGAGATGCATTTCCAGAAACTGCGATGGTAATCTGAATATAAGCAACTGTGCTGCTCTCCCTCTGTTTACCCGAACCCTTCCCCAGGTGCAGCGTAAGTAATATCAGGGCCGTGAAGGAAGAACGTTGTGGTGCTGGCTGGCAGCCACTGACCGCTGTGTTAAAGAAACAGAGCAGCGTGTAGGACAGGGATATTGTCTACCAAGGCTTAACGCTATTTATTGCCTTCTGGAACATCCTGGAACGCTTTGTACGTGCACGTTGCGGCCCGAGAGGGAAAACACGGCCTGCTTGGAAAAGCACAGACCTCAGAAATAATTGCCGTTTTAGCTCCAGTTCACGTGTAAGATGTGGTTTTGTGACTTTAGTGCATTTCAGCCCTGAAGGCTCCTCTGCAGACACTCTTCAGGCATTATTTGCTAAGCAACAGCCGCCAGTCCTTGAAAATGAAGAGATGTACATTCCTGCCTGTTTGCCATGAAGAACCCTCCAGACTCTGGAGGGAGATATAATTGCATGCACTATATTGTGAGCTTTTTCTTCTGCCTTCTTCTGGAAGCCAAAAAAAAATGACATTTTCGTTGGCGTCGATGCAGAATTTAGGGAGTTATTGTAAAAGCGGATGTGTAGACTGCACAACTGGAGGAGGATGACGATGACAATGATGATGATGATGGTGGTGGTTCCTTTTAGGAGAAGCAGGATGACCACGTGACAATCTATTTTCAGAAAGGCGTCCAGTTGTTTAAGACTGCCTCCCGGCTAATTGCACTGACCATCTCCCAAAGAATGAAAGAGGCCAGAGCTAATGCAATAGACCTTTCTGTTATTGTATTAAGACACTGGCTGCTTGTTGCCATGTGAGAATGGTGTCTGGTCAGGTTAACTGGACCAGCATGGAGGATGGAGAAGGCTTTGCATGGTGATAAAGCTCTTATTGTTGAGATAAACTGTTTACAGTACACTTACTGAATAACAACAATAACAACTAAACTAAAATTTATATAAAATAAAACACTTCTAATCTGACTTAAAATGCCTAAAATTCGAATCAGGTGCAAAACATCAGCTTATTTGAACCTCAGACATTAGTTTGGTTTGCTTTTGATTGTTGAAGTGAGTGGGATCACCATGGTCAGATCCAAAGAGCTCTCCGAGGCCTTCAGAAAGACGGTTGTAGATGCTGATGAGTCTGTGAAGGGATTTAAAAAGATAAAATAATAATCAAATAATTGTTATTTTATAATCAAATATTATTATATTATCTGATTATTGTGATTATATAATAAATAAAACAATCAGAAATCAGCATGAGCATGTAAGGAGCCGCCCGCAATGCCGCTGCCCAGCCACCAGGGGGTGCACAGGGCGACCGGAAAAACCTGATAACGAACCTGATTCCGTTCAGGTGTGGTTTGTTTATTTAAGCACCTGGTGCTTCTCACTCCTTTTGCTGTTTCTTGGCCAAACTCTGTCTGAGACTCTGCCGGTAAAAGGCTGGTATTTCTGCTCGTAACCTCTCCTTTCTCCCGTATTCTTTCCTTTAAAAATCCTCTCTTTTTCCCCTCTGCCTCTTCCAGTAAATGGGGCCGAGCTGTACTTCCTTCACCTCCTCACAAAGCAGGAGAGTCTGTCCATGTCTGTACCTCCAGAGCATCGACTCAAAGAAAAAAAAGAACAGAAACGAGAAAGAATAGAGAACTTTTGTTTTCCCTCCTCTCACTCGAAAGGAGTTTTAATTTTGTTGACTTTGAGTTGTAGTTTCTCCTTCTCGTTTGAGAAGCAGTTCTCAGTTCACTCCTCCTGTTCGCAGCTCTTCCCCTGGTCTGTGCATCTGGTCTCCCAGGCAATGCCACAGCTCAGTGGGCTCAGGTGCTCACCTGTGGAGCTCAGTGCGTGAGCTTGTGGGGGTTCAAACCCAGTGCATTTGTTCTTTTGTCTGTTTATTTTATAAATAAACCACATTATTTCTGGTCCAGGTCACTGGTACAGGCTTCCTCCAGTGATCTGTTTAACCCTTTCCTCTCTGAGTTCCCCTCACGTGTCACCAAGCACCTCCCTTCATAAACCCGACCTCCATGACTCACTTCCAGTTCAGCTAGAACAGTGGTATAAGTGCTGCCCCACACCTGAGTGTCTCCATTTGGAGAAGGTCTGCTTTGTTGCGTTTGAGTCCAAAATTAATTATTTAAATCCCGGGTCTCAACCCAGGTGTGCTTCTTCATTCATTTCTTCCCGGGTTGAACCCTGTGACAGAGCACCAACATGGACAGATCAGGGCACCCAAGCAAGTTCAGCACTTGCAAATAGCAGAATCACACAATGAGTAAAGAAGATCCTGTTTAAGGAGGAAACCCTTACTGTCAAAGATTAAAGTTCTCCAGAGATCATCTAGACAAAGACCAGGAATTCTGGAACAATGTGATTTGGACATATGAATCCAAAGCTGAATTATTTGGACACAGTAACAGAAGACAGCATTTGAGCACAAGAACCTCATACCACCTGTGAAGCATGGTGGTGGAAGTGTGATGGTTTGGAGCTGCTCTGCTGCAGCAGGGTGTGGAGATCTCTCCATCACAGAAACCACTATGAGATCTTTATTGTATCAGAGGGGGTTTGAGGAGAACGGAAGATCGTCTGTACAAAGACTGATGCTGAAACATCACAGAGCTGAAAGAATTCCGCACGGAGGAGTGGGAACGTCTTCCAATCGACGTCAGAGACATTGCTTCACAGGAAAATTGTTTAATAAATGATGTTTAAAGACGTTTCTTCAGGGGTATGTGTTTAGTTCTATCAGCTCCAGCTCTTGGAGTTTACAATGAAGATCAGATGTCCAGATGATTAAATATATTAAAGACCAAGCTGTTCACGGGGTGTCCTAACTTTTTCACATGAATGGATGCAAGCGATTACAATATTAGAGTAAAGGATGAGTTTTTTTGGGGGGAAAACTGTACAACTGAAAGGAGGATCTAGAACCCTGTTGGGCTTCTAATCTGGATACAAGATGAGATCCAGTTGGAGGCGTACAGGTTCCGTACGGTACCCTGCAGCACATTTACACACAGATGTTTAAGACATACCTGACACATATCGTTGTGATTATTGATGTTGTAATTGTTGTTGTTTTTATTTTTATTATTATTATTATTATTATTATTATTATTATTATTATTATTATTATTATTATTGACGTGATCAGATTCACAGGACCCCGGTGGCTGGTATAGGGGTCTCAGTCTATCCAGCCGATGTCAATAATAGGAAGAAACGTCAGTTCCAGCAGGTGACGCAGAAGACGCTGAAGCAGCCTCGTGCAGCAGCGTTCCAGCCTGTATGGACGGAGGGATGAATCACTCTATATAATCATCTGGGAGGAAAGATTCAAATCAGAAAACAGAGGATCAATTCTAACATCGTTTAAAGGAGTGGATCAATTTACAGCAGTGTGTCTCCTTAACTACCCCCTCACTTATATACGAGTCGGAGGGCAGCCCTTTACTGGGTCATCAGAGCGGGTGACGAAACAGACACCACAATCGATCCCTGAAAAACACGTCTCCAAAATTACAATCGAATTTTCCTGAGTGACACTCGAGTCTGATGCCAACCGCATGTGATTCATCCAATTTTCTCGAGGCGTCTGTGACATAAGCTGCCATTCGGACAGGCTTTTGTTCTCAGAGTTATGGGTCAGATGAAATGTTGGCAATCACAGCCTGGTCAAAAAATCAAATGGCAGAACCGGGTACACAACAGGGGGACACTGCCCGTTTGAGGAGAGATGAAGATTTCATGCAGGACCTGTGCTGTTATCAGTGGCCTACTATGTATTGCCCACTCAGGTCCATCAGACAGGCTTAAAATAGATTTCCTGGGTCATGCAGCAATATAACCTTCTGCTGAGTGCTACCATGAAGCCCATTTTTTCTCCCTTCATTGAACATCTACTGAGCTGTCCTGGTCACTATAGTAACTGCACTGCAAGTCTTGCCAGCACAGCACACACAACACAGTGTGGACAATGAGTGGACACAGTGTTTAAACACTCCAGCAGCACGGCTGTGTCTGATCCACTCGTACCAGCAATACACACTAACACACCACCACCACGTCAGTGTGACTGCAGTGCTGAGAATGACCCACCACCCACATCATATCTGCTCTGTGGTGGTCCTGTGGGGTCCTGATCATTGAAGATCAGGGTGAAAGGAGGAGAATAAAGTCTGCAGAGAAACAGATGAACTACAGTCTGAATTATAGAACCACAAAGAGCTCCTGTGTGATCAGAGTGATAGAGAGGACAGAGAGAGGAGAAACAAGGAGGTGGTCATAATGTTATGGTTGATCTGTGTCAAATTGCTGTATGCCCAAAGTTAATAAGACAAACCTGTATTTGGGAGATGTTTCTGATAAAATGGCCAATAAGTGCACTCGTGAGGTACTTGATACACTTCAGAAATATAAAGGCCTTCTCTCTCTCTCTCTCTCTCTCTCTCTCTCTCTCTCTCTCTCTCTCTCTCTCACTTTATTCTGACACTTTACAGAGTTTCAGCATCCACTGCACGTCCACTCTGTCCATTAAGGCTCTCGTGTCATTTGGACTTCAGAAGAGCATCAGGCACTAGCCATCATCTGGCCTGACTGTCCACCCCCACGTCCAGCCTTATGGTCTCCCTCTCTCTCCCTTTCCCTCTCTCTCTCTTCCACACACACACACACACACACACACACACACACACACACACACACACACACACACACACACACACTATCTATCAACCTATCTCTGAGGACTCTCCTCTGTCATTTGCCCAGCCGCCCACTTGTGCTGCCCACTGTCTGAGTCTTCGATCTGGGTGGTGTGAACATAGAGAATCACGAACACACTGAGCGAGTGGGCTCCCATCCACTGCTCTGAATGTGTGTGGGCCAAAGGCAACATCTCTGATCTTCTGTATGTCAGCAGTCTATTGATTCAGCCTTTACTGTACTGTAGGAGCTGTCTCTCTGATTCATGCTGTAGTAATGATGTGGGAGGATTACAGAACTCCATTTTCCAACCTGTCGGTGGGGACACTGAGCTTAACCCTCTCCTGTTTAACACTCTGTCCTGCAACCAGGACAAGGTAAGGTCAACTTAGTTATGCTTAGTAAGCATGCCTAGAGGGCACACACAAACACTGAGAAATGGGACACGCTACAACCTTCACGCCCTTCATGGGTTGGTGCACACAAAGACTACAGGTCCACAACCATTGTGGTGGGACCCCCTCATTCGTCTGTCTCACTTGAACACTTTTAAAACCTCTGCATACAGACTCTGACTGATCAGAGAGACAAAAAGAGCAAGGCTTTCAATTCACCAGTCAATCTACAGTCCAATCCTTACCTCTGACCATGAGCTTTGGGTACTGACCAAAAAATTGAGATCCTGAGTTGCTGAAATGAGCATCCTCTGCAGGACGGCTGGACTCTCCCTTAGAGATTGGATGAGGAGTTCAAGCATTGAGGAGAGCCAGCTGAGATGGTTCGGGCATCTGTTTCAGCGGATGCCTCTCGGACATTTCCCTCGTTAGGTGTTCCGTGCATGTCCGAGTGGGAGGAGGCCCTGGGGAAGACCCGGTACAGGCTGGAGAGATTATGTCTCTTGACTGGCCTGGGAATGCCTTGGAATCCCCTCAGAAGAGATGGCTGGGGAGACGGAGGTCTGGGCCTCTTTGCTTAGGCTGCAGCTCCTGTGACCTGGAATGTGGATAAGCGGCAGATGATGGATGAATGATGGATGGAAAGATATTCGGGTTGTTTTCTTATTTTATTTGGGCCACTGTCAAGAATTATGAAGAACTTATGATGATAAATATCCTGGTCAATCCAATCATTACAAAGAACTCTTGCATTTTCACCTCTGGATGATCAATATCCAACAGAATTTCTACCTTTAGATTTCTAAATAATAAAAATGGTGAATAAATGTATGTGGAACTACAAAAATATCCTTTGGCGAAGGAGAGATGAGGTTAATTTGCAATCATCAGGCACAGAATGGAAAAAACAGGAAGCATAGTTTAACATGGACAAAAGAAATGGACATTTTTCCGTTGCATCAAAAGGTTAAATGCCATAATGGGACAAGGGCAGAAAGGGCAGTTCCAGAAGTTGTTCACAACAACAACTGGAAGGAACAAAAAGTCTAGAGGCATTAGAAACACAGAGACGTCCACACTCTGTCCAATATCAACATTCTTCAGGCTCCCATTTGGGTCTCGAACCTACAGCCCTACTGGCAGGAAGCCCTTACTCACGATATCGACGTCATCCAGTGCTTTCCTAAACCCTAAAAAAGGGGATGATGGGATTTCTATATTCTTCTCCAACGTCCTTCACTTCATTTGTTTCTCCTCTCGGTGGATTTTAACTGTTTTGATTGCGGAGCTTAAACTGTTTTTCCACATGCTCAATTACCCCCTTTAAACAATTCACCCCCGACCCCTTTCTCTGATGAGCAAGTGAGCGAAGAACAGATCTCTAATATAGAGTATAGCTCTACCACCCACAGTCAGGGAGCTATCAGAGGTTTTAATCTTCCTGGGCTTTTACAGGAAAGCTGGACCACATTTGACCGCATTAAAGGTTTTGTTCAGCCAGTGGGACGTCTCCGCCCTCTCCACCAGCAGTCATTTCTCATTCACCACTGTACCGAGGCTTTTATATACCTTATATATACAATGATCAACCATAACATTATGACCACCATGTTTCTACACTCACTGTCCATTCTTTCAGCTCCTCTGATCACACAGGAGCTCTTTGTGGTTCTATAATTCCAGACTGTAGTTCATCTGTTTCTCTGCAGACTTTATTCTCCTCCTTTCACCCTGATCTTCAATGATCAGGACCCCACAGGACCAACACAGAGCAGATATTATGCGGGTGGTGGGTCATTCTCAGCACTGCAGTCACACTGACATGGTGGTGGTGTGTTAGTGTGTGTTGCTGGTACGAGTGGATCAGACGCAGCAGTGCTGCTGGAGTGTTTAAACAATGTGTCCCCTCACTGTCCACTCTATCAGACACTCCTACCGAGTGTCTCCACCTTGTAGATGTAAAGTCAGAGACAGAAGCTCATGTGTTTCTGCACAGTTTGTGTTGGTCGTCCTCTAGTCCTTCGTCAGTGGTCACAGGATGCTGTCCGCTGGATGTTTCTGGTTGGTGGACTGTCCCAAAAAAGGCTAATGGAACACAATTGCCAATATTTCATGGGCTTCATGGAAAGCAACAACAATGCCTCACCTCATCACCACTAAGTCTCTGTGCTCGTGATAAATGTAGCTCAATCATTGTAATGAACCGTCAAAGCAACTGCTCTTAGGCCTGCGTAAATCCCTACATTAGCCCATGGACTGTGTTTGTCCACTGTGTGATTTGCCCATCACTATCAAATATCACACTGTTGTTTCCACATCTGACCAAGCTTCCAGCAGCCAGGCAGGGGTGGGATTAGTTTTTCTAGTTTTATCTACTTTAGTCCCACTGGCCTGTTTGAACACATACAGCTCTTAAATCAACAGAGGATCGCTCGCTGGTCCTGGACTGGCAAGGACTGTTCTGTCGCATCAGAGACGCTGTCGAATGACTGGACCAGAATGAGCCAGGCTTCTAACTGAACCCTTCACTGGAAACATGCACAGGGATTACACAATGCAGAGAGTGAGATGGACAGGGCTTGGTCAGCTGCTCTCAGCGCTGGGTCTGAGGGGGGAATGGAAAGAGTCCACGTTTGGTTTCCCCCTCCCTTCATGTCACATTTGGAGGCAGCTCACATTACCAATAGTAAATCTATTGAGAGTCGAGCTGCTGCTTTTTACAGATACCTGCACCATCAGTGTTGTTGTCCTTCAGACCTTTAGGGACAAAACCACACTTAATATCTGTGTTCATGATGTGATGATACTGGACAGTGTTCCACTGATGAAATCTGACAAATACCTCTAGAATTGTTTGCATTTAGCACTTTTATCCTGAAATTTGAATACTTTGTGAGCAAAGTAACAGAGGGAATATCCCATTTTCATCTGGAACCCAATTTCTGGGTCAGAGACAGTGATGGACTGGTCATTGGGTGAAGCAGCTGGTTGCGCTGGTGAACCAGGCAAAATCCGGATGACTATGGTTGTGGGCCGGTGAGAGGGTGAAGTAGCCAGTCGCAACCAATGCGGGTTGCCAGTCCAGTCCTGGTCAGTAATGTCATTAGCCCTGCCCCCTCTCTCTGATCAGTCAGAGTCTGTATGCAGGTTGAACAGCAGTGAACATGCACTGGAAGCTCCTTTGGAATTAAAACTGGGGTTGAATTCAGTTGGAAATGACCATGATTAGATAGTTAGTTGATCTGTGCATTATGTCTGTAGGTTACTCTGATCCTGAGTTATGAAGCCTTGTTAAAAATAAAATAAAATAGAAATAGAATAAATAGAATGATTACTGCAATCACTGCCATTCCAGTAAGAATCCAGGCCCCTGTTTTTCAATTACCCTAATAACAGTGCTGTTAGTGTTGGACACATGTGGCCAGGCTTTTCTCCCAAGATGGTGCTTTCCAGTAACAAAGCACCATGGGACACGTGACCCCAGTTAAATGGTGACTGGAAAGCATGCGAGTGCTTGCTGTCAACACTGGGACATGAATAAAGCTAAAGATAGGGTCTCACCAACGTCTCCACTGACCAGCTCCTCTTTTTATAGGACCTTCGGTTTATTACAGGCATGGAAGGGCTATTTTTGACCAGGCTGCTCGGTCTTCTGATGGAAACTTCTGGCGTGTGCATGACTGACCCCTCTGGCCTCTGTGTGGTTGGAGGGGGTGTTGTTTCAGGAGATAGTGGAGGTGATCCAGAAGGTAATATTACTAAAATAGTGGACCGCAGTGGTGGTATTCCTGGAAGACCTTGTAACGCTGTACTGGTAGAGTTTATCTTTCGAGGCGTCTGCTCGGTTTGTGGGAAAGAATCAGGACTCGCACCAAGAGTGGTCCTACTTACACAATGTAACATACTGCTATGCACAGTTCGAAATGTGGTGACCGGTAAGCGTTGTTCTCAGGGTCAAAGGTGAAAGTGATGGCATGTTCGAGGGGACTACAAGTCTTGTGACAGAGTGCAGAAGATCACTGCGCCAAGCCATCCACCAAAGGTCAAACTTTTCCTATGTGTACATTGAGAGATGAGCAAAGGTTACATCGCCACAGAGACATGTCCCATTCAGGACAGTGCGGGCAACCTGTCCAGCACATTTAAGTCCACCAACCAGACAAACGGCGTCCTGTGAGTATGTACACGTGGGCAGAGCAGTAAACATGCACTGTATGGCTGCTCAGGCATTTAAACTGGGACTTAATTCAGTTGGAAACGAGCTTGATGATTGGCTGATATTTCACGACATGCATGTAGGGGCCCGTAGCCCCATCTTCCTTATATTGAGGCATAAAACCTTATAATGAATTCTTACTCAACACCAAGCTCTAATTCACACCCTTAATAAGGACCTTCTCTCACTGCTCACTAATGGCACAGTGTGTGTGTGTGTGTGTGTGTGTGTGTGTGTGTGTGTGTGTGTGTGTGTGTGTGTGTGTGTGTGTGAGCGGGGAAATGCCCAGACCAAGTCATTTCCCTTACAATTCCTGCCATGTCATAAGGATTCCTCCATGACCTGTAATGCCTGACCCACATCCCGCTCATCATGTGTCATCTACTGTCATCTGCAGTGTTGCCATGAAGATACCGAATCAAATCACACCGTAATGAAGCAGCTCTCGGCCATGCTACGCCACATTCAGTTCCCCAAAATGTAACCCCACCCTGCCAGGAGCTACTGGCTGGAGTGAGTGTGTGGGACACAAATAGAGTGGTCTTCCCATCACAGAGACGCGTGTGGAGGGGGGGGGTGGTGCACTACCAGGAGAAGTACTGGAATCCAGTCGAGCATGTGTTTGGTTAAGGTCTACCGGTGTCCAGAAGGACAAGGCAGGGAGACAAGCCCAGTATGCTGTCCAGATCTAAACTCGCTGCTCTGATGGAGCTCATCCTTGGCGGTTCATCATACTGTGTTATCCACTGAGAGCACTTTGAAGATAGAACAGCCATCCTTGACCCTGTGTGGAAGAAATGTGAATAGATCAAGATGCATCGTGACACATTGATCCAGTGGTGTAACTAAGTGAGATAATTGCTGCAGGACATGTAGCTTGTGACGATCAAGCCCCCTGACATCTTTATTGGATCCCTTATATGAAAAGACAGTTTTACACCCATTTTTATGATGGATTTTTCTGGGGGGGGGGATGCAATGCTGTCACATCCCATAATAATGCTTTTAATATTAATAACAGACCATTCGATTTTTATATTAACATGTTTCATTTTTTTTTTGTATGTGTGGTTTGATTTTATCACAAAGTGCCAATGTTTGGTTGAGGCATATATTTAAAAAACTTTGCATTTTTATTTGTTAATACAAAATAAACAAATTATAAATAATAATAATAATACGAAATTATTAGAATAATATATATTTGAATAATAAAAAAAATAATAAATATTACACTGTCACAAGAAAACATGGTACCATCAATGTTGGCATGCTGTGATTGGGTAGAATTGTAATGTTGTGATTGGATAAAAGCTATGTAACGCTGCCTTGCAATTGCACTAGTGCTGCCTCAGAGGCAGAGCTGCCTCCAGGACCATCTTGAGCAGTGTTTAGTAACGGTCATTGATGCACAACACAAATCGAATTCAAACATCCAACACACAATAAAACACACAATAGTGTGTAGCAGTATTCTGGACCAGAGGTGGAGGTTTCAGATCCATCGGGTCAAAATGCCCCCCAGGATTCAGCTCAGCCGCCCAGAGAGTGGGAACAAGATCACGTTTATTATGTGGGACCTTCTGGGACACCTCACTCTTAATCAGATCTGAATGATCTGCTTTCCCACGCGTTCTTCACTGCTATCAACACACCTCCTATAATGCCCGGGTTTTCTTCTCCACACGTTTCCCAGCACAGCCTCACACACACTCTCAAATGGGTATAAATCTTGCTACTGTGATCTTCATGGCATCACATGACCTTCCTCACTCCTCAACCCACTCCATCACTTGCACGTGCAGTGTGGGGGTCTCGCATTGTCTTGACAGATTGAGTTTTTGACCTTCAAGCACATCAAACATGAGTGATGAACTTCAGAGCTGCTAAGTGTAAAGCGTTAAAGATCACTCCGAGTCGGTCTGAGCAGATAGACCGAGTCGTGGTGAGACGAGGGGTTTCCATGCTTGGGTTTGGGGTCAGTGAGAGGGGCAGGGTGTGGGGGACGTGACGGGACTAACCAGCTGACCAGCTTTTGATGGAGCGAGCCTGTTTTAATCAGGGTGCTGCAGGCCTCCTGCATTCATCCGGCTTTGATGGAGCACCTTTATGTCCGAAGCTCAAGGTTAAGACGAGGCCTCATGCTGCGCATCCTTGAACATGGAATTAGGACTTGCGCATTAATGCAGCAGTAAAGCAGAGAACATGGCTACAGCAGAGGCCTGCTGTGGAGGAGAGGGGTGTGTGCAGGGGTATTTCGGGACTGCAATCAGTCGGGTTTTTTTTTGAGGGATGACAGATCACTTGTTCAGAGTGAGAGCGCGAGAGTAAGAGCGAGAGATAGTAGGTAGGAGTCAGGCTGTTTGTTTGTAACCATGGCTACTTCAGGCAGTGAAATGATGAGGCCGAGATTGTGTGTGCATCCCCGCCTTCGCTGCCTGCCCTCTACAGTCGTAAAAAGGCCCTTACGGCCGTCTGACGCTTGAACGAACAATGCAGTGTTTATAAAACTAGAAGTGCACTTAATCAGACAAGTGGTCTCTCCAGCTTACATGTGTGTCCTGTGCTTCTCACAGCCAGCGTGAGGGTCTCTGAGCTTCTGTCCCTGACTTTACATCTACAAGGTGGAGACACTAGGGAGGAGTGTCTGATAGGGTGGACAGTGAGTGGACACAGTGTTTAGACACTCCAGCAGCACTGCTGCGTCTGATCCACTCGTACCAGCACAACACACACTAACACGCCACCACCATGCCGGCTTTGTGGTGGTCCTGCGGGGTCCTGATCATTGAAGATCAGGGTGAAAGGAGGGTGAACTACAGTCTGGAATCATAGAACCACAAAGAGCTCCTAATTATAGGTTAGATAGGGTCTATCTGTCTTGATGTGTATTGTGTCTGTAGGTTACTCCGATCCTGAGTTACGAAGCCTAGGAAATGGCATATAACCGCCCGCAAAGTGCGGATCTCGGGTTCTGAGAGTTAATAAGGGACTGATAAGCAGCCTAATCCATCCTTGGATATGGAATGACACATCTGTGGATCAGACTGCCTCGGAAATGTTTACGTGAGCTGCAACACAAAACACTCCATTGACGGTGTACTGAACAATGTACTTGGTCATTTCAATGTTAGTGGGTCAGCGAATGACCTGTCCAGGTAAATGGCTTTGCATTATGAGCATTTGTAGGCCTATTAAAGTGTAGAACTAGGTGACCTTGCGAAGCGCAACACACACCTGCCCTTCCTGTCTGATTTGAGGCCACAACTGTGACCCATTTATTACCCTGAGCATCGTTTTATAAAAGGAAAGAGGACAGCGACACAAAGGAAGGAAAGTAAGTGGCGGACTCCTCAGTCCTGCAAGCGCTTTGCATATCGGAACATGTCGGAGTGACTGGCGCCTACTTCTCCTTCATGCCTGGAGGCCACAGTTCAGTCCGAGAAGTTGGAGTAGACATAACACAGCAGCATCAGTCACACATTCAATCACTGCGCCTTATTGCATTTTGTCGTGTGTCATTTACTCAAGGGGAAGGAAAAGCGAAGCAGGCTGGCTGTGGAATCGGATCTGGAGTCGGTCGTTTCCCTCCGGGCTCCATCCCATGCTGCTCAGAGTGAGACATCAGGAGATAGAACTGATATTCATCCCCCCGTTGCCAAAAATATCGGATGGCGGCTATTTATACAAGACCTAAATGCAGTTTACATTTCACGCCACATTGATCACGCCTTTTTTCTGCTTGCTCAGGTATCCTCCAGACTCAACACTAGGCCCGGGATGATGCTATTCCTGGCCATTCCGATTCTGCAAAATGTTAAATATACACCGACCACTGAGGCGCATTCATAATTAATGAAGCCGAAAACAGAAAATATCCGCAAATCAGACTGCTCCGATGACAGCAAGGAGACGGCTGAAATCCCGATATGACTCCCCTTGAGAATATGCGAAAATCATGACCTCATCACTTTTGATGAGGAACCAAACGCTGATACGTCACACGTGAGAGTGTGACCTTGGACGTGGACGAGTGGATGTTCAGAGAGCAGCTCGGCATCTCCTAATCCAATACGACCTTCTAACACAGGAAGGATCTGATGCATTACACATGCTTTCAGCTCAGTGGTCCTTCTCAGGAGTAATTGGTGCGGTCAGCTGAAATCAATCTGGGAGGAGATATGATGATTATGAAAACAGTAGATCAGTGGTCTTCAAAGAATGGTCCACTCTTTAGCACACTTTAGGGATGTCTTGCATCCTAGACAATTAACCCTTAGATAAGTCCCGAGCTAAAGGTGGGTTAAAGTGTGGGAGACCCAACAATGTGCAAGGCAGTCAGTGAGTGGACCTCCAGGACCAGGGTTAGAGACCACCACAGTATAGCTTATGTCTACACTGTGGACGCAACATGTACTACAGACATGTAAATGTATACTGGACCATTTTATTCAGTGGTGGTTTTCTGGCTCAGGTGGAATCTCAGCAGAAATAAAGGGTAATGCTGCCACCTAGTGGACATAACATTCAAATGAATTGATGAACTCAGTTATGAAGAGCTTAAAGAGAGAGTCCACGTCTTTCTAAACATACTTCCAGAAGAAGCTTTAACCCATTATTGTGCAAATATGTATGTATATATGTGTATATATATGGAAGGTGAAGCTCCACCTCAGTCTCAAGTCATCTGCAGCCTAACAGCTTCACCCATCTTCCCATCAACTCTTCTGTCCCTGCTGAAGAAAAGCATCCCCACAACATGATGGTGCCACCACCACGTTTCACAGTGGGATAGCGTTTTGCATTTAAGCCAAAAATGTAAACTGTGGTCACCTTCTTCCACGTTTTTGCTGTGTCCCTACATGGCTCGGGACAAACAGCAAATGGGACTCCTGATTGGTTTGCTTTCAAAAATGTCTCTCTTCTTGCCACTCATCCATAAAGGCCAGATTTGTGAAGAACATGACTAATAGGTGTCCTGTGGACAGATTCTGTGGATCTCTGCAGCTCCTCCAGAGTGATCATGGGCACATGCTCTTCTTGCCTGCCCTATCAGTTTTGATGGATGGCCAGGTCTTGGTTGGTTTGCAGATGTACTGCACTCCTTCCAAATTTTCTGGTGTGTTCCTTCCTTGGTTTCTTTTGAGAATAAGCGACACACGTGTGACTCTACTGATCAGGTGATTTCTGAAGGCAGCTGGTCAGACTGGGTTGAAGATAAGTGCCCGGCAGATTTGTGTCACTTCACTTCACAGTTACGTGAAGCTTACAGAAGACACCAAAAGGTCACTTAGGAAACACCTAATATAAAAGCCTCGACTAATTATCAGCATTAGACTGTTTGTTCTGGGGTAACTATAACAGGACGGTGTGTGCGCTCGCTCTGCTGAACTTACAATGAAGTTTCTGGTCAAGGCCTGTTTAGAGTATCATGGAAGCGCATGGCTGAGCAAACAGTGGCCCCCCTCGGGCTTCCTCATTAGTCCTTCTGTCCCAGTGAAATGAGTGAAATGAGCCTTGCCCTGATTATCCCATGGAACAAACCTCAGGCTGAGAATATTCCACTCACAGAAACATGCTGAACTCCACCGCCTGTGGCCACTGAAGATATGAATCACAGACTGACAAGGTTAAATATTTACCCCTGGCTACAGTCAACCCAGTCTCTAGCAGTTGGAAACGGGCCCTACATGCATAAATACAAAATTAAAACTATAAACGTGACCTCAGCCTTAACTAACCCTTCCATACTGATCGGCCATACTTGCTTCTACCCTCACTGTCCATCTTATCAGCTCCTCTGACCACACAGGAGCTCTTTGTGGTTCTATAATTCCAGACTGTAGTTCATCTGTTTCTCTGCAGACTTTATTCTCCTCCTTTCAGCCTGATCTTCAATGATCAGGACCACCACAGGACCACCACAGAGCAGCTATGATGTGGGTGGTGGGTCGTTCTCAGCACTGCAGTATCTTCTTTCACTGGTGGTGTGAAAGTCTACGTTCCATTTATTATCCAAACCCACCAAATGAATCTCCAGAACCTGTCTTCTGGGTTTTAGATGGGATGTTGTTGGTGGTAAACAGTGGTAAGGTCTTCTCATGCATCACAGATTATTATCACAAGCCTTACAACACCCTATGAGTCCCCAACACGGTGGTGCTTAAAAGTTAGTAAACCCTTTAGACTTTTCAATATTTCTGAATCAGTTTGACCCAAAACATCAGATTTTCACAAAAGTCCAAAAAGTAGATACAGAAACAAATCAAATGAGACAAAAAAAGTATATTATTTTTTATTATAATTTATTTATTGAAGAACAAATATTCCATATCTGTTAACCTTTAGGATCAGCAGAAAGTGTAATAAATTAATCCAATGTATCAATTTCCAAATGAATGAAAACCCAGTTTAAATGCAGTTTATGTTCCCACTGCTAGACTAATAAAAGATGATCTTATTGGGTTATAGAGGAGAATGAGAAGGGAGGGGCTGTTTGCTCTCTTTCTTTGCTCACACCGTGTTCAAATTTATACATACATAAATAATAATAATAATAATAATAATAATGATAATGATGATGAAGGACCTTGAGGTTGTCTTAATTTTATTTTGGACCCACTGTCCTGTATTTTGAATAACTTATTATTATAAATATCTTTTTCAGTCTAATTATTACAAATAATTAATCATTGTTCTTGCATTTCTAGCTGAAAAACCCTCCAGATGATCAATTTCCAACAGGATTTTTAAACCTTACGAGACAAAAAAATGTAGGTGCAAGTACATTTAATATTTAAAACTCTGTTTAAGGAGCCTAGGATCTCCTGAAATGGTATGTGTTCATATGTATTGTATATGTATTACACATAGAACTACACAAACATCCAATAAACAATTGACCTAGAGTTCCTAGTTTAATTCAATTGTTGTGAATTCACATTTCACCACAAGGGGGCAGCAAATGTCACACCATGACATAAAGGGGTTGGACAATGAAACTGAAACACCTGTCATGTCAGTGTGGGAGGTTTCATGGCTAAATTGGAGCAGCCTGGTGTCCAGTCTTCATTCATTGATCCAGTAAGAGCAGAGGTTCCACATTCTCTTGAGGTTCAGCTGATGGACAGATGTTCTGATATTTTCCTTGAGGGTTTCCTGGTGTGGTTCAGAAATGTTCCATCAATCATGGCAAGCTGTCTTAGTCCGAGATGCAGTAAAACAGTAAAACAATACTGCCTTCAACGTGTTTCCGAGAAGGAAAAAGGTTTATATTCTTATTTATTTTAATTCATTTTTATTAGGAATATCCATCTTACAGACTGAATAAAAAAAATACTACAATTAATAATTCATTTCATGCACTAATTCATAAATTAATGAAAAGCTTCAGAATTGAGTACTAGCTTGCCTTTCAGACTCAGATCATACTTCGAGCTGGTAATCCATTTGTAATAGATGATATTTGATTAAACCCAAACCCGGCCCTGGCACACGGAATTTTCTGCTCCCAACACACCAGATTCAACTACTCAGCTCATTATCGATTCATTTCAGAGTAGGAGGGGGTGTGTGAAAGCAGGGAATCCACTAAAATGTGCAGAGATGAGGGGGTACCAGGACCAAGTTTGGCAAACGCTGCTGCACAACAACAAACGTGAGTTTGAACCATTTGCAAAGCTCTCCTTGAGGAAGCCCAACATTCCCAGATTCCATCCAACACCCAGTTTATCTAATCAGTGCTTCACCAAATTAAAGTAAATCAGACGAGCTGCTAGCGGAACGGAACAAATCCATGCAGCTTCTGGAGTTCAGAGATCATACACCAATCAACATTGTTTCTCCTCTCTCTGTCCATCCTATCAGCTCCTCTGATCATCCAGGAGCTCTTTGTGGTTCTATAATTCCAGACTGTAGTTCATCTGTTTCTCTGCAGACTTTATTCTCCTCCTTTCACCCTGATCTTCAATGATCAGGACCCCACAGGACCACCACAGAGCAGATATGATGTGGGTGGTGGGTCATTCTCAGCACTGCAGTCACACTGACATGGTGGTGGTGTGTTTGTTGTGCTGGTACGAGTGGATCAGACACAGCAGTGTTCCTGTGTCCGCTCACTGTCCACTCTATCAGACACTCCTACCGAGTGTCTCCACCTTGTAGATGTAAAGTCAGAGACAGAAGCTCATCTGTTTCTTCACCCACATAACAGCTGCTCTGTGGTTGTCCTGTAATTCTAGAACTATATGGTTGATTACTTCTTACACAGCATAAAAACATGCAAAAACACACACTGATGATAAATATTTGTAAACATCTGCCTAAAACCTCGGCACAGAACCGTGTCCTGTACGATATAATTCAGACTGCTGCCCCTGCCAGCTTTCCTGGATTACTTGGACATAGTCCAGACGCTATAAATAAGACGACCATTAAAAGCTAGAATATCTCGCTTCTAATAATGCCTGAGAATCCAGTAATAGATATTCTGGTAAGAGGGACCGTTTTGCTGTCTTTTGCATTTTGAGGACCCACTGTGACTTTCAAACCTCCCCGTAGAACAACGCACTGGTGCATAGAAACGAACAACTGCAGGAACATACAGCACCCGATCATGACTGACAGTAATTCAATTAGCTCATCTGTGGGATGGCGCATTCCAGCGCATTGTGTACATGCTTCTGTAGATTTAAACCGGTGCCCCGTTAATTAACAAGTCTGTATTTCAAAGAACCTAAGAAGGAGCAGCATGAACGACGCCATGTTGAGTTGAACTGAAAGCCTCATGTGTGGGGCCGGCGGAGGGGGGGGGGGGTGACCTTTCCAAGCTCAACGTAAATCATGGGTCCACACCCAAAATGCTGAGCTCCCACCATTCCCATAGCTCCTGAGACAAGTCAGTGGCTTTCTAATCCATCCATACTTTCTGGTTGGAGTGTTCTGAAGCACCTCAGCGTGGATCCCTCTGTGCAAGCCTGATCAAGATGGATTAGAGGACTAGAGGCAACGGCTCAGTGTCAAAGGCAAATCACACAAAGCTTTGGGGTCATTACTCAACGCCCTTTAACACGCCGAGAGGGATGATCACGGAGATGTTAGTCAGCCAAACAAAACAAAGCATGCTAGAACATTGAGACCATTGTGACCATGCCTTTCCATGAGTCACCAACACACCACCACTCCGTGAAATGACTCTAAACTCTACGTTGATAATGTACGCTTTAGGTTCCTCTACAACTACAGTGTAATGCCTGCTACACAGCAGCTACCCTTCATAAATACAGTCACAGTGCTGATGGACGTGGATTCTTCTTCTGACTGACCTCCAAAGTGTCTGCTTGTTCTCTTTGCTGAACGTTGAATCTAGAACGATTTCGGAAAACGGGATTGATTCTGTTTGTGTCGGAGAAGCTACTGAAAGGAGGCGCGGACCATTCGGCCGTTCAGAGGCTGCGGAGGACGGAAGTTGTTCTCCATTCGCTTCCGCTCTTCCTCCTCTTCACCGCTGAAGAGCAACATCCTGAACTTTCCCATCTGTAGACACACAAAAGGGAGAGGGATACGAATCAGAACGGTAAGGGCCCAAATCCATCCCAGTCTCCCGTTACTGATTCCCATCTTCCAAAACAAGACAAATAGAAAGACAGATGACGGACAGACAAGACAGATGAAAGACAGGAAGATGGAGAAGAAAAAGACGGAGAAGAAAAGAAAGACAGAAAGTAGAAAAGCCCTGATAACTGCACAAAACCTGGTCGACCAGCGATCATAAAGGCAGAGATAAATCCAGCTCCACCCTGAATTCAGATCTGAGAGCATCCACAGGTGTTCGTGTCCAACCTTCGACTTTAAGAAGTTTGGGTCAGAAATCAAAAAGCTGGCTTCGTTCTCAGATCAATAAACTGACCACATCAGTGTCCAGACCTCAAAACCAGTGAATACATTTGGTGAAAGCAGGACACATCTGAGGGCTTTTCTTCACCCTTCTAGTGTCGGGAGCGTCATATGTGACGGGAGGAGAATCCCAACGAGGTTGAGTAACTGGCATCTCCCAGTCGGGAGGTAAGAATTGGGACATCTTTGTCTTGCGAGCGCAGTAACTCGCATTGGTCATCCAAACTCCCAACTCTTGACTAATAAACCACTGAAAAGGTAACTTCTAAACAGTGACCGCCCAGCTGTCCAGTCTGAAGTCCCTTTGTAGACGCCAAAAACCATTTGGTGGCCTTGTCTGGATAAACAGTAAGAAGGTCTCGTACCAGCAGCTGGCTAAAGGAGGCCAGCAAAACCACATACCACTCCTAATACTCTTACATAACACAGGTCTTTACTGCATGCAGGACATCTCCACAGGTTTTCAGAAGTATGAGAGGAAAGCCAATACACATCAATCATGTTAATCTGCATAAGATTAAGGATTTGGGAAACAGTCTGGACACACATGGCCCAGGGGACAGGGATTATCCTATACACGCTCTCACAGGGTCTTTACTGGAAGCGTATGTAACAGGGATGAGATGCTCAACAGAGCAGAGGAACACAGAAACGCAGGGTGGGTGGGCAGATGACCAGCTTAAAACATCAGTTTAGTGATGTTCTGTTTGGTGGCAGAGGTGGTCATAACAGATGATGCGATGAGTTCTGAGGAGAACTCTACCAGCAGCTAGTGGCAGCCTGAACTTCGGCTGGACTTTCTTTGTGATGGAGTTGGTGGACGGTGTCCTGCATTGTTAAAAGTACAAGATCCTCGAGGAACATTTACATACCTCAGAGGAACCTTCAATAAAAGATCAAGGGTTTCTTCAAGGTTCCTGGTAAACTGACAAACCTACAAAAGTTCCTCAAGGATCTCTCAGATTTGGGCCACATTTGAAACAAACACTGATTGCTATCAGGGTAGGAACGTGAAGGAGTCCACTCCACATCATCACGGTCTTGTCATGGATGGGTTGAATTCAGTTGCTCATTTTTTTTTTTGGAGCTCTCATCGTTTTCCAAAAAATGAACATGAGAATACCAAATGATTTGGTCGAACGTCTGGAAGAAGTGCAGGGGATCCCTCCTTCTTTACTAAACAGCAGCGCTGACGTCGCATAAACAGCAGAACAGTTTACAGATCCACATGCGTGAGCTCTTCCTGGAAAATTCCATAAACGGGTCAAATAAACAAACAGGACAGACAGGTTGACGAGGCCAGAAAGGAACCAAAACGTGATACTTTCAGCAACCGTTATGTAACGAGAGGAAGGGCCTTCAGCAGGGCTGCGGCAGACGACTACCAAAGTTTGTTATTTTCCACTCAGCCACGGGAACTTTAGTGTTCCTGAGAGTTCTCGGAAAGCTCTCTGCAGCAAAGCAGACCGCGACACTTCCGCCCCCATGCTTTACAGTCGATACAGTTGGTTCTTGTGGTCAATGACTGCCCGAAAGATGAAACTGATGGCAGGGACTGCAAGTGCGTTTCACAGCTCGGCACGCTCGGACACTAGAACTGTAGCATTCCCGGGCAGGAATCGAAAGGCATGCCTGCTTTTCTCCAAAAAGTGATCCCATTTTTCAAACCGGGATTCAAAATGCTTCATAAGTGGAAAAAAGGAAGCCTGATTAGTAATAAAATATAGAATTAATAAGTCAGAATAAAATAAATAACTGAAAAATAAATAGAATTCAATAAAAAACATTGAAAATTGAGACCAAATGTTTATTTTTTCAGCTGCTCTCGGCTCCACCCGAAGGCTGTTCCAGCAGTTTGGAGCGTAAAGGCAGTGAGCAGCACCATAAAGTTGGAACTGTCGTGTTCCTGAGAGTTCTCGGAATGCTCTCTGCAGCAAAGCAGCCCCAAACCGCGACACTTCCACCCCCGTGCTTCACAGCTGGTAAGAGGTTCTTGTGCTCAATGACTGTCCTAAAGATGAATCTGATGGCAGGGACCGCAAAGGAAGGGACATCGACATTCCTCTTCCCATCCTTTACTCCATCACTGGGCAGTTTCCTGTACATGTCCCAGACGTAACCACACAACCAGCAACGATTTGGAATTCAAAACACTTTCCAGCCCTGTCTTGGGATGGAAAGGTTGCTGGGATGTTCTCATTGCCCTATTCATTAGTGCGAGTGTGTGCACAGCACTCACCGCCGTGCACGGGTTAAACGGAGAAGCTGTAATTTCCATTGTACCTCTACGCCGTGACTGTAATTCACTTTACAGCTATACGGTATAATGACGAGGTTCCGAGCACGCTCTGCCTTTACTGATCCCACACCTTTGAACATGAAAGCTGAGCATTAGACCCAAAGATATGATGACAAAAGGCAACACAGAAGAGGGATAACATATCTACCCTGGAGGGAGAGCACATGACGGTCACTGTGGTGTTGGTTACTCCACTACAAATGAGATTGCATTCAAATGACTCTGCATTCATGTCCAGAGAGTCTGTTCACATGGTCAATGCCAGCTTAATAGCGTAGGACAAGTACAGTAAGAGCACTTTCACCACAGTTGTGCTCGGACAGCTCACCTGTTTCTCCGAAACTTCAATCGGTTCGGCCAGGACGATCCACGTGACGCTCTCGTACAGCGGAGGAGTGGTCAGCGAGCCAGGGTAGGTCCAGTAGTCGAAACTACGGGGCAGGAGGCACTTCGGGTTGAAATCTTTGAAGTCGGCAACGGTTCCCTTGAAACCAGAAGCACATGTTATGGACAGAACCTGTAAAGCCACACTAAAGCGAACTCCTAGCGTACTGAAGATCTTCTCAGTATCTTCATTTGACAAACTGAAGAAAACAAGGTGTACCTTGAATTTAACCATGTATAAGGCATCTGTGATCTTGTGTAGACCTCTGTGTTCATCTCCGACCTGTAAATAACACATCTTCAGTTCCTTAGTATGAACTTCTGAAGTGTTTAGATGGTTTGTTCACTTGCACCCATCAGCCACAACATTATTCTAATTGTTATACTCCATCTGTTTCTCTGACTTTATTCTCCTCCGTCCACCCTGATCTTCAATGATCGGGACCCCACAGGACCACCACAGAGCAGATATTATGTGGGTGGTGGGTCATTCTCAGCACTGCAGTCACACTGACATGGTGGTGGTGTGTTAGTGTGTGTTGCTGGTACGAGTGGATCAGACGCAGCAGTGCTGCTGGAGTGTTTAAACCCCTCAGTGTCACTGCTGGACCGAGAACAGTCCACCAACAGCGTCCTGACGAAGCACTGACGAAGGACTAGAAGATCTACAAAGAGTGTCTAACAGAGTGGACAGTATGTGTTTAAACACTCCAGCAGCACTGCCGCTCAGAGCACTTGTGTATCCTGAAAGAGGGAAGGGTTCTAACCTCCAGAAAAACACCCAGCACAGCCAAGCCATCGGAAGCAGCCGCCGCCTCTCCGAAGGAGCTGTACTGAGCAGCGTTCCAGTGTACTAGAT
Organism: Acestrorhynchus altus; assembly: GCA_034509495.1. Taxonomy (NCBI): domain Eukaryota; kingdom Metazoa; phylum Chordata; class Actinopteri; order Characiformes; family Acestrorhynchidae; genus Acestrorhynchus; species Acestrorhynchus altus. The sequence goes on from CM067523.1 coordinate 21,721,111, forward strand.
GCAGCTGGAGGAACACAGGACAGTGGTCACGAACAATGAACAGCAATGCTTTAAATAAGCCATGTTACGCCTCCTTCTACTGAGGCTACGTCTAGCTCGTTCCAGCGTTCCCACCTCAGACGTGTAGGTTTTCCCATTGACGGTGTGTTCTGAGCCATGGCAGCCTTTTCCTCCCCAGTGAAAATGGAACTGTTTGAGTCGATATGCGTTGTCCAGCGGCCCTCCCTGGATCACTGTCATGAGAGAAGAGTGGGTGAGACAGTGATGAGGTTCTCCGAGATCAGTGAGCGGTGCTGATGTACAAACCTTCTCCTTAAAGACAAATTAAAGTCAGTAGCTTCTGTGTGTGTGTGTGTGTGTGTGTGAGAGGGAGAGATGGACAGTGTGTATGTGCTAGATACAGTCGGTTTAGTATATGCTGGAGTTCCACAGGGTTCTATTGTAGCGCCTTTAAAACTGATATATAACTCCAGCACTGTGGGTGAAGGTGTGGTCTTACAGGTCAGTCCATTGGTCCATCATCATTCAATTATAATAAAAATGCACAATAGTGGACTTCACACACATCCTGAATTTTACCCGGACCCCACAGGACCACCACAGAGCAGATATTATGTGGGTGGTGGGTCGTTCTCAGCACTGCAGTCACACTGACATGGTGGTGGTGTGTTAGTGTGTGTTGCTGGTACGAGTGGATCAGACGCAGCAGTGCTGCTGGAGTGTTTCAACACTGTGTCCACTCACTGTCCACTCTATCAGACACTCCCACCGAGTGTCTCCACCTTGTAGATGTAAAGTCAGAGACAGCACACGGTTTGTGCTGGTCATCCTCTAGTCCCGTTGGCTGTCCAGCAGTGACACTGAGAGGTTTAAACACTCCAGCACCACCGCTGTGCGTCATCCGCTCCTAGCAGTGCGGCACACTTAACACACCACCACCCATCACCCACATAACACACTTAATGCCCTAAGGTCCATCATCAATGTGATCCCTCTCACCGGCATGTGTAACATACACCGTGTGAGGAGTGACCTAGTAGTTGGTCAGAATTATGCATTCACAATGATGCACAAAGTGGGCGGCATGTGACAATTTGTCATTCCAGCCAATGACATCCAGACCAGTCCAGCACCGAGTAATAAATTACGTCTAATACCCCTGGAGCCAACACGAGCCTTTGTCTCCGCTCTCCTCTATCCACTCTCCCCCTGGATACAGTTTCACCTCTTGTTTGGGAGGGAATGGAGAGAGAGAGAGAGAGCAAGTGTGTGTGTGTGTGTGTGTGTGTGTGTGTGTGTGTGTGTGTGTGTGTGTGTTTCCTTATTGCTATTTGTTCCAAAGCCAGAATTATAACTGTCTGAAATACTGACACGTGCAGAAAACTCAACACAGTAATTACGGCAGAGACATGTGGTCAGACACGGACAGAAGTGAAATTATGGAATTACGTCGTGTCAGTCGAGATCATGACCTCGTGGCGTTGCCACCTTTGCAGATATTTACTGCAAACACTGAACCCCTTGTTGAACACCATCCAATTGCACCAGCGTGCAAACACCGTGCTCATTTGGCCCACTTGATAAAGTTCTAGACGGCGGGCGAATCTGAACAGCTGACCGCTCCTCCAGAAGGAAAATCTGCTGGTAAGAGGGGGGACGGCACTAATCGCTTTGTAGCCTTTCAGCTACAGTGAACGCATCATTTACGCCGCTGATGGAGCATGAATGGAATCTAAATAGCTGTCTATTTAAGAGAGGACAGCGATACGTCACGGTCTTTGGGCCACAATGGTTTCTGCTGAAACGGTGCCAGACCTGAGTGAACACAAGGTTCCGTAGAACAATGCAGAAATACTAGTTTAACTACTTATTAAATGGGAATTAAGATATGTAAACATAACATTATAACCACCCTCCTCGTGTCTACACTCACTACCTACTGGAATTACAGGCTGTACTCCACCTGTTCCTCGGCATACTTTATCATCCTGACAACGGTCCGGACCCCACAGGACCACCACAGAGCAGCTATTATGTGGGTGGTGGGTCATTCTCAGCACTGCACTCACACTGACATGGTGTGTGACTGCTGATGGAGTGGACAGGTCTTGCTATGATATGCGCATCATGTCTGTCGGTCACTCAGACTCAGAAAAGGTAGAGGTCCGGTTCTAAACCAATGCAAAGTACCTGGATATTATCCAAGAACGTGTGACCAAAAGAGACAGGGGTCAACCATAGTTTGACCACGATTAATAAATGTGGGGATAAAGACCACGCGTCCTCTCGGAACTGCTCAGAATGCAGATAGAACCTCACTGCTCCAAGGGGACGAATGATCTGATGATTCAGAAGTGAAATGCTTAGTTGGAGGCCAGGCTCTCTCAGGTTCCTCTCTTCATTTTTACAGAAGTGGAACCTAACCGAGCTGTGATCTCTGGTTCTAAGAGTTCACCAGTGTGAACAACTGTGATTTGCCACGTTTCTCTACGACGATCTATGGAGAACTGGTGATGGAACCCTACTGGACGTTCTGGTCCAACACAGGTGGTAGGAGTTACTCTCCACACTGTGTGAATTATAGCAATGAAACTGCAATGTATAATAGATGCAAAAAACCAAACAGGCTGTAAGAGGAGATCAACTAGGAAACCTTAGAGATCCTGCCTCCAAAAGGGACGGACTTGTGTTCGTCTACACTTCAACAAAGCCGAGTGTCAAGATCTTCAGGTCTGCTTACATGAAAAGCAGAAGTAAAATCCACAGATCTGCTCCAAAAGGGGAAAAACTGCCTTAACCTAATCAAGGCACCAGTGAACGCTGGTCATTCCTTTAACCAGTAATTTCCCAGGAGATCCTGAGATGGTCCGTGGTGAGCTGTGGTGAGCTGTGAGATTACAACACAACTATTCACTGCTATTAAAACCACCTCAGCTGATCTCAGGTCTAAAAATAAGCTGCCTCTGCTTCGGGCAGGAGCGGGAGGAACACCGCTGCTCTGCTTAACCATCTATTAGGTGGCACAACGTTTCCTAAACACAGCACGCATCGTCATCACGGCCATCCTCCCACTGTCTGACACCAACCTGATCGGTCATCCGCATCATCGAACTCCACCACCACGGAGTGGCCGTTGTTGGAGATGTTGATGGAGGTGCAGTTGTCGTAGTTGAGCGAGATGGGCGGCAGGTTGCCATCATAAACCGCCTGTTCAGGGACAATGTTTATGGGGGACTGGCGGGGGCCCTCGGCTATGGGGTAGTCTTTGGACCATGCAGACGGACCTGGGGACAGATTTTAGGCGATGATGAAAGCAAAGCCAAACCACGTTCCTCAGCGGCCGGATTTACATTTGGTCACTCTGCAGATCCTGTTTTCCCGAAGATGCAAATAGTGGAAACCAAACCAATGCAAAGTACCTGGATATTCTCCAAGAACATGTGACCAAAAGAGACAGGGGTCAACCATGTGTGTGACCTTGATGAATAAATACATTTTAGATGAAAAGGAGGGTAAAAAGACCATGTGTCCTCCAGGAGCTATTAGGTTCTCTCTGCGCTCCGAGACGTTCTGAGATACTGAGTCTTAAACGCTCGGAATATGTAAATAACTCAATTCTGATAAAAATGCCAGATAGAACCTTATAGTTCCAAGAGGACAAGTGGAACCATAAATGAATCAGACATGGCAGTGCTGCTGGAGTGTTTAAACCCTGTGTCCACTCACTGTCCACTCTATGAGACACTCCTACCGAGTGTCTCCACCTTGTAGATGTAAAGTCAGAGACAGAAGCTCATCTGTTTCTGCACAGTTTGTGTTGCTCGTCCTCTAGTCCTTCGTCAGTGCTCACAGGACACTGCTCACAGGATGCTGTCGGCTGGACGTTTCTGGTTGCTGGACTGTTCTCGGTCCCTCTGACACAGAGGGGTTTAAGCACTCCAGCAGCACTGCTGTGTCTACAGTGCTGAGAATGAACAACCAAACACATGATACATAATATTTATATATAAAAAATTATATATATCATTTAAATATTTATAATAATATTTATAAAGTGCCAATTACAAAGACTTCTACTCGGTATTAGCCAACCGTAGTACAGACAGCAATCAGGAAAATGATTGGTCCATCCCAAAATGTATGACACTCTGGACCACAACCCTGGAAGCATCTGCACTTCATATTTTAGTGCATTTACTGCTTTGCAACCCACAACACTCCTGAAACATCTCATCAGATCAGTTCCTGAAACCTTTTAAAAGGTCCAAATGAGCCTGGTACCTGGTACCAATGGACCAGCCCACTATAGTGCTGCATGCAGGCCTGGTAGAAGCTGTCCCTCAGCCTTAAAGTCAGTGTAGAGACCTACAGGGAGCTGCCTGCTTCCAACCTACCTGCCCCTGGTTCTGTCCACCTCAGCTTTTTTGAATGGCTTGTTAAGTGACAGGTGATCACCTGCAGTTATTCCTGTAAGGACACTGTAATCTGGATTAGTAATCAGTCAGGAGCTCATCTGATGAATGGGGCCAGACCTTCTCCACGCTGAAGAGTGGAGAGCAGAGGGTGCATGAAGGAGCTGCTTACCATCGTCCTCCCCGTAGCCCCACTGGTGACCAGTCATGGTGCTGGAAGGTGGACAGGTACAGGTGAAAGGAAGAGTCTCAGTCTCTCTCTCTCTCTCTCTCTCTCTCTCTCTCTCTCTCTCTCTCTCTCTCTCAGGTGGAGGAATTTGTAAGGCAGTGCTGATATCTGGCAGCAGTGGGAGGTCAGTGTGTGGCCACGCCCCCTCTGCGGCTGATTGAGGCAGGAGGGGCTGGATTAGGTTTTAATACCTGTTTACGAACCACCTTCCTATTGGCTGTCTGGGGGATTAGGGCGGGGCTACAGTGGAACGCCACAATGTTCTCAAAGCATATTAAACTTATTACATTTTGCACACATACAAATATAAATACAAATACAAATATAAATATAAATATAAATACAAATACAAATACAAATACAAATACAAATATAAATATAAATACAAATATAAATATAAATACAAATATAAACATAGGGAGGGGGTTGATGTTTCTATATTTTTGTTTATTATATATTATTATTATTATTATTATTATTATTATTATTATTACGATTATACTGATTTTTGTCATTGTTATTATTGTTGTTGTTGTTATGCTTATTATTGTTATTGTTATTATTATTGTTATAATTATGAGGATGATGATGGTTATTATTATTATTATTTTTATTATTTAGTTTCTGTGTTTTTCCCCTGTCATCAGTTGTTTCACACATGGTATGCTTTAACTTCCCAGCCTCTGCCATGTTGACGACATAATGTGTGTAAATTCTCACAAAGTATATTGTCCTGTGAGATGGTGGGTCTTGAAGGTGGTGGGTCTTTTAGGTGGTGGGTCTTTTCGGTGGTGGTGGGTTTAAAATAGTAATAGGTAATAGGTTTAAACGGCTGTAGATATAGATGTACTTTCATTATTATATTAGAAATATCTTTGTCAACCTAATTATTATGAAAAATTCTAAATGATCAAGTTGCAACAGGATTTCTGATTTCTGAGACGTAAATGGTCAAATTCAAACAAATATACACATTCTGTCCATTTTTACTATTAGAGTAGCCTAGGATTTCCTGATCTGGTCTTTTTCTGGCGAATAAAAGTACGAGAAACTACGGAAGTTAAGAAAGGATCAAACATCTTTGCTTATAGATGTTTTTCCATAAATGGATTACTGTATATGGGCAGAGTTGGGGTGCAAATGTTATATTTCTATGTTAGATCAAGCATTTTCTTACACTCTCTATTCATTATTTAGGCCAGGGTTCTTCAGTTTCAGTCCTGGAGGTCCTGGCTGGTGTCTTGAACAGGTGGTGATTTCCCTGCTCAAGCAATCTGATTCAACTCAGCCAGGCTGTATTGGAATCTTTAATGAGGGAGAACAGCACACTGCGCTGGACACTGGCTCTCCAGAAGAACCTTGAATAGAAGCCCTTTAAACTCTGGCTTTTCTGAAGCTGTAAATCTCACACCAGTGTTTGTCCACAGTTCTACATTTCTATGAGTCCATGTATCACCTTTTCACTAAAGATGACAGTCACTTCCCTAAAAGGCCAATTCACCTGTCTGCTACCTCACCTCAGGGGAGACAAATTGTGTCCTTTAAGGGTCAGGGTCCATCCCAGTTAGGTCATTTCAAGCTGCTCAGTTGAATCAGTTTATAATTAACATTCAAAGTGGAAAGTTTTATTTCATCTTTTATTTTCACCAATTTTCCATTCCATTTCACCCTGATCTTCAATCATCAGGACCCCACAGGACCACCACAGAGCAGCTATGATGTGGGTGGTGGGTCATTCTCAGCACTGCAGTCACACTGACATGGTGGTGGTGTGTTAGTGTGTGTTGCGCTGGTACAAGTGGATCACACCCCTCAGTGTCACTGCTGGACCAAGAACAGTCCACCAACCAGAAATGTCCAGCACTGATGAAGGACTAGAGGACGAGCAACACAAACTGTGCAGAAACAGATGAGCTTCTGTCTCTGACTTTACATCTACAAGGTGGAGACACTCGGTAGGAGCGTCTAATAGAGTGGACAGTGAGTGGACACAGTGTTTAAACACTCCAGCAGCACTGCTGTGTCGGACCCACCACCCAAATAATACCTGCTCTGTGGCGGTCCTACTGATACTGTCCATCTGAGCACAGAATTCCCGAGAAAATGTTATGGATCACGTGTTCGTAACACCACTAAATCCAGACTGTAAAACAGAGAGCAGGATAAAGAGCACGCTGGCACACCTGTGTGACCATTCAGTTCCCAGGTGTAAATCATTTGTGTGAAAGGTAAACAGGAACCTACAACGTTCACATAATACAAAGGACTAGGATTTACAAGGGGTTGGAAATTTCCATGGAAATTCTGATCACTAGAATTGAATGTCAGCTAATGAGAATTACTGATGTGTGGAATAATAATAATAATATTAATACATTATGAAATGTTTAACCTTTCTGATATTCTGATTTTATTACAACATGGAACAGGTTCGGTTCTACTGAAGCTGTGGTGGTGTGTCAGACTTTTTCCACAGTGGTGATGTCCAGCATGTTCATGAAGTCTCAGAGTGGACAGGAGATACAGTAGACAGCCAATAATGTCAGAACTACAGCACCATCTACTGGCCAGCTACACTGTGAATTACAAGATCCTTGAAGAACATTTGGAGGTTCTTCAGGTTGAAACTGTTTAGGAACCTCTAAGAGTGCTTCAGGGCACCTTCAGTAAATAGGCAAGCATTTCTTAAAGGTTCCTTGAAGCATCTTAAGAGGTTCCTGCACAGTTTCAAATTCACAAAGAAGCTCTTGTACCTTTTACAGTGTAGTTCTGACTGTAAAGGTTCTGTAATGGTTCACTTATAAACGGAAAAAAAACTATTCCATCCTGGCAATTATGAACACAGGACTCTCTCCATAACATTAAAACCACTGCTGTAACGGTTCCTGGGGCAGAGTTCAGTGAAGTGTACATAATTCATAGTTTATTTTGAACCATCTGTCAATCATACAAAGCAGCATGAAATCCAACCCTCAAAATAAAAACAGGAATTAAATCTACAAAAACCTTGTATCTCCATTACTGTTTTGACATGATGTGAATCTGGCAGTTTTATGATTTCATGATTAATGGATCTGCTGAGAAACCGGACCCTCAAGTCAGGCGATAAGGCAGGCCTCAGAACAGCTAGAGCCAAGCTCTCCAGGGGCATCAGAGAGGCAAAGCGCACCTACGCTGAGAGGATCCACAACCACTTCCAGGACACTGCTGACACGTGGCGCATGTGACAGGGCATCCAGACCATCACCAACTACAAGCCCCCTTCTCCTGCTTGTAGTAGCAATGCCTCCCTCCCAGACGCGCTGAACACCTTCTACGCAAGGTTCGAAGCACAGAACTGCATGGCAGCAAGGAAGACTACACCTTCTCCAAACGACCAGGTACTGCGCCTGTCCTCAGCTGATGCGTGGAGAACTCTACTCTGAGTCAACCCACGGAAAGCCCCTGGACCAGACAGCATACCTGGCAGAGTGCACAGAGGACGTGCAGAACAGCTCGCAGATGTTCTCACGGACATCTTCAACATTTCTCTGAGCACTGCTGTTGTGCCAACGTGCTTCAAGACATCCACCATCGTTCCTGTGCCGAAGAAGTCTCAAGTGTCCTGCCTCAATGACTACCGTCCCGTTGCACTTACTCCCATCATCATGAAGTGCTTCGAGAGGCTGGTCATGAGGCACATCAAGAACCAGCTCCCCTCCTCACTGGACCTACTGCAGTTCGCGTATCGTCCAAATCGATCAACAGACGATGCCATCTCAACTGCACTCCACCTGGCTCTCACCCACCTGGACAACAAAGACTGCTACGTCCGAATGCTGTTCATCGACTTCAGTTCAGCATTCAACACCATCATCCCTCAGCACCTGATCGGGAAACTGAGCTTGCTGGGCCTGAACTCCTCCCTCTGCAATTCAGGATTGGAAATAACACCTCCAGTACCACCATACTGAGCACCGGTGCCCCCCAGGGCTGTGTTCTCAGTCCACTGCTCTTCACTCTGCTGACTCATGACTGTACTGCAAAGCACAGCTCAAACCACTTCATCAAGTTCGCTGATGACACAACTGTCGTTGGCCTCATCAGCAAGAACGACGAGTCAGCATACAGAGAGGAGGTGCAGTGGCTAACAGACTGGTGCAGAACCAACAACCTATCCCTAAACGTTGACGAAACCAAAGAGATGGTTGTTGACTTCAGAAGAGCACCAGGAAATCACCTCCCACTGAACATTAACGGCTCTGCAGTGGAAATTGTGAGGAACACAAAGTTCCTCGGTGTTCACATAGCAGAGAACCTCACCTGGTCCCTCAATACCCGCTCCATAGCAAAGAAAGCCCAGCAGCCTCTCTACTTTCTGCGGAGACTGAAGAGAGCACACCTTCCACCACCCATCCTCACCACGTTCTACAGAGGGACTATAGAGAGCATCTTGAGCACCTGCATTACCGTCTGGTTTGGGAACTGCACCATCACGGATCGCAAGACCCTACAGTGGATAGTGAGGACAGCAGAAAAGATCATCGGAGTCCCTCTCCCCTCCATCAGTGACACCTACACCTCTCGCTGCATCCGCAAAGCCACCAGCATTGTGGATGACCCAACCCACCCCTCACACAGTCTCTTCACTCTGATGCCGTCCGGCAGACGATACCGGAGCATCCGAGCCTCCACCACCAGACTCTGCAATAGCTTTGTCCACCAGGCAGTCAGACTCCTCAACTCACTGAGACAGAGATGAAACTCAACCTCACACCATTCTTCACACCACATAAACCACACCAACACAAAACACTGGACTGAAAACCACCCAGCACTCTACACACACATACACACACATACACACACACAAACACACACACACACACACACACACTCGGCACACAGAGACTGGATCATCCCCATCCTATCGGCAATATTTGCTGCACACCAAGAACTATAACTTCTACCTCAGTAACTGCTGTTATCACGCACATCTAGATGTACAGTATGTTACATATCTCTACACCTTATTCCCACCATTCATCTCACTTCACTGTCCACTCGGTATTGTACTGTCCTGTCCTGTCTGTTAAACCGTCTCTTGTTCACTGTATTTATTATATTTATTTTACTGTTTACACTTTATGTCGTCCTATTGTATTGCTGCTCCATGTTGCACCTTGGTTCCGGAGGAACGCAATTTCATTGCACTGTGTACCTGAACTCGGTTATAATGACAATAAAAAGCCTTGACTTGACTTGAATAGAAATGCTCCAGTTAAGATTTTTTTCATTAAACATATTTTTAAAATATAGATATTGAGAGAGGTAGATATTGGACGTGACATAATTAAACACATAAAACTGAAGAAAATATTTATACAATGTTATTAATATTAATGCAATTTTTTTGTGAGTAGTGAGAAATAATATCAATATAGTTTCGTAATATGTTCAATTCCAGCACCAGCGCACCTGATTTGAACATCCTTACACACTGATTTACCAAACCAGATGTTGGATGAGGTCTATAAATAATATTAGACTCCGATGAGGAGAACTCTGGAGATGTTTTAATGAACACAGTCATGAATAACCACTACTTTTACATGAATATTATTAGAATAAATACAAATATCAGTGTTTTGCACAGTACTATATATACTCAGTATAGGGACCCAGATATCAGACACAAGTGGACCAAATCTGGGCCAGTTTTGGCACTATTTGGTCCAAACTGATGTTCACAAAACCTTTCCTGACAAATGGAAAAAGTTACCATTGTTTGTTTTTAATACAATATACAGATGCGGTCTGTCTGTTAAGGGGATTTGTCTGAGCTCGAGTTTCATAAGTCTACTGAAACCAAGAATGAAGTCATTGTCTGGAAATCAAATTGAATCAAATCTGATGATCAGCAAATGTTTATCTGAATCCTATTATAAGAGTAGACAGTAGGCATCTCCAACATCTCCAACCTGTAAGTGCTTGGTGTACAGGCTCAAAGCCATTCTAATCCAAACTGTAGCTTATGTACCACTGTAGACCCAAGCTGTGGTGGCAGGGTTGTGATTAAATTCTTATTTAGACCAACATTTGGAGCTTTGTTGAGTTTCCCAACAAATGTGATATGGACTGAAGGCCTCAGAAAGAACTGATAAAGGGTTGGGTGTTTCGGGGACCTCTCGGCAGTGGGAAACAATTAATTGATGTTCAGGAGGTAGAAGGAGGTGGTTGTCGTTCAAGTCAATGATTTGACCCACATTCACTAAGTGTAAAGCATGAAAAGTAGGCACATCGTCACAATGGCAACAGCAACTCTTTCAGGGTCTATCAAGGGTCTTTATCCCTCCTCAATAAAAGATCTGACACAGAATTCCACAAATCAATCAACAATCAGGACATAATTATACTTCTGAAAACACGGTGTAGATCAGATGTAGATACTGACTGTCCATCAGGCTACAGGGAAATCCTTCTACCCTCCATTAAACACAGAAATATAAAACATGGACGAGACTCAGGTGGGGTCATGGTATGGTATAAGGAGAACCTCAAGTCAGTTCTATTCACGATTGAAAAAAGAACCCACTCATATGTGGCTGAAACTAAAACAAGGAATAATTAATAATGATAGTGATCTATATATATAAATGTGCCTGTTATAAACCCCTCTCACAATCCCAAAACTACAACGCTGAGTTCTTCCACAACCTCCACACGGAAATCAGCTGTTTCCAGGCTCAGGGAAATGTGCTGCTGTGTGGAGACTTTAATGCCAGAACCGGAAACGACCATGTATTTAAAGCCTCCGCATACCTGACCCCCACATTACCATCACGGGTCAACCCGTTAATAATAATAATAATAATAATAATAATAATAATAATAGTTTATATTGCAATAAATGTAATTTATCATGTTTAGTCGGGCAACTTTTGGCTGATTTATAGTACAACTACTGATGGCGGTGTCATGTTTCTTCTAGATATGGCCAAGAAATGGTTTCAGTCATGCAGGTCAAATGAGCATTTTATCATGTGGGACATTTCTTGCTCATAGAAATGGTTGGTCAATGCCGTCTTTGACCCAGTAGTGCCATATCTTGGCCAGATGTGGCCCACATGTGTATGCTATCTGGGTCTGTCTGGTATAATGTCATTCTTCACATTGTCTGTACAGAACAAACCCACTCTTTGAACATGAAAACGAATAAAGTTACATTAATATGAACCACACTGTTGATTTTGTGGTGAGATTATCTACCAGTTTGAATGGTCACATGCCTGCCTTCCCCTTTGAGACTCTAAGTAGAATCCAAGGACCACAGTCTGCAAAACCGTTTTCATTTTACATGGGCGTTTACCCGAAACCTAACCCTCATCCTGAAACGGGACTAAGAAGCAGTAATGCTTCTTCACAATTTCACATATTTCACAAAACTATTGCACTTTGCAAAAACCTGTGTACAAACACACCATTTGGGTTCAGGACAGAGGACAGGACATTTATTTTAGTGCTTATTAGCTTTAGCTGTCCACATACTTTTGGCCAACATGTGGGGTGCCAACACTATTGCACATTAGCTATGTCTTCATACTTGTGGCCATGTGGGGTGCCAACACTTTTGCTCATTAACTGTGTCCACAAACTTTTCAATGCATTGATATGTAGAGGTGTTCCTAATGTTATGGCTAATCAGTTTATTGTTTAGATGAATTAGACAGCACTGGTCCTCTCTCCGGATTGGTCCAATATCCAGGTCGATTAGACAGAACGAATGAATGAAGGAACGTCATTGGATGGACCATTGCCATGTCGATGTGATGTTATCGCTGTGATGTCATCGATGTGACGTTATCGCTGTGATGTCATCGATGTGATGTTATCGCTGTGATGTCATCGATGTGATGTCATTCCGTGTATATATAGGCAGCACTTTTAGCAGCAGTTAGACCTCATAACCACACCAGTGAGTTTAGGTCGCATTCGTCTGTTTACAGTGTCTTTACGGTTCCACTTTTGCTTTTTTCGAGAAGATGTGCCGCAGTGCAATGAATCCGTATGGATGGCACACCTGTGCAACACCCACCTTTCAACAGCTAAGCCAGCAGAACAAGGTAAGCTCCTCACAGCACCTCACTCAGTGCTTTTAATAACATCTCCATACTGCTGCCTGATTTATTACACACTTAAAAACGATGGTTCTTCTGGGGATCTTTAATAAAGAAAGGGGTTCTGTGTAAAACCATAAACACTCTTTAGAAGTTTTATTCAAGCAAAGCTTTTTTTTTTCATTGGAAAAGGGTTCTTCAGACTGATTGGCAAACACATTTGCATACTAGCTGTGTCCACAAACTTTTGGCCAACACGTGGGGTGCTAACACTTCTGCTAATTAGCTTTAGCTGTGTCCACAAACCTTTGGCCAAAATTTGGGGATACCAATACTTTTGCATATAAGCTGTGTCCACATACTTTTGGCCAACATGTGTTATGTGTATAATTGCACTTTAAAAAGGTTTGTCATATAATAATAATAATAATAATAATAATAATAATAATAATAATAATAATAATAATTAGGAACCCGCTGAAGAACCATCATTTTAAGTGAGGTTCTACCTCTAACTAATATTCATTTCTTTGTCTCTTGTTGTTCTGGTATCAGTTTCTTCCCAGGTCCACCCAATACCGGGGCTTAGCCACATGGGGGAACTACTGGCAACATTGGGTCGAGCCCACCTCATCTAATATTGGGCCCAGCCCATCCAGCAACATTGGGCCCGAGCCCATCCAGCAATATTGGGGCCAGCCCACCCAGCAATATTGGGTCGAGCCCACCCAGCACACATAACAGCCCACGAGCAGCAACATCATTGGGTCCAGTCCACGCAGCAACATTGGGTCCAGCCCATCCAGCAACATTGGCCTGAGCCCACCCAGCAACAGTTGGGTCGAGCCCACCCAGCAACATTGGGTCGAGCCCACCCAGCAACATTGGGTCCAGCCCACGCAGCAACATTGGGTCCAGCCCATCCAGCAACATTGGGTCGAGCCCACCCAGCAATATTGGGTCGAGCCCACCCAGCAACATTGGGTCCAGCCCACCAGCAACATTGGGTCGAGCCCACCCAGCAATATTGGGTCGAGCCCACCCAGCAACATTGGGTCGAGCCCACCCAGCAACATTGGGTCGAGCCCACGAGCAACATTGGGTCGAAAGCCCACCAGCAACATAGTCGGCCCATCCAGCAACATTGGGTCGCAGCCCAGCAACATTAGTCGAGCCCACCCAGCAACATTGGGTCGGTTTCAAATTTAGCAACATTGGGTCCAGCCCACGCAGCAACATTGGGTCGAGCCCACGCGAGCAACATTAACCAGCCACCCACGACAGGTTGGGTCAAGCCCACCCAGCAACATTGGGTCGGTGCCCACCCAGCAACATTGGGTCGAGCCCATTCAGCAACATTGCGTCGAGCCCATCCAGCAACATTGGGTCGAGCCCATTCAGCAACATTGGGTCGAGCCCACCCAGCAACATTGGGTCGAGCCCACTCAGCAATATTGGGTCGAGCCCACCCAGCAACATTGGGTCGAGCCCACTCAGCAACATTGGGTCGAGCCCACTCCAGCAACATTGGGTCGAGCCCATTCAGCAACATTGGGTCGAGCCCATCCAGCAACATTGGGTCGAGCCCACACAGCAACATTGGGTCGAGCCTATCGAGGAACCTGCTTGCAGGAAGGTAATGAACCAAGTAGTTTTGATAAACCATCAAGCAGTTTTCACCTCATTTAAAATAGAAGAATTCGTGACAATCATTCAGATATAGTTTGAATTATTGTTATATTTAAGATTCTGGATTCGAACATGAAAATTCGATTTGTGTCCAAAATAAATAGAAAAGTCTCTATAATAACCCTTAATAAGCTGCCGCTTCTGACACTGTTTAACTATTATTTATAAACATCTGTAAATTTGACCCCTACAGACCAGTATTCCAGAGTCCAGTCAGGGGGGACACAGCATACCCGACGAGATGGAGTCTGGTGGTCAGTTTGTCTCTTCCGAGAGTCTTCCTGAGTCCGCATGTTAGTCTTCTTCATGATTAAAAATGATGAATAAAATTCAGATTGAACTCTGCATTTTTAAAATGGTTTCTCATCCATTTTCTTCTGTTTCAGATCCCTGTGGAAAGTCTGCCCTGGAGTCACCTGGATTTGAGGCAGACCTCTCTGCCGAGAGGGAAAGCAGACCTCTCGGTCAGTGAGGAGGCAGACCTCTCGGTCAGTGAGGAGGCAGACCTCTCGGTCAGTGAAGAGGCAGACCTCTCGGTCAGAGACGAGGCAGAGCTGTCGGTCAGTGAGGAGGCAGACCTCGGGTCAGTGAGGAGGCAGACCTCTCGGTCAGGTGAGGAGGCAGACCCTGCCGGGGTGAGGAGGCAGACCCCCGGTCAGTGAGGAGGCAGGACCTCTCGGTCAGAGAGGAGGCAGACTCTCGGTCAGAGAGAAGGCAGACCCGTCAGTGAAGAGGCAGATCTCGGGTCCGCGGAAGAGCAGTGTCACCCGGTGCACGGGAAGAGCAGGTCCCCGTGTCCAACAATATGCTGCTGGAGGCAGGAGGAGGCACCAGTAAGAGATGTTCATCTGGAGGTGACAGCTGTGCAGGGGTGAGGGTGCTTTGTGTTCTTCTCAGTCATCATTGCAGCCATGCTGGGCTGGGTGGCGCTGAGTGACATAGGCGATATCAATCCTATCAAGATCATCACACTTAGAACCTGCAACATCTTCACCACTGATGTTCACGCTGCATCCATCTATAAACAACAGCATTTTAGATCCCTGGTCTCAAGGTAGTAACAGAACTGCACTTGTTCTAAGAACCTTACTGAAGTTTGTCTTTTCCCATTGCAGAGGTTTATGAACGGCCCTGTGGTGGGAGAAAACTCCATACAACCCAGAGTTTCTGGAGGAAGCTCCACCAGTCCCATTTGTCTCATTAAACCCGAGGGACTGCCTGACATCCCTGGAGTTGTGCTGGACAAGGTCAGGATTACATAATTCCACATTGTGTTGGGATGCATGATGTGATTTTATGGTTTTGATCCAGTCTTTGATTTGACTGGCTAAAGTCACCAAGTGCTACAGCTTCATAAACAGTTTTAGAATCTTCATTATCGTATTCTTATAATGTGGCGGTCACTCACTCTGGACATCAGACTGAGATTTTCTTCTTTCTACAGCTCACGTACCCCTTTGAACAATGGTCACCTAAGGAACCCCTGCCCCAACTCCAGGCCCAGTTTGCCCCACCAGGGCAGACAGTGGTGTAAAGGTGGAGAGCTGTGGAAAGAGGTGGTCCACAGCATTCTCACGCTCTCAGAGCCACGAGACTGGTTCTCGGCTTCCCAGAACAGAAGCTAGGATATCGCTTTTGTAACAAGGCCGAGAAAAGGCGGAAGCCCAAATTAAAATGGACCTTGAGCGCCAAGCGTGGGCTTAGAAAACAGGAGGAGCTGCTCCGGAGTTTCCGGAGTATCTTTGAATAAAACTGACGCCGAGAAGTTCGAGATACTGAGGCAGGTGAACGAAGCCCCAATCGCATTAATCAAGAGAGGCTAACAGGTGTATTTTGACATGATATATGAAAAGGCCATCAGGAGAACCAGCTGCCTTCCCCGACGACGCCCAAAAATGTGCCACAGCCTCATGAATGTGAGTGACCCTGCTCCTGCTTCTTCTGAACGAGCACTGCTTGGTTTCGCTGCATTTTTTAACAAATATCTATATTTTTCAATAAATGAAAAACATTTCAATGTGTTTTTCCTAACAGATGAAATTCCCCCGTTAAACCAGGAGGACTGTTTTCGAACATCTGCTGATCGGTAGTCTCCAAGAGTTTGAGAAGAACGATCACCTGGGTGGCACCACAGAGGTACAGCTTCTCAAACATATCCTCCTGAAATACAGAAGATCCATCAGACACACGACTCAGCACAGCATTAGGCTGAGCTGTGTTTAAAGGAGGGAAACATCGAACTCAACTCTACTTTTCTCCAGAACCTGACCGAAGAGAAGGCTCGGCCGCCCACCGGGCCAACGCAATCTGCCATCGGGAGCTTTTGCTGAAGATGGTGGCAGAGACCACAGTTCATCATCACTGCATCTCCAGGTTATTGAAGAACAGAGATGAGGAAAGCCTGGAGTGCCTCTGCCAGCTGCTGAACACAGTCGGCAAAGACCTGGACCTGGAGGTGCTTATCATCCCAAAGTCATGATGAATATCCATAAACTGATCAAAGCAAGATGTACAATATGTGTCCAAAAGTTTGTAGACGCCTCTTCTAATGAATGTGTTCAGTGTGTCCTTTAGGCTGTCAGCTCAGCAGTGCCGTCTCGGCATAGTCTGAAAATCCCACTGCTAAGTGCCTGTAGCCTGAGCCAATAACCTGTTGTGTGTGTGTGTGTGTGTGTGTGTGTGTGTGTGTGTGTGTGTACAGCGTTGTATGGATGAGTATTTCCTGTCCATCCAGAAGATCATAAAGGAAAGTAAACTTCTTCCCAATCTGATTCATGATGGCAGGACGCTATTCTAGCTCAGACAGGTAAGACTTTCACCTTTCACTGCCGCCAGGTCACCAGAAAACACCAGAGTCCTAACGCTGACCTCCGTGGTGTTTAATGAAGAGATCAGTTCATGGAGGTCAGACTGTAGAAGTGTGTGCTTTATACTGTGTAATTTTTAGGGTCAGTGTAGATGTGTGACCGGCCTCTTTCTTTTTTCTGTGCCATAGAATAACTGGTTCTCTGAGGGCCGATCAGGCCCTAAACCATTAAAAGAGGTCCACAAGGAGGTGGAAGTTGAGGACCACAAGCAGCAGGTCAAAGATCAGCAGCAGCTGTGGGAAAAGAGGAACTGGGCGCAAGATATCAGACTTCAGTCTTCATACCACAAGAACCTTTATTAATTAATGAAAAATTATTATTTTATTTATTATTTTATTATTATAAACTATTTAATTATTATGAATTATTTGATTGTATTCATTTGTTATTATTGATTATTTTATTGTTATTAATTATTTATTTCTAATAAAGAATTTGAATTTATTCTAATGTCGAGTCCTGTTTCTTTATTACACACGCCTCCTGAAGACCCTGAACAGTCCATTCAACACTCAATGCTCACTTCCATGCTCTGATCCTTAACTGTCACCACTTCGCAGTTTACTGGTGAAGTCGGAGGTGGTGCTGCATGGGTTCAGCTCTGGTGCACTGATGTGAGGTGGCGGCTTAACTTGTCCTCTATTGTAGAGGCAACAGCAGCCACTCTAACGCTACTTCCTGACCTATAAGGAACTCCTTTCATTTCACAAAGTGTGTTGCTTTTGTTTGGGGATATTTTGGTTTCTTATGATGAATAAAGACAAAAATGTTAGTGCTTGTATTGGACTTTGGACATCTCATCTAGTGCTTTCATAAAACACTGTGTATTATTGTTCTATTTACTGTATCAAAACAAATGACCGCTTAGTTACCTTCTATTCATAACGCATATGAATAATATGTGTGTTATATGTGTAATAATATATCTATATTAATAGTCTGAACTACAGCCCTCAACTTTTTGCTACAAGCTCTGAACCTGTTTTTGGGAAGGTTCTCCATTCTTTTGCAGAACCTCAAGCTCCATCAGATTGATGGGGAGCCCAGTGCACAGCCGGGTCTGATATCAAACAGGAGATGATCAATCAGGATCAAGTCTGGCTCAAGGACATTCACAGAGTTGTCCTGAAGACACCTTGCTATCTGGCTGTGTTTAGGTCGTTGTCCTGGTTGAACATAAACCTTCGCCCCCGCCTGGAGGTCCAGAGCGCCTAAGCAGGTTATCATGATGTTCCCTGAACATCGCTGCAGTCATCGCTCTCTACTCGTATTAGTCTCTCAGCATTACTGGATTTTGTTCCTAAACATTGCATATTCACGCATTTACCACACACACACACACACACACACACACACACACACTCACACACACACACACACACACAGATGCACATTTCATTTTTCAGTTGACTTGGTATCTGCCCACACGTCAAAAAGTACCTTTAATAACCACAGCATCACTCGCGCTTGATTGGCTAGCAGGGTCACCTGACCTAAACCCCACAGAGACTTCTACGGGCTTATTGTCAGAGGAAGATGAGACATCAGACCAAGCAGTGCAGACTCCAGCTGAAGGCCACTATCAAAGCAACCTGGGCTTCAAGAAAATCTCATCAGTCCCACAAGCTGATGGCCTCCATGCCACGTCAAGACTGATGCAGTAATGCAGGCACAAGCAGCCCCACTCATTTATAGTACCAAATGATTTCTATTTTTAATTTCTGAGATTCTGACTCTGTGATTTCATTGGCTAGGCCAAAAATCATCAACATTAAAATAAATAAACATTAAAATAAATCTTCTGTATGTAATGAATCTATATAATATATGAGTTTGACTTTTGAACTGAAGACTGGAAATAAATCCACTTTTTTGGATGATATTCTCATCTGGGCGGAGATGCACCTGTAGTTATTATAAAACCTAACAGCTGTGTTGTTTAAATGGGCCTCAGGTAAGGGGCGGGGCTTAGCTCAAGCACAGTGGAGCACACTGGCCAGCAGAGGAGCCACAATTACACAGGTTCTTCATATGTTGTTTATCCTATAAATTAGGATCCAAAACTGATTTATGAACAATGAATGAGTAATAAGACATTCTGAAATAGTTCATGTGCTGTCTGTTATATACCGTAAAAAAAAAGGATTATAGATAATATTACTATTATATTTCAATCATCATTTTAATATAATTCACCAAATATATATTTGTCTGAACATTTATTAAACACTGTGAACTCAAAGTGAAGTAAATGTTAATAACAGTGACAATGGAAAATATTGAAAAGGATGATATGAATACTCTTTTATATTACTATTATTATGTTTAAATCATCATTCACGAGTGCTAATTCATTGAATATATTATCAATAATAATAATAATAATATTGTTGGGTCGTTGTTATTATTATTATTATTATTATTATTATTATTATTATTATTATTGTCATTATTGTCATTATTATTACTATTATTATTATTATTATTATTGTCATTATTGTCATTATTATTATTATTATTATTATTATTATTATTATTATTATTATTATTATTATTTTTGTCATTATTGTCATTATTATTATTATTATTATTATTGTCATTATTGTCATTATTATTATTATTATTTTTTTTTAATTATTATTATTGTCATTATTATTATTATTATTATTGTCATTATTGTCATTATTTTATTATTATTATTATTATTATTATTGTCATTATTGTCATTATTATTATTATTATTATTATTATTATTATTATTATTATTATTGTTGTTGTTGTTGTTGTTGTTGTCAGTATTATTATTATTATTATTATTATTGTCATTATTGTCATTATTATTAATATACATATTATTATTATTGTCATTATTGTCATTATTGTCATTATTATTATTATTATTATTATTATTATTGTCATTATTATTATTATTATTATTATTATTATTATTATTATTATTATTATTATTATTATAGTGTTGTTTGTATTGATTTGGTGTATTTTGACCAAAGAAATCACAGACATTTCATTAACTAATAAGAAACTGTTTATATTATACCTGTAATAAACTTTATATTCAGAATATTCTTAAAATATCTAAACAAACTTTTAAAAGACTCTGAGGACAATTTCGCTATAATCAAATGAAGACAAGAATCAAGTAAAAAATATATAGTATTAAAGTTAGAATTATTTCTGATGAAGTTTTTATTCATTCATGTAGGCCACGCCTCTCTATGCTTCAAGCCACGCCCTCTCCAAACTCTTCTCTGGAGTGATTTGGACATTTGAATCACTTCACTGAGTCGACTCTTTTAAAGATTGAATGAATCGCCTGCTTTCACACACAGCTTCATATGTAACCCTAACAGCCATAACATTATGAACACCTCTCTGTCTCATCCTGTCAGCTCCTCTGACCAATCAGGACACTTTATACTTCCCCCACAGTTTGGTCATAAGTTTGTGTAATTGTACACTGAATTATCAGAGAGCAATTCAGCTCAGAAAACAACTAAAATTAATGTTTAATTAAACTGGGATTCAATTAAGTCCCAGTTTAAATACCAAAGCAGTTTCCAGTGCATGTTTACTGCTCTGTCCACGAGAACATGGTCAACCTGTATACAGACTCTGACTGATCAGAGAGAGGGGGCGGGGCTGATGCTCAACCTGCATACAGACTCTGACTGATCAGAGAGAGGGGGCGGGGCTGATGATCAACCTGCATACAGACTCTGACTGATCAGAGAGAGGGGGCGGGGCTGATTACATCATTGACCCAGATATTGGGTTATAGAGGAAAATGAGAAGGGAGGGGCTGTTTGCTCTCCTCCTTTGCTTGCACAGTGTTTAAATTTTAGAATAAAAGTCCTGAGAAGGGATAGTACTGATATATACATAAATAACTAAATTATTAATAATTATATAAAGTATACACAATTATTTATTCTGGGTTCCATTTCCAGCAGTATGTTTAAGAAATACAGCTTTACCTCAGAAATGAAGACGGATTCGAGTTGTTTTGTGTAGAAAAGTAAACAGACTGAATCAGTTGGAAGAGGAGAATCTATTGAGAATCTAGAGAGTCGATTCAGGAGTCGTTCAGAGTTTTGTAAACATGGCCGCGGCTGCAGACAGAGAGAGCTCAGCGGACTGACCTTCTGAGAGTGAGGACCACCAACACCACCTTCTCACACCTTCTCACACCTTCAGGTACTAGCGGAGGAACTTTTGCACAACTGACAGAGAGGGAGAGAGAGAGAGAGTAAAGAGGGAGAGAGAGAGAGAGAGTGAGTAAATAGAGGTAGAGAAAGAGAGAGAGAATCAGAGAGAGAGAGAGAAAAACTGGGAGTAAGGACAGAAAGAGAACAGAGAGAGAGAGAGAGAGAGAGAGAGAGAGAGAGAGAGAGAGAGTAAGCCCAGACAGAGAGCTGGGTGTAAAGAAGTGTGTGGATTCACTCAGTGGACTTTCTGTGTTTCAGTTTGAATGAAGACTGAAGGTTCTTGGTTTAATCCTGCAGCGGGGACAGGGACGGGGGACAGGGACAGGGTCCGGCTGCAGCTTTTCTCAGAACAGATTGGCTAAAGTTGGAGCTGCTGAAGATCACCTGCTGTTCTGGGTCTGAGCAGCTCGCAGTGTTTAACTGAGAGAGGGGGAGACTGTGGAGGTCAAACATGTTCTCAACTAAAACTCCGCAGAAACCAACGTTTAAGTCCTACCTTCCTCCACTTCAGGCGAGTAAAGCTTCAGAGTCTTCCATTCATGACTTCTGGTTTACTGAGCAGATGTTCCGTATCTTCACCTTTACAGCTCTGGGCTGATTCTGTGGGACGTTTCCATAGCTTAACATCCTTTTATTCACCAAACATTAGTAAAGTATTTATAGGAGACACACAGATGAAATATTGATATTTTTTTTAATTATTTTTATTGATCTGACACTACTCAAATTTATTTTCATTTTAGATGCAAATATCACGTTATTTTGCTTATAAGGAGTAACTTTACATCACAGAAATCCTGTTGGAAATTGATCCAGAGTGTTTCGGAGCTGAAAATGCATTAATGTTGATTCATTAATGGTAATGATCAGATTGACACAGATATTTATAAAAACAGTTTCTTTAAAATATTTGACAGTGGGGTCCAAATAAAATGAAAAACAACCTGAATATCCTTTATTATTTTTATTGTTTAACTATCAGTATTGTCCCTTCTCAGGACTTTTATTCTGAAATTTGAATACTGTATGAACAAGGAGCGCAAACAGCCCCTCCGTTCTCGTTGTCCTTCGTAACCCGATATCTGAGTCAGAGATGCCATTAGCCCCGCCCCCTTTCCATGATCAGTCGGAGTCTGTACGGGCAGACAGATAGATAGAGATACATAGACAGACAGATATACAGATAGATGGACCGATCGACAGATACATATACGTACACAGACACATAGATGTACATAGACAGACATCTTGATAGATAGAGTAACAGACCAACAGACAGATAGATATAGAGATAGATAAACAGATCGACAGATGGATGGATAAACAGACCGATAGACATAGATATGCGTACACGGACATGCAGAGATAGACATCCAGATGGATGGATGGACTGTTAGAAAGTGGATAGAGAGACAACAATATCGTTAAAATACAATGAATTAAGATGTAATACAGTGTAATAGAGATGTAGAAACTACACCAGGAGGAAAAATATACACACGATACTAAATTCTACAATAACACACACGAACTGAGAGTAAAGAATCAGCAGCTGAGCCTCCGTATGAAGTGATAGTGTGACAGGATGTGTAAAAGTAGCAGAACCATCATTTTGGAGCGTTCCTATTGGTGCATTCATCGTGCAATTCAGATTCATATGGCTTTATTTCCCTCCTTTCACCCTGATCTTCAATGATCAGGACCACCACAGAGCAGCTATTATGTGGGTGGTGGGTCATTCTCAGCACTGCAGTCAC
Organism: Acestrorhynchus altus; assembly: GCA_034509495.1. NCBI lineage: Eukaryota > Metazoa > Chordata > Actinopteri > Characiformes > Acestrorhynchidae > Acestrorhynchus > Acestrorhynchus altus. The sequence goes on from CM067523.1 coordinate 21,744,387, forward strand.
GCTGACATGGTGGTGGTGTACCAGTACCAGTGCAACACACTCACACACCACCAAAGAGCCTAGAACTTTAATAATAAACTTTCCACCAATTTCAGTTCTGGAGAACCTTTTATCATCTTCATATTCCAGGATGAAGAGAAACGGGATGGTGTTTATGGGTCTCAGTTGGGCATCGGTTTAATGTCGTTTTACTGTATCTCACACAGACCGAGCTGAAGAAAACTCCTCAAATGCCCATCAAGAAACTTGAGGCCAGACTCCTACCAGGTAAGCTCTGCAGGAGGGATGTGCTGATACGGGAACTATGGGTTGATACAAATACGTGATGTTTTTAATGCACATACCTGCTGATGTTATTCCATAAACTTATAAAGTTATAAATGTTGCAGAATAACATCCAGACTTTGCTCTTGATTGTTGAAGTGAGTGGTGATCACCATGGTGAGATCCAAAGAGCTCTGAGGTCTTCAGAAAGGTTGTAGATGCAGATGAGTCTGGGATTTAAAAAGATCTCAAAATTTAGTTGAGAACATTTAAAACAACTGATCTGACCAGATCAGACCTTCCTAGCAAGTTCAACCCAAGAACAGAACCACAGGATGAGTAAAGAAGATCCAACAATGTTCATCACAGACCTACAGGTAGCTCTCACCACAGTGAGTCAAAGTGCAGCTTCTACCATCAGAAAATCAAATAAACATCAGGACAAGACTAAAGTTCTCCAGAGACCATCTAGACAAAGAGCAGGACTTGAGCAGCAGCTCAAACAGCATTTGAGCAGAAGATTCTCATATCAGCTGTGAACATGGTGGTGGAAGTGTGATGGTTTGGAGCTGCTCTGCTGCAGCAGGGTGTGGAGATCTCTCAATCATAGAAACCACTATGAGATCTTTATTGTATCAGGGGGGGTTTGAGGAGAACGTAAGAGCGTCTGTACAAAGACTGACGCTGAAACATCACAGAGCTGAAAGAATTCCGCACGGAGGAGTGGGAACGTCGTTCGTCCAGTGCATGTCCGAGACATCGATGTTAGAGGTTTTTAATGGTGTGTCCAGATCGTTTCACTCGACTGTAGATCTGTAGTACAAACGGTTGGCGTTCATGGAGGGCATAACTTGAATAGCACTTGGAATTCTTTTATGGACATTTGTTCATTCCATAATCCCACCTCGCCGGATTCCCAGACAGTGCCGCAGTGTTTGAGGCAGCGTGTCACTCTCCATGGCGATGCCATTTCTCTGCCTTCTCCCTCCTTTTTTCCTCCTGCGGTCAACTGTGCATAATTTGTTTGACAATGACTTTCTGCAAAAGTGGGCCAGACCGGCTCTGCGCTCTTTACAGACGAGAAGCAGAAGCCTGCCCCACCCTGCAGTGGTGTGTGTGTGTGTGTGTGTGTGTGTGTGTGTGTGTGTGTGTGTGTGTGTACAGAGTGTGTGTATGTGAGAGAACGAGCTGTCAGAGGTGCTTAAATGATAAATGGAATAAGATATTCACAAAAGTGCTTCCTGTGCTCTTCCTGTATCCGGAACCGTGTCTTATCCGGCTGGTTTCCTGCACCAGTGCAGCTTCTGAATTTTTAATGCAGGACCACAGACGGGAGCCTGTGATCTGGCCAGTTTGGTCATGTTTTGAGGTTGGCAGAAACCCCTGAAACGCACAGCTGCCCTCAGGCAAGAAGTTAGCCATGGCAGTGGCTATTTCTGTGGAGAGGCTGTGATGAGAAGAGGGATGCTCACCAGGTTCCTGCTGATACCTGCATCTCTGCATGCTTTGTTGACCTCTTGATCGTCATCAGAGCAGGGGTTATGTGGGTGGTGGGTCTTTCTCAGCACTGCAGTGACGCTGTGTGCTGCTATGGTACGAGTGGACCGGACACAGCAGTGCCGCTGGAGTGTTTAAACACTGTGTCCACTCATAACGCTTTATGAAATGCTCCTCCAGTGATGTTTGTCTTACGATGAGGTCATAGGCCTGGAGTTCCTTATAGGAGCATGATCTCAGCTACTGAATGATGACATGGTTTTAGTGGTTTATAATTAAACACTGTGCATTTATACGTTGATGACAGCAGCGCTGCTATGTGTGGAAAGGACTATTTATGTAGGGCAACTCTGGGAGACATCCATGACTGGGAGACATCCATGCTGAGACATAGTCACTCTGGCGGCGGGCTGTGGAAACGTCCCAGCCGGGCATGGGAAACACTGACGCTGCAAGGTAGGGTTACTGTAGTAGGGAGCTTTGGACACATCCAAATGACGGAGAGTCACCACGCCACGGGTGGTGGTGGAAGCGAGCAGTGAGCTGTGATGGAGTCATCGTCCTGGGACGATGACCGAACGCTTGGTGTGACGTATCCGTTGTACCCACACAGTGAGCTTTGGGTTATAAATATTGAATAAAGAGAAGTTGGAATTGTCCCAGTTGTAATTGGTACCTTTCTCTGTTGCACATCAGTGTCCGGCTGTAGGCTATGAGTGTTTGCACACCGTCTCCTGTCAACACTCTTATCTGTACCCACAGCCGCAGTGTGTTCCACGCTTCCTTTAATGCTGGTTCTGAAGAGCAGCCTGTTGGTCTGCTGAGGTGTTGATCTGCAAAATTATAGCACACGAAGTGCTTTTCGCATAGTCATGCTACATTTCCACGAGCCACAGAGCTCTGGGATTTCATCCCAAACGTAAACGGTTGGTAAACACAAACCTCTCCAGATGGTCCAGACACTCCCGGGCCACTTGCAAAAGCCTTCACTGACCGGGCCCGAGTCGTCCCGGAGATTTGTGTGCTTGTGTGCTTTGAACGAGGGATCTTTCGTCCTCTCACCTTTTCCTGGTTCGAAACAGTATCTGAATATATCGGCTCTCTGTGATGCTGTGGAAGTTGACACATGACCACTATCTCCTCATCGGGTAAACGGAACCAGACAACTTCTCTTTTCCTAGAAGTGTCGTCTCACGGGCAGGGAGGAGGCCGAGTCCGACTGAGTCCGAGGCGCTGCTGGGCTGTTAAGAGCTCACTCCTTATAATTAAAGCTGCGCAGCTCAGACCTGCCCTGTTTCCAAAATAGATCCGCACGTTTGCACTCGTACGGCTCAAACGTAAACACACGTCCCCTTTTGAGGCCTGCCGGTGACCGCACTGGACACCCTGCTGGACACCGCACTGGACACTGCTTATTATTTTTACCGTCGTGTGTCATGTTGTGCTTAAAACAAGCTGTTGCGATATGATGCAAGTTGCTGATGTTGGGTGAGGAAGCACTGAGGACCCCGTATGGGTGCCGTGTGTGCGTCAGTGCTTTGTTTACAGACCGAGAACAATCCTGCTCTTCTTCAAACACAGCGGCATGCAGAAGTTTGGGCACCCCTGGTCAGAATTAGAGGAGTCAGGGTGTTGAAGCTAGGTGAGGTCTGTGACCTGGGTCAGAGCTCTCCGAGGTGTATGGAACCCGTACGTGGACTGCAGTGTGAACAGTGCTCCCTGTTTTAGCCCCTTTCATTTCACAGACTGGACTCAGTTGTCCAGCCAGTCTGTGAACCTGGAAGATCCCTGAAGTCGTTCCGTTGATGAAGGTGTTATTGAACTTGGACGTCACTTCAATAGTGTTTCTAAAGGGAATCAAATGCGCATGTCTAATCTCCTGAACTGCAGGCTTATTTGTCCGAGACTCCTATGACGCGAATATGTAAGGTATGTGGTTATTAGACGGGGGAGTCGAAGGCAGGGGGATTAAGTTATTTTTGTGTGGTTTCGTATCTGCGGCCTCATCAGAGGGTGTCTGGTTTCACCACTCTCACAGTGTGTGTGTGTGTGTGTGTGTGTGTGTGTGTGTGTGTGTGTGTGTGTGAACTGAGCTCTCATAATGAGCAATAGCTCGTAAAGTCAGAACAAACAGATACACACTTATACCAGTGCCTGCTCTCTCTGGATGATGCCTTTCTGTCATCTTGCTCCTTTAAACGCACCGTGGTTGAAGGAACATGCTGTGCTGTAGCTCGTCTATACATAGAACACATATTATTAGGACAGAGAGAGATACCCTGTCACTCTCTATATCGGGATATAAGCAGAGCGGGATACGGGCTGAGTGATATATTGATATTTATATCTATATCGGGATATAAACAGAGCGGGATACGGGCTGAGCGATATATTGATATTTATATCTATATCGAGATATAAGCAGAGCGGCATACGGGCTGAGCGATATATTGATATTTATATCTATATCGGGATATAAACAGAGCGGCATACGGGCTGAGCGATATATCGATATTTATATCTATATCGAGATATAAACAGAGCGGCATACGGGCTGAGCGATATATCCATATTTATATCTATATCGGGATATAAACAGAGCGGGATACGGGCTGAGCGATATATCCATATTTATATCTATATCTGATATAAACAGAGCGGGATACGGGCTGAGCGATATATCCATATTTATATCTATATCGGGATATAAACAGAGCGGGATACGGGCTGAGCGATATATCCATATTTATATCTATATCAGTTCTGCTGTAATGTCTTGTTCCAGACACCCTGGAGTCTCCGCAGGTTAGAGTTGGTGTGTGTGTGTGTGTGTGTGTGTGTGTGTGTGTGTGTGTGTGTGTGTGTGTGTGAAACTGGACAAGGCCATACAGTGACAGGATAGTTTCAGCCACACTGCAGGCTCTGCTTCACATGACCGCTGTCAGCAGCTGTCCAAACTGCACCTCAGTGTGGCCCTCAGGCTACACCAGCGGGCCCCCGCCTTTATTTCTCTTTCTCACAGGAAGTCAAACACAGGAAGCCAGCCAAGTGGTGGTTGAGCCAATCACATGATTATTTGCTCTCAGGTTTGATGCTGTTGTTTTAAGAGGCCTGCTGGTCTTAATGTGGACGCTCACACACACACCGCACCGAGGGGGCTGCTCTGCGGTCATACCGCCTCAGCCAGTGTACACCAATAAACCATAACATTTCTACTCACTGTCCACTCTACCAGCTCCTCTGACCATACAGGAGAACTTCTAGTTCATCTGTTTCTCTGCAGACTTTATTCTCCTCCTTCTTCAATGATCAGGACCCCACAGGACCACCACAGAGCAGATATTATGTGGGTGGTGGGTCATTCTCAGCACTGCAGTCACACTGACATGGTGGTGGTGTGTGAGTGTGTGTTGCTGGTACGAGTGGATCAGACACAGCAGTGCTGCTGGAGTGTTTAAACACCGTGTCTGGTTTTCACCAAAGTGGAACAGGTTCCGTTCCGATTTGCAAACCTCTGTTGGTGACATATTCTGTGACGTATCCTGGGTTCCACTAAAGCCAGTGTAAACATGGGGAGGTTCGCTAAAGAACACCAAGGTTCTTGTAAGTCTGAACGGAATTCTGCTGTCCTCTGGGTCCTGTGTGAACCTTGAGCGCCCAGTGCTCACGTTGTCCTTTGTTGGAGCGCTGTTGGCATGTGCTGACCACTGCATGCCCAAAACCCCAGACTAGGCCTGGCGTTTTTGTAATGGTGGTCACATTAGGAATGGATGTATTGCTGAAGCGGTGGTGTGTAGTATTTATTCCGTCTGCCCCTGTGGGGTTTACTGCCCGTTTTATTGCTGTTACCGGTGTAGTTGTAGTGGATGACGGTGCAGATTGCACTGTAATTCCTCTGTCAAGCAGCTGCCAGTGCCACTGCTGGATCAGCAGCCCGGAGCAACTAATTGATTGAAGAGAGAAGCCAAGCTGATGATGGCCTCTGGCATGGGCTGTACACACACACACACACACACACACACACACACACACACACAGAGGGAACGGGGTGGTCAGAGGATGAGAGTTATTAGCAAGCAAACCCACACATGGTCAACCGTTGGTAGTACGGGTCATTCTCAGCACTGCAGTCACACTGACATGGTGGTGGTGTGTTAGTGTGTGTTGAGCTGGTACGAGTGGATCAGACGCAGCAGTGCTGCTGGAGTGTTTAAACACTGTGTCCACTCACTGTCCCCTCTGTGAGACACTCCTACCTAGTTGCTAGGTATGGTCAGGAACTGGAACGCGCTGTCGTATCCCAGACGTGCTCAGTGGGTGAGCTTCCCTCAGACGGTTTCTGACATTGTGCAGAACCCGTTTGGTTAACCGGTTGTTGCAGCAGCTGTCCGGGTGTCTGGTCTCAGACGATCACGGGGGTGAAGATGCTGGATGTGGATGTCCTGGGGTGGTGTGGTTCCACGTGGTGTGTGATTGTGAGGCCGGTTGGATTCTCTGACATGCCTTTGGAGACGGCCTTTCGGTGGTCTTTCAGTGGTCCTGCAGGCGTAGACGTGTTCGTGTTAAGTCTTTTAGAAGCTTTTTGGTTTGAGATCCCAGCAGCAGTAAATAAAGATCTGTGCAACATAAACCATAACGTCCATCCAAACTTGTGGCCTGCTGTAACCGCTCTTAATCAGACCCAGCTGGAGATGTGAACAGAGCGGAGCTGGGTGGGGTTTGAATATTTCTCAATAACTGTCCTCTCAAGCTACATCTGTCCACGGAGTCCCCCTCCTGGATTCCCCAAAACAGAAGTACCAGCTTCCTCCTTTTCCTTCTGGTCAGGGCTTCTTGGAAGGGAAGTAGAAGCAGAACTGTGAGACACAGGCTTCATCGATCTGCAAAACTAAGATCTAGATACCAGCTACCAGTTCAGAGGTTCTTCACATGCACACATTTGGTTCACAGACATGGTTCTTTGGGGAATCAAAAGTGGTTCTCCTATGGCCCAGGTCTTCAGATCTGGACCTTGAATTCAGTTTCCAGGTCTAGATTTGTTCTCACTGTGATGGTGACTAACATGAATTTTAACGTCTAGAACTGGAAGGTGGACTCAGGGTCTAGATTGGAAGACTGTCTTCGGCATCGATCGGGACTAATTTCAGACCAGTTTGATCTTTATAGGAGGAAACCCGTACTGTCAAAAAAATAAAGCAAAACATCAGGACAAGACTAAAGTTCTCCAGAGAACATCTACACAAAGAGCAGGACTTCTGGAACAATGTGCTTTGGACAGATGAATCCAAAGCTGAATTATTTGGACACAGCATTTGAGCAGAAGAAGCTCATAGCAGCTGTGAAGCATGGTGGTGGGAGTGTGATGGTTTGGAGCTGCTCTGCTGCAGCAGGGTGTGGAGATCTCTCCATCATAGAGACCACTATGAGATCTTAGAACGTAAGAGCGTCTGTACAAAGACTGACGCTGAAACATCACAGAGCTGAAAGAATTCCACATGGAGGAATCGGAATGTCGTTCTTCCAGTCGATTTAAGAGACGGTAGATGGTTCTAGAAACATCTCACTGACATTATTTCAGCCAGAGGAGGAAATGGTGGGATTTGTGTAACAGGTTGTTTCTTCTTTTATTGGGGTGTTATTTATCCCTCCCTAAAAACAGCTAAGCACTAATTGAACCCTCCCTCCGAGGAGAACGTGTGGTGGTGGTGGTGGTGGTGGGGTCTCCAGGCATGCCAGGACTTAAATGTCTCGGGCTGCGTTTAGTGTGAACTCTCCCACAGTGCTTCATGATCCGGAGTCCTGGATCGGGTTCAATTTAGTGACTCATTGGCTCCCATTGTGTTAAAATACCATGTTGGTTCGGAGCTGCGGGTTGGAGAGAAAGAGAGAGCAGGGAGGGAGGGAGAGAGAGAGAGAGAGAGAGAGAGAGGGTAATTAGAAACTGCTGTTGGGTAGGGATGTCCTGTTTTGGGTGTAGATGGTGGGGTGCTCCCTGCTGCATGGAACATGAAAGAGCCTCCAGTGATTTACTGAGGTTTAAGAATGTTCTGCAACATGTGGACGCAAATGTGCAGCGAGGCTTTTTCATTAGCTGAATTTTTGTTATCGTAACCATATGAGTTTTGTTTATGGCTGTTTTTTTTCTTTCCAGAGGCCAACTTTATTCTTTTTTAAAGCAATATTATTACATTATTATACAGATGAAAGAGAATCAATATAAAATATAATATAAAATAGTTCTGACACATCTCAAAACATTAGAACGTGACAGGTTTTTTCATTCAAAAATTATTTTCATTGATATATTTCAAGCTTTTCATTTTAAAGTTGATACTGTGACGTGTGTGTGTGTGTGTGTGTGTGTGTGTGTGTGTGTGTGTGTGTGTGTGTGTGTGTGTGTGTGTGTGTATAACATATATAATATGTATGATTAGTGCATATTCTAATTTTTTAAATGTCGATACATCTTTTCATTTTATATATATTTTTTATATGTAAACTTTCCACCCATTCTGGGGTAAAAGTCACCGGAATGACAGTGAACTGAGCCCAACATTAAAGGAATGCGAGCAGCTCCGCCCACCTACAGCTAAACTACAATACCCATAATGCACTGCATTTCAAACCCTGAGCCCCTTACACTCCCAGCACTCTAGATATGAAGGTGACTCTACCGCACAGTTGTGTCCAGAATGCCCTGACCGGTGAGCCCGGGGGTCTCTGGCCTTCAAGTTTGATGGGACGTTACCATAGCGATGGATTTTAATCTCATTTCTTTGTGTCAGGAACCATAAATGTCGCAGATCAGCTTTAATTACCGAGATCAGTCGATGAATCGACTCATTGATAAAATAGTCAATCGTTCGTGGCAGCCATAGCAACAGCACATCAAACACTGATGAAGAACCCCAGGTTCTTTCCACTTCACAGCTGTATGTTGGACTTTGTGATGTTTCTAAAGCTGCCACAAACATCTGGAGAGAGCTTCCTGCTGAGACCTGGTTGGGAATTTCAGTAGAGCACCGGCTCATTGGAGGAGCAGCGCGATCATCAGCTCTGCCCTCCGGCCTCGGCCCAGGAATGCGTGTATCACCTGTCAGCAGGAGTATGCGGATCAACAACGCTCCACCTTGGAAACTTGAACAAGGCACAGGTCACGAGGGACGTGCTGAGTGTTCTCAGCCTGATCCGTTTCTGAATGCTCCCAGTGTCCTCTTTCCACTGTCTTGGGTTTGCATTCGGAATGAGTGAGGGCATTCAGCAGGTCTAGTCAGTGAAGGACATAACAGCCCTGTGTTTATACAAGACAGAAGACATAGAGGACATTTACATGGACCAGTGTGGTCATGACAACAGAGCTTTGACTTTGATACGACCACAGTATTCAATTCCACAAGTCTTCAGTGACAGAATGGCAATGACCACCTCCTTCTTTCTACATTAACTGTCCATTCTGTCCACTCCTCTGACCACACAGGAGCATTTTGTAGTTCTATAATTACAGACCCTGATCTTCTATGGTCCCCACAGAGACTGACGTGGTGGTGGTGTGTTAGTGTGTGTTGCTGGTACGAGTGGATCAGATACAGCAGTGCTGCTGGAGTGTTTAAACCCCTCCGTGTCACTGCTGGCCCGAGAACAGTCCACCAAACAGAAATGTCCAGCCGACAGCGTCCTGAGGGTAGCGTCCTGTGAGCACTGATGAAGAACAAGAGGACAACCAACACAAACTGTGCAGAAACAGACGAGCGTCTGTCTCTGACTTTACATCTACAAGGTGGGGACACTCGGTAGGAGTGTCTGATAGAGTGGACAGTGAGTGGACACAGTGGAAGCAGCACTGCTGGGTCTGATCCACTCGTACCTACGAATCACACACTAACTGTAGAACTAGAAAGTGCTCCTGTGTGGTAAGTGAAGCAGATGAATATCGTAAAAAGTAGGATCTTCGTCCTGAAAAAGCACTGAATCGTCTTCTCGTTGTACAACACTGCTGTCCACCGACATGGTTCATAGTATGAACATCTGCCTGTGTTCCTTGAACATCTGTCTTGTTTATGACCATAAAATAAACGTAATTCATTGCATCCCAGTGTTGGTCCTGAGTTCCTGCTTTAAAACATTTCAGTCACCACCAGAAAAGCTCTGACACAGGGTTGCTCTGAGAGTAAGGTTTAGAAACCTTGCTCTGATGCATTAATCTGTCCCTGCAGGCTCTCTCGGGGTCTCCTTGAAGCCATAAAGGACTTCCTCGTGCTGGTTTTCCTGGACTGTTTACAGTTGACTCGTGTTTCTTGGTGTGACATGAAGCTCCTGGATGTTCCTCTCACTCATGCTTTGCCTCTTCCTGCTCCTCAGGGGAGATTGTGGTGAACGAGGTGAACTTTGTGCGGAAGTGCATCGGGGCGGACAGCAGTCAGGATGACCTGTGGGGGAAGCTCATCTGCACCAACTTCAAAGTCTCCTTTGTTACCCATGATTCTCTGCCACAACAGGTAAGCTGGGGCGTTGTTAATGTCATGACATGTTGGATCACTGACTTGTGGGGACATTTGAAGGTTCCTGTATCTGTTATAAACGTAGAAAAAACATTGTGATCAGGTTGGTAAACCTAACCTATCACCAGCGTTTTATTATGTAAAATGAGGAGATGGTCTTCAGTCAGCGTTGAAGACGGCGAGTGACTCAGCTGTTCGGAACCCCTGGGGTTTGGACCCCCGACTTTGGTGCCGGAACAGAAAGTGTGTCTTGAGGAATGGTGGCTCCACATGACTCCGCCTACTCAGAGCGTACACCTGGTATACCTTGTCCTGTGCGTACAATAAAAAGGCAAGGACGGACTGAGTAACTCCATACCAGACGTCTTGACCACCCGACCCACATTACCACATATACATATCGCAATATCAGTTTTTCCCAGTATCGAGCAGCCCTGCTGTGGTGTAGGACACTACTTTCAGTTTTATATACTATTCAGTCTTTGTTGATGCCACAATGACAGTCCTACGTTCTCCGTCCAGTTTGTGTTTCCCTGCTGGAACTGAGCTCAAGTTACTCAAAGTCTTTCAGTGGCGCTGCCTCCGCTGAGGGCCGTGAGGCGGATTTATGGTGTGTTTTGGAGTGTGAGTGGGCGGGGCCGTTGCATAACTTCGGAGGATTTTTTTTTTCTTTGCTCTCACTATAAGACAGTTAATCCCAATCAAAATATGACACACTGAGAGGCTTTTGAGAGGTTCTGTTCTTGACTTGACTCGGAGGATGTCTTGTTTTCTGTGAATCATTGAAAGAGTTGGAGGAATCTTTCAGAAAGGAGAGAATAATTAACTGTGGTTGATCTACCGCTGAACTTTGACAGCGAGAAATCCGTCACACAGCACCTTATTTACTGATTTACGTTTATATTTAAGGAAGTTTGCAGATGATCTGATCCAGAGTGACTTGAGGTGCTTTGCTGGTCACTCAGTAAATATCCTTAGTTAGTCATTAGAGACTCAAATCCAGAGGTTCCTCAAGCTTAGATGCTGCCAGACATTAAGGTCAGGTTGGAGATCTCCATTCCAACCAGATTCAGTATAATTATGATCCTTTAATGAGTTAAATGCTTTGAAAGAGATGGTCTTCAGTCGATGTTCGGACCGCCAGGGGAAGTTCGGTCCCCCACTTTGGTCTGGATGGTTGGACGGAGGGACGGTGGGTCAAGTCGAGCTGTACCTGATGCCTGAAGGGCTAATGGTACAGATCGTCACTTGAGATTGACAGTTGCCATCAAGCATGAAGATGCTGGTCCAGTTTTGGCTTTGCAGGCCTGCGTCAGGGTTCTGAACCTGATGTTCTGCTACAGGAATCCAGCGAAGCAGCAGAGGAGATACATGACTGAACTTGGGAACATTGAAGACGAGATGTTCTGCTGCATTCTGGATCAGCTGAAGGGTCTGATGGTTCTCAGAGTAAGGTAGCTAGAAGGGAGTTGCACTAGTCAAATCTTGAAATGCCGAGAGACTGAAGAGCAGCTGAACTCCTCTCTACACAAACATGTAAATGAGACATCTGCATGAACATCTGTTGGTCATCCACAACCACACCATGGATTCATGCTTCTGGCGATGGAGTGACCAGCGACTAGTCACATGAGATGAGCCTGATCTGATTCAGCTGACAGTGATGGTTCAATAGTGAGGGCTTGGTTAACTTATGAGCTTATTTACTGTAAATGATTGATATTATTTTGGTATTTCTGAAGAAATGTGTTACTTTTTGCATTTTTTGAAGACTGTTCCTATTGTTATGGCCCATTTTATTTCATTTTCATGTTATGAATTTTAGTTTGTCGTTTCTGTGTCCATGGTAGACACGGTAAACAATAAATGGGTCTAATGAGCTGAAACGTTCTTCTGTTCAGAGGTTCCAGTGTGTCCACCGACTGCTGGGAGAGCATGACGTCCCCCTGGCGTGTGTGGAGCAGGTTGTGACTGGTAAGATATCAGCAAACGTGACCCTGCTTGAGACCATTACTGCTCCAGTTTGGAGTTTGAGCATCTATTTTTATTTACTCCTAATATTTCATTCCTGTTTACACTTTGCACTGATTGTGTGGATCAGGGGCAGCTGGAGAGCTTAGACACTGTGTCCACTCTCTGTCCTCTCTATCAGACCGAGTGTCTCCACCTTGTAGATGTAAAGTCAGAGACAGAAGCTCATCTGTTTCTGCACAGTGTTGGTCGTCCAGTGCTTTACATTCAATTCTATTTTTGTACATAAACATAAAATGATCTTGTCAGCCAGTCATGTGCCGACAGTGTCGGTGCACAATGTCATGGAGGTAGAGGACGGCAACTTCTGGTAAGGTTCACATCAACCATCCAGGTGGATGGGACATTCCATTCCATTCTCTTCCTGAACCGTGCAGACGTCTGGCCTTCCTTGATCCGCAGTGACACCCGTGTACCAGTAATATATTATAGGAGGCATTACCATCCACAGTGGTCAGTGCAGTGTCCTCTGCTTAATGATTGTGATTGGTGGTGTCGGGCTAGAATTGTCTGTACATACGAAACGAGCAACTGGCCGAAAGAGCATCCACTTTCAATCGAGGTGCCCCACACACGTGTCCTGCAGGTTATTTCAGCGCGTGAGGTCAGTAACTGGACCGCAGAGGAAATTGATTCAGGCTGATGGTAGTGGACAGACCTAACGAAGCCCAGTCAACAAGACCCTGTACAGGCTGGTGGTGGTCCCGCACTGGTGTGGAGTGTACTCTCATTGCATCAGTTGGGTCCACTGGTCCACCTAAACATGTCAGTGACTCCTGTCCCTACTGAATCGATTCGATTCCAATTCACAACGTCCCAATTCGATTCCTGATTCAGTTTTATATGTTCCAATAGGCTCTCGCATGGCTCTTTGGCTTCGCTCCAGATGTCCCTTTATCTTTAAGTGTGTGGAGCGTTTCACGTGAGGAGCGTGAGGAGCGAGGGCAGACTCGCTGTGTGTAGAGTCTGTCTGAGGGTGATCCAGCTTACTGTTGTCACACATTCATCCTTCATCTCCACACACTGGACTTTCCAGAGCGTCTGAGATCACGGAGGACGGTTGTGTTTAGGTTCTTGTCTGCTTTCTCTCTCGCTCTCCTCCTCTCCTCAGTTTTACAGATGAGCCTGTTCTGTTGGTGAACGAATGTAACCCATCCTGCTCTTTTTTTGTTCAGCTGTATTGACTGGAGCGCAGAGCAGCAGAACCTGTTTGGGTGGCTGGCTGTCCCTCCCCCCGTCAGCGGGGCTGTTTTTAGCCAAGCTGCAGATGAGATCATTGGGCCAGACTGTGGCCCAGCACTGCAAAGCCTGGCTGGGATTAAGCCTGTTTGTGTTAGATCATTGCCTCCCCACTTTGCTGACTTTGCCCCCCCAAGGCTCGAAGCCTTGTGTAGAACTGACAGAGCGTGAAGTGTGTGTGTGTGTGTGTCATACATTTTCAGGACAGAAATGTCAAACATCCATGGATATCCAGGTGGACCAGCGCCAAATAGTTCCTGTGTATGAAGGGTTTTTGTAAGAGTACAGACTGTAGTTCATCTGTTTCTCTGCAGACTTCATTCTCCTCCTTTCACCCTGATCTTCAGTAATCAGGACCCCACAGGACCACCACAGAGCAGATATTATGTGGGTATGGGCATTTGTTTATGGATCGTCCCACCCTTCAACAAAAGAGCCAATCAGCTTGGTGCTTTGGCCACAACCGTGGACAAAGTCCCACCTTTCAACAAAAGCACCCAATCAGTTTGCAGTGTCAGTCATAGTCAGTCTATGATCCAACTCTTACCTCTGACCACAAGCTTGGGGTACTGACCAAAAGAACGCGATCTCCTGTTCAAACAGCTGAAAAGAGCTTTCTCGGCAGGGTCGCTGGACCCTCCCTTAGAGATAGACTGAAGAGTGGTCATCCGGAAGGGGCTCGGAGCCAGCTGTGGTGGTTGAGGTTCTGGTTCGGGTGCCTCCTGGACACCTCCCTTGTGAGTCGTTCCGCACGTGCGATCTGAAGGAGGCCGCAGAGAAGACGCAGGACACACTGAAGAGAGTATATATCTCTTGTGTCTCTTGGAATCCTCCTGGAAGAGTTGGAGGAGGTGTTTGGGGAGGCTGACTTCTGGCCCCCTTTGCTAAGGCTCCTGCCCCCATGACACGGATCCCGGATAAGCGGCAGATGATGGCTTGTGACATCAGGTGCAAAAGTGCTGTCCAGACCCCTGGACATTGATGGCTGGATCAAGTTGGCAACCTCGCAGTGATTAGGCCAGTGACCGGAAAGAACCGGCTAAGAAAATGCATTGATACAGATGGTCAAATGTCATTTTGTGGGTTGTGACATCATTATGTATTGTGCCATATTTATTGTGTCACCTTCATGTAGGGGACATTTACTTGTCCCCGACAGGGTTTCTCCACTGCTCCACTGTCCATTTCACCGTCAGACTGCAGGTTAATGTAGCAGAGTGAGAGTTAAAAAGTGAGACTCAGAGGATCTGTTTGGGTCGTAGTTCAGTTTCTCAGCCAGAAGTGCTCAGCGAATATCCTCGTCTCAAAAGCGTTGTTGAGAGAACTTCCACTTTATTAAGCTTTCTGTTTCTGCATTTCACCAATGCACAGCTGAAACCACCATTTTTACTCACTGGTTCTGGTTTTAAAGTTCTCCATTTCAGTGATACGGTGAGGAAGTGTGCAGAATATGAGCGAGAGGTTGTCAGAGATGATTCTTCTCTCTTCTATGTTGGCCTTCAGCCCACGTTACAACCCTGACAGTCCAGGTATCTGCAGGGTCACTGTCCCGCTGATATTAGAGGAATATCTTAGTCCAATCCGAGTCTTCTAATGCTGATCCATTAAAATACGCCTGATCACCCTGACGTGCTGGAGTGTTTAAACACTGTCCACTCACTGTCCTCTCTGTTAGACACTCCTACCTAGTGTCTCCACCTTGTAGATGTAAAGTCAGACACAGATTACAAATACAAGCATGTTGGGTTTCTTAGCTGGAACCCTGAACCCAAGCTGAAAGAACCATTGGAAGCTGAAAGAGAGCTTAGGAAGTCTCTTTGTGTAGGTCCCATGATATTTGAGGATGGTTGAAGACTTCTTCACGCATCCTGTGGTCTGCTGTTGGGCTGATCTTGCTTGGAGGCTCTGATCTGGTCGTGTTGGAAGTGGTTTTAAATGTTCTCCTCATTCGCCAGTGGAACGACTGCTTTCGAACTGCTCTGAGATCTTTTTAAATCCCTTCTCAGACTCCCCTGCATCTGCAACCTTCTTTCTGAAGACCTCAGAGAGCTCTTTGGATCTGACCGTGCTGATCCCACTCACTTCAACACTCAAGAACAAACCAAACTAATGTCTGAGGTTTCATCTCTAACAACAGTCCACCAGTGGTTGACCAGTATGGTCATCCTGAGGTGTACTTGTGGTGATGCCTGCTTTGAAAAAGTCTTAGAAAAGGGAAGAGATACCAGATAAATAGCAAAATAGCTCCTCATCGCTTCTCTTAAATGCACTTGCTCTTTGACCCAGTGTTGTAATCATGGTCCAGCAGCTTCCATATTAAAGCTGATATTTGAAGGACATTATTCATAAGCTTGTTTATGGACAGTATTGCAGATCTAGTGCTGTGACAAAGTGTGTGTGGTCTTCAGTAAATAATGGAATGATGGTTTAAATGTGTGTGTGTGTGTGTGTGTGTGTGTGTGTGTGTGTGTGTGTGTGTGTGTGTGTGTGTGTGTGTTCCTCTTTGCAGTGAATGATGCCAAGGGTAAGCAGAAGGTCCTGGGCTGCAATAAGAAGCTGAAGTTCAACCCCACTGAATTAATACTGTACTGCAAGGACTTCCGGATCGTCCGCTTCCGTTTTGATGAGGCTGGGCCCGAGAGTGCAAAGAAGGTACACACACACAGACACACACACACACACACACACACACACACACACACACACACACACACACACTTGTAGTCCTAGTCGATGGACAGTTTCATGTTCCTGAGCGTGCGCAGCGTTTGTACACACGTCATTTTTGACCCGTCACACACACACACACACACACACACACACACACACACACTTGTAGTCCTAGTCGATGGACAGTTTCATGTTCTTGAGCGTGCGCAGCGTTTGTACACACGTCATTTTTGACCCGTCACACACACACACACACACACACACACACACACACACACACACACACACACACAGCATTCCTCTAAGTTGGGATTAGCCTGTAAGAGGATTCGGAGCTCAGCTGACGTGTTTTTGTCTGTAGTCGGGGACTTCTCTGGGTCAAACCGAAGGGAAATCTCCGTCAGAACCTTTCTCGGTTCTGTTTGAGCTGAAAGGTTTGTTTACAGTAAATGTGTCCACAGTAAATATTTATAGATCTGAAGATTGCTTTTATGGTGACCCAGAGCAGCCAATCAGAGCAGCTCTGTAACCTTCATTTGAACCGGCTCTCTGAGCTTTGCTGGGATGCTGTGAAAGGGCAGTTTTCTCCTCCTCTGGAGAGACTATGGGATGGAGTGGATTACGGATAGGCAGCTCACCCGGGCACCCTTCCTTTCATCCTCCAGCTTGCCAACGGGGAGTTTTGTAGTGGAGCTGGAATTAGCCCTGTCTGTCCAGGAGGAAGTGTGGGGGACCAGTTTTTCCCTGCTCCACCCAACTGACCGGGACGCAAATGTTCTTTCTGTAACGGAGGAAAGTCCAGATCTTGAGCTGTTTGATTTTGAGGAACATCAATAAAACCTTGCATATTTCATTGGTGTTGGTTTATTGTAGATAACAAATTTGCTTCTGATGAAATAAAATAATGAGATTAGGACCTGATATGATGTAACACCTTTGACCTTTCAATGCACGGACTTCACATGACCTCTGAAGGTGTTTTGCATCACAAAAAGAGGAGTGTTGCTGAGTCACTGTAGTCTTGTTTGTCCCCCCTCCTTCTCTGCTGTGGTGTCTAGAGAACCGGAGGTGCGTGAACTTGTTTTATCGTCTCTTTATTCTTTATCTCTGACTGTTCTCACCTTCGGATCCTTGTTGGACGACGACAGTGTCTGTGGTTTTGTGTGTGGAAACGGTTTGACTGATCATATTTTCTGCTTAATTAAGACACTACAGACCGTACGTCCACGGGGTTTATATGTCTTATGAGGTTGGAATGTGAAAGCAGCCTCTTATATCCTCCATCCTCTTCTTTCCTGCGCTGGTGCTTCCTCTGATCTGTCATATCAATTATTTTCCTGGAGCTTTCCTAGAAAATCGACTTAAATGGAAACCGTTTGGTCCACTGAAATATATCTGACCACATGTTTCCACCCGAGCTTTTTCTGATTCAGATGGTCCCGTGTGCCGAGCTGAGGAATGTCTCTGCCGTTATGTGTCTAACAGAGCGGGGACGAGCGCGAGGGCTTTGTGCTGAAAGTTGTGCTCGCGCGGGATTGACCGCCTCTCTCTGACTCACGGCGACCCTGTAGACCTATCCTGTTGCTGCACAACAGCTGCCGTTGCTCGGAGACGCAAGGCGGTTGTGTAAAATTAACTGTACCGCCTGACTCACTGGCCGTCAGAAGAGAGTAACACGCTCCGGCAGAACGGTCTCTGATTGGCTCACGACTTCATCGTGAGTCAGGGCAGGGATGAAAGAGTTCCGCAGTATGTGAGGAATGGTTATTAGTCATCGGGGAGGACATGAGGCACTAGCTTTTTCGAAGGCAGGGTTTGGAGGATTGTTTACATGTTCTCAGGGCAGGAAAAAAAGGACGTGTTTCCCTTGGCGGTGGGAAAAACAGCAGGGCAGCTGTGCCTCATGGGCCGTGTGGAGGAAAGCAGTCAGTGCCAGTTATTAATGGAGTAAAACTGCAGCTTATCATTATTAATACAGTCAGCTTTCAAACACCAGAATAAAGAGAAATAGAGTTAATTACAGGTAGACGCTCTCACTGACTGTTTATCTGGGTTTATTCTAATGTTATATAGAGTTAATTACAGGTAGACGCTGTCACTGACGCTGACTTTACGTTTATTTGGGTTTATTCTAATATTATATAGAGTTAATTACAGGTAGACGCTCTCACTGACCGCTGACTTTGTGTATTTGGGTTTATTTTAATGTTATATAGAGTTAATTAGAGGTAGACGCTCTCACTGACACTGACTTTACGTTTATTTGGGTTTATTCTAATATTATATAGAGTTAATTACAGGTAGATGCTCTCACTGACTGCTGACTTTGTGTATTTGGGTTTATTTTAATGTTATATAGAGTTAATTACAGGTAGATTATTTTATTTGGGTTGATTCTAATGTTCTAAGTCGTATAGACTGAAGCGCTCACTCAGAGCTGAGTTTTTGGTGCTCGGTGTTGTGAGTGTATATAGTCTGAGTGTATATAGTCTGAGTGTATATAGTCGGATGTTATTGATGTATTTATTCAGTGGTAAACAGTGGTCGTGTGGAATAGAGCTGTGGAGCTGCAGTTTCTCGGCTGACACTGAGAGCGGGAGCACAGCAACAAGTGTGGAGGAGAGAAGAGAAGAGGATAAAAAAGCGGGCAGAGAGAAGAAAGCTGGCACAGTTGGAGTGACAGAATTGGAGAGACGAGTCTGCCAGCTCCTGAGAAACGTGTGAAGGGAGGAGGAGGGAGAACAGCATGGAAACAAGAAGAACAAAAAGGCCATTGAGAAGGGTGCTCGCTTTCTGATCGCTCAGCAAACACAGACGCGTTTGTCCTGCAGTTCCGCTCCACAATTCCTCTGAAGCCCACGGTGCAGAATGCTGATCTGTGGAGCCTACGTGAAGGGCAAGCAGAATGGAACCTGCTGGTAGACACACACACACACACACACACACACACACACACACACACACACACACACACACACATGAACATAAAAACACGTATAAACACACTCGCGCGCACACACACAGATCTCGGCAGAGTGTGTGGAGCACACCCAACACATTGGAGTGATTAGTCGGCAGGGCCAACGAAGCTCTCCCTCTTCTCACACTGAAGTTTATCAGCACAGTCACACGGTGTGACTTATTTTAAGTGCTTTTAAAGCAAAAATCAAGCAAAAATACATTAAATGACGTTTAAAATTAAATGTAATAAAATTTAAAGACTCTGCCTTCGACCCTGTGGCCTCACCTTCAATCCTATCAGCTCCTCTGACCGTACAGAAGCACTTTGTAGTTCTGTAATTACAGACTGTCCATCTGTGGACAGCGTCCTGTGAGCACTGATGAAGGACTAGAGGACGACCAACACAAACTGTGCAGAAACAGACGAGCTTCTGTCTCTGACTTTACATCTACAAGGTGGAGACACTCGGTAGGAGTGTCTGATAGAGTGGACAGTGAGTGGACAGTGAGTGAAGCTGGAAACGACAGACCTCATGCAGTGGTATCGACGACAAGCATTTATTGTTTGAATTGAATTGTTTTAGAAATCAGAAAGATGAAGGTATTGGTCAGCATATTGATTATATCGACCAATCACGGCATCTCTAATATTTACAGTATATGAAAGCACCAATAAGATTACGCATATTTATCATCACATCCACTGAGAATGACCACCACTACATATAAGACCTGCTTTGTGGTGGTCCGTGAGAGGAGCCTTGAAAAGCATGCAGAGGAAAGTGTGTGTGTGTGTGTGTGTGTGTGTGTGTGTGTGTGTGTGTGTGTGTGTGTGTGTGTGTGTGTGTGTATGTGTGTTTTACATATGCCTGTATGAATATCTTTGTAGGTGGTCACACCTGTCTGAGCTGTAGTTATTATTTTGAGTGTGTGTGTGTGTGTGTGTGTGTGTGTGTGTGTGTGTGTGTGTGTGTGTGTGTGTGTGCTGCAGTAGAGTGAGGCTGTAGGATTTAATCATGCCTCCGCTGTCTACTGAAGGCGGCAATTACTGCAGCTAAACAGGAGCTCCATGTTTTTCTCCTTTAGACAGATGGATCAGCCAGACTGTAATAGTGTATTATACTAAAGGAAATTATAGGTTGCTCAGTAAATGGATGACACACACACACACACACACACACACACACACACACACACACACACACACACACACACACACACGTTCGCCTCTGTCCGAGACTGAATGGCCTATATTGTGTGATTTTTGTATCTTTGCCCTGCACATGCCATTCACTGCCACTCTGTCCAGTGTGAGGAACAGCACTGCCTTCCGTCAGCTACAGCCACCTCTACTGTCTGCGTTCGGGAGACACCCGTACGGGAAACAGCGTATGAGCTGCTTTGAAGGGTGCCTGATGTGTTCAATTCCATCAGCAGCACACCTGATCTAACACCACTAAGCGCCGGTTTACCAAAGCAGATTTACTCCCACAAAGAGAACTTTGGAGATGTTCAATGGACACAGTGATGGAAAAGCCAGCACTTTCAGGAATGTTATTATGTTTATTCTAATATTAGAATATTGGTGTGAGGAGCTTTTTATTTGGGCAGTATTTTGAATAACGTATTATAAATGATTTTATTATGAAACAGCTCAACACTAAGTCTATACCACTCTTCACCTTCAGGGAAATTCCTCACGGCTGCTGGCTGTTCGTCTGGAGGCCACCAGAGGACGCTCTAAACACCGCCTCTGTACTGCTCCAGAAATAACCTATAAATTAACGCTATTTTAAGAGCATTTATGGCGATGATAAAAGCATAATAACAAGTTGCTTTTAAACACAGTCCTGACGTAGTCGCGTTCCCTTGTGGAAGTTCTGCTCCACGGTGTGGAGTTAAAGGCAAGCTGTCGGGGCACGGGAATGCTTTACCTGTGAATGGAGGAACCGTCTGCACTGGTTTCCTACACTGCAGACTATGTCCCGACAGATAGCAGACGGTAGAACAGAACAGAACAATGGGTAATATCACGGTCCGTAAAAAAGTCTGGAGGTCCTTAAAGAGGAAAAGAAAACAGCTCTTTAAAAAGCGTGTTCTAGCTGTTCCACATCCAGCTGCCAGATGTTTCACTCAGCCAGTCTGTCATTACTGGACGTCTCCGTTCCATTACACTCCCCAGTACTGCCATACAGACTGCATCTCTTATCTGCTCTGCTCTCTTCATTCCTCCGTTGTTTACTGGTGTGAACGGAGCCCAGTGGAACAAAAGGCTTTTAGCTTTGATGTTTTAAAGTTCTGCCCCGGGCTTCCAACAGCAGAAGCTCAGCTGTGCACTTTCAGCTGTGACTCTTAATGTCCAGAGTTGGAAGCAGTTGCTGGTTTGGTAGTAGCAGGAATATACCGCGTGTCGTAATACCCAACCCGGTTAGGACGCCCCCCATCCACCTCAAATATACGATGCCCTCGACACTAGGATGGCAAAGACGAGCACCTGGCTCCTCCCCATACATCGACTTCCTTCCAAATGTCTTTAAAATAAACTGTGTCCTGTTGATTCACCCGTTTCTGGTCATGTGACTTTCCTGTGCCGCAGGTGTGCCTTGCCATTGCCCACTACTCCCACCCAGCCGACTCCCAGCTACTGTTCGGATTTGAGTACGTTGGCACTCGCTTCTATGGTTCCTCAGGTAAACACACACACACACACACACACACACACACACACACACACACACACACACACACACACAATAATATATCAAGATTTTAAAGCTCATAGAGCCATAACATAATGACCACCTCCTCATTTCTCCTCTCTCTGTCCATCCAATCAGCTCCTCTGACCACACAGCAGCTCTTTGTGGTTCTATAATTCCAGACTGTAGTTCATCTGTTTCTCTGCAGACTTTATTCTCCTCCTTTCACCCTGATCTTCAATGATCAGGACCCCACAGGACCACTACAGAGCAGCTATTATTAGTATTAATATTACTCCACCTTGTAGATGTAAAGTCAGAGACAGAAGCTCGTCTGTTTCTGCACTGTTTGTGTTGGTCGTCCTCTAGTCCTTCATCAGTGCTCACAGGACGCTGCCCACAGGACGCTGCCCACAGGACACTGTCGGCTGTACATTTCTGGTTGGTGGACTGTTCTCGGTTCTCCTGTGTGGTAAGAGGAACTGATAAAATGGACACTGAGAATTGAAACAGGAGGTGGTCATCATGTTATTCCAAGCATGTAGAGATGTCCAGTAACCTTGAAAAGAAATATGTGTCTTGTGACCATTGATCTAGACCTTCACCTGTCAGTAGATAATGATAAACCAGGTTTATGGGTTTGATGTTTATATGTCTCACCTGATTGTGTGTGTGTGTGTGTGTGTGTGTGTGTGTGTGTGTGTGTGTGTGTGTGTGTGTGTGTGTGTGTGTGTGTGTGTGGACAGGTGAGAGGGTTAATGGAGTGGATCCTGGAGGGGGGCTGCAGACACCCCTGTTCGACTGCTCGTCTGACTGGGACCGAGAGATCAAACGCACAGGAGCCTCAGAATGGAGGGTGTGCTCCATCAATGAGGACTATCTGGTCTCTCCCAGGTGTGTGTTTGTGTTTGTGTGTGTGTGTGTGTGTGTGTGTGTGTGTATTCTGAACAGTGTTGTGGATTACCAGAAGCTGGAGAATTGATTAGTGTAGCTCAGTCCAGCAGTGACTCTGAGGGGTTTAAACACTCCAGCAGCACTGCTGTGTCTGATCAACTCGTACCAGCAACACACACTAACACACCACCACCATGTCAGTGTGACTGCAGTGCTGAGAATGACCCACCACACACATCATATCTGCTCTGTGGTGGTCCTGTGGGGTCCTGATCATTGAAGATCAGGGTGAAAGGAGGAGAATAAAGTATCAGAGAAACAGATGAACCACAGTCTGAATTATAGAACCACAAAGAGCTCCTGTGTGATCAGAGTTTGTTATTTATATGATGTGAAATTATGATTTAAACATTTTCCTCATTATTTGCTGAATGTTTTAACTTTTTGTCAGTAAATATTGTGAAAAATAAAAATGATAAAACATAGATTTAGTTGTTTGCATTGAATCACGAGGTCACACACTTCTGTCTCTTGTTTGTGTTTTGGTGGCTGCTGTTAGACTTTATAAAGAGCCTCGTGTTTTGTTCCCCAGTCTCCCGGAGTTCTTTGTGGTTCCCTCCTCTCTGGCGGATCAGGACCTGAAACAGTACGCCTGTTACTTTAAAGCTCAGCGCATTCCGGTGAGTTCTTCATGCATCCAGCCTCCAAGAGAGTCATAAATCAGATCCACGCACTCGCTCTCTGTGCTGCTGGTCCTGCTTATCAATTAATGTCATGGTTAAGGAGCGAGACAAAGGGTCTCGCTGTGCAGCACTGCATTAAAACCTCACCTGGGGAGCAGGTTGTTGTATAATTTAGGGATAAACTGATATACAGGATGTCCACACGCCAGATTTGAGCTCTATGGACAGAGGAATGTGGGGTTTGCACCATTGAAAATGTGTTTATTTGTATGTCTGTGCAGTTGTGGTGCTGGAATCACCCCAATGGGAGCGCCCTGGTCCGCATGTCTGGCATCCCTGATCCACAGCAGCAGAGGAAGCTAGACCAAAGGTATGGACACAGAATGGACACATGGAGTCCTTTTACTCTCAGCTCTGCATCTTGGCAAAGTCCCATCCTGCACATTCTGCTCGGCTCTCTGGTTGTCTAATTAAAGCCCAGTAGAACCAAAACGAGTTTGTTAGAAGAGCCAAAACCAGTCCACTAGTTAAACCCCGGACCAAACAGTAAAACCCGATTCAATGTAATATGGTGTTGTTGATACTGGAGAGCAGCTCATCACCTTATCTGCTAGTTATGGAACCAGGCCTCGTGAAGCAGATGGGCACTCGTACTGGGCTTAAAGCTCATGCTAGCCAACCGTTTTAAGGCCCATGTAATCTTATAATATCCCACAATGCACTTGTAATTTATAGTAAACACTGTAGCGCACGAGCTGAATGTGGACCGAATGCACTGCGAATCTGGTTACTAAGCAACAGACATAAACACGTGATGCTTGTGATTCACTGGACGCCACGAATTCATGTTTCCCATGAAGTTGGTTAACGAGGGGCTTATTTTTCTAAGCAACATAATGGTCAGACATTGTTCCATGAACATCACAGTGATTCGCGAACTTTAATTCACAATTCAGTTTGCGTGAATTCAGGTCTCTGGGTCACTTTTGTGGGACGGTTTCATAGCTTGACGTCCTTTTATTCAACAAACTTTAGAAAAGTATTTATAGGAGACAGTCACACAAACCAGACTGGAAATCCTGTTTTTGAGCTGAAACTGCCATCATTTTGATGTGTTATTAGTAATGATTATATTGACAAAGATATTTGAAATGTTAAGATCTTCAAAATACTCGACGGTGGTCCAAATAAAATGAAAAACAACCTGAATGTCCTTATTATTTTTAATATTTATGAATGTATCAGTGTCATCCCTTCTCAGGACTTTTATTCTGAAATTTGAACACTCTGTGAGCAAAGAAAGAGAGCAAACAGCCCCTCTCTTCTCATTTTCCTCTATAACCCGATATCTGGGTCTGTGATGTCATTAGCCCCGCCCCCTCTCTGTGATCAGTCAGTCTGTATGCAGGTTGATCATCTGCCCCGCCCCCTCTCTCTGATCAGTCAGAGTCTGTATGCGGTACAGAGCAGTAAACATGCACTGGAAAATGCTCCTTCGGAATTTAAACTGGGATTTAATTCCGAGATCACACAATGAAAGCAGAGACCTAGAAAGTGTTTCCACCACAGTGTCATAAATGGAATAATCCATTCCTACCTGGAGAAATAAAAATAGTGGACATGGGGAAAATATACTCTCATTCCGGTCGATTGCTGTATCGGTCTTCCCGGGATTGGACCGCGGCTCACCCTTAACGACCGATTAATGGCTCTAGAATTCCCACACAGCAGTGCGTGTCAAAGAGTTTTATAGAAGAGAGCGTAGTGAGTAAAAAGAGGAGCAGGTTGACGAGAGCAAAGAAGAATGATTGAGTCGTGTCCTCGTGGTCCAGCAGCTCTGTGGAACAGACGTAATAAATAAGGCAGATTTTGGATAATAGGCCGTGGGAATGCAGGAAATCCGAATTCATCATCCTTTGCTTTTTCATAGCAACCGCCTGTTTCTAATTTATTTTGAATCTTGCTGAGAGCCCGTCGGCTCAGTCACTTGATCTTTTGGCCCAACAAACCGAGCGAGGTTGCCAAAGCTTCTCGGAGATGCACACTGTCCCGCTTTCTGTTTGGGGTGCTTACAGCACGACCTGGAACACAGCGCTTCTCCAGCCAGGCTTTCTGCTCCACACGCTTTCCATATCACCTGAAAAAGCATTCCTCTGTGTTTGGACAGGATCTGCAGTGCAGTCATCAAAAGCCATCCGCTGCGCAGCGATGTCCTGAAGACGGACTTGGATAAGAGTCTGCCCAACATCCAGGAGATCCAGACGGCCCTGGTGAAGCTGCGGCAGATTTGCGTGATTGGTGAGTTCATGCCCTGCAACTCTTCTCGTTGCTCGGCTGGTTTGCCTTACAAAACAGAATCCGTTGGAGATTCAAATCTACCATTTTGTCTTACTGCTCCCAGCAAACCTGATCCAGCAGCTGGTTATGAGCACCATATACACTGGTCAACCATATCATTATGACCATGTGTGCTGGTACGAGTGGATCAGACGCAGCAGTGCTGCTGGAGTGTTTAAACACTGTGTCCACTCACTGTCCACTCTATCAGACACTCCTACCGAGTGTCTCCACCTTGTAGATGTAAAGTCAGAGACAGAAGCTCGTCTGTTTCTGCACAGTTTGTGTCGGTCATCCTCTAGTCCTTCATCGGTGCTCGCAGGACGCTGCCCACAGGACGCTGTCGGCTGGACGTTCCACTGGACATTGGCGATTAAAGACTTTTACCCTCAGTGTTTCTCTGGGATAGTTTGGGTAACTGTTGTAATTGTGTGTTTGCAGACCCCTTCGAGGAGTGTGAGGAGAAGTGGCTGTCGTCCATGGAAAGTTCTCGATGGATGGAGTTCGTCAGGTATGAATAAACACTTCACAGTGGCCGAGTGATGGGTTGGCTCTCTCACAGCCTCATGCTGGCAGCAACGTGCTGGTCTTGCTTTTACTTAGATGAGTCAGTCTAGCTGGCAGCGTCAGTCACATTTGGAGGTGGGTGTTTAAACCCCCCCAGTTCAGCTGTCAGTAAGCGTTCATGTTTCTAACATTCCTTCTTACAGGCGATTAGATTTTGCCGAAGCTGATGGGATCAGTACCGTCTAAAAGGCTGTGTGATGTTTATGGTTCCAGGTCATTCTTGAAGCATGCGGTGGAGGTGGTCTTCATGCTGGAGGGGAAGCAAACCTCTGTCATTCTGCAAGGTTAGAGACGCTCAGTGCTGCTGCTTTGGTCTTCTAAAAAAATTTTTCTCTGTCCTAATAGCTGTATCTCCTCCTTTGGTTGAAATAATGTCAGTGAGATGTTTCTAGAACCGTCTACCGTCTCTGACATCGACTGGAAGAACGACGTTCCCACTCCTCCACGAGGAATTCTTTCAGCTCTGTGATGTTTCAGCGTCAGTCTTCGTACAGACGCTCTTCCGTTCTCCTCAAGCCCCCTCTGATACAATAAAGATCTCATAGTGGTTTCTATGATGGAGAGATCTCCACACCCTGCTGCAGCAGAGCAGCTCCACACCATCACACTTCCACCACCATGTTTCACAGCTGCTAAGAGCTTCTTCTGCTCAAATGCTGTGATTGGTTTGAGCCAAACATGTCTTCTGGTACATTGCAGTAACAACTTGTCATTTACGTAAATCTCTCTCTCACACTCTTGCTCTTGCTTGCTCTCTCTCCCTGCAGAAGAAGAAGACCGGGACCTGAGCTGTGTGGTCTCCTCGCTGGTGCAGGTGATGTGTGACCCTCACTGCCGTAGTCTGGCAGGTTTTCAGGGCCTGGTACAGAAGGAGTGGGTGATGGCTGGCCATCGCTTCCTTGACCGCTGCAACCACCTCAAGAAGAAAGACAAAGAGGAGGTAGGAACACAGTCGGGTAGCCGGTATTAAAGATCAGCAGCAGTGTAAAGGGTCTCGGTGCAGGTGTTTCGCTCCATATCTGAGTGCATTCATTGTTTTCACCACCTTCTCAAACCACCAAAGAGCAGAAAAAAGGCTACAGTTTCTTTCCTCTCCTCTGCAGTCTCCCCTGTTCCTGCTGTTCCTGAACTGCGTCTGGCACCTGATGGATCAGCACCCAGCAGCCTTCGAGTTCACCGAGATGTACTTGATCATGCTGAGTGATAGCATGTGGGTCCCCGTGTTCAGCACCTTCCTCTTCAACTGCCCGCGACAGAGGGCTGAACACAGCAGGGTGAGACGATCAGAGGAGTGGGAGACCACTCCATCCAAATCCCAAAATAGGTTGGAGATGATTTGGACTTAACGTAGTGTTGCGCTGATACAATTGCATCAGACACAGCAGTGCTGCTGGAGTGTTTAAACCCTGAGAACAGTCCACCGACCAGAAACGTCCAGCCGACAGCGTCCTGCGGACACAAACTGTGCAGAAACAGACCAGCTTCTCTCTCTGACTTTACATCTACAAGGTGGAGACACTCAGTAGGAGTGTCTAATAGAGTGGACAGTGAGTGGACACAGTGTTGAAACACTCCAGCAGCACTGCTGTGTCTGATCCACTCGTACCAGAGCGACACACACTAACACACCTCCACCGTAATATCTGCTCTGTGGTGGTCCTGTGGGGTCCTGATCACTGAAGAAGGAGCTGAAAATAGGCTGTGAATGAATTTGAGTTGAATTAAGTTATAATTTTCATCTTTTCTTGCTCTGTCAGGATTTTGCCCTCAGCAAGAGCATCTCCTTGGGGAAGGACCAGTCCCTGCGCTTCCCACCCGTCTGGGATTGGTCTCAACAGTTCAGCCTGAAGGACCAGACACTTTTCAATAATCCTCTCTATGTGGGCAAGAGCGCCCCCTGCGTGCACAATGGCACAGTGCGGACATTCACACACAAAAGAAGCAAGGTGAGGCCTTATATTGTATAATACATACCGGTTCGAAACACAGTGTCATTCAAATGCTTTATTAATGCGTATGAACGCTCTTCTGCAGAAGAACTACAGTTCCACGTTGCGAGGTGTTCCTTCAGCTTTGCGGAATGGCGCTTTCGGCGATCACGAGACCCTGACGCGGCGCAACTCTCTGATGCCACGGCTGCGACCAGACCTGGCTCAGTCGCGGGAGCAGCAGGAAAGTCCTGCTGAGCGTTTCTTGCAGGACTGGCTCTCCCGACCAGCTGACCCACACGGCCTACTTCTACCCCAGCTCCTGCCCTCACACCTGCCCCTCTGGAAGCTCTACTTCCTCCGCTGGGTTCCAGAGGTCCGTATCCCTCACGGTGGACCAGTAACTGCCTTTCACAAGCTCTCTGTGCTGGCAGACGAGATTGAAATGCTCCAGAACCAGCTGAGGCAGTACAAAGGAGGAGGGACTCCTGTCCTGACGCCCAGCACCCCGCAGCGCGCTGAGCCCAGCAGAATGTACTTTAAGGCAGGCTCATCACCCTGCGAGTCGTCTCCTGCTCCTCCGGAGTACCTCAGCTCGTCCTTCCCTTTCTCCCCCGTGGGGAACTTGTGCCGCCGCAGCATCCTGGGAACCCCTCTCAGCAAGTTCCTTAACGGAGCCAAAATCTGGCTCTCCACTGAGACACTGGCTAACGAATCTCTCTGAAGTCACGGAGGACGACCAGAGACTTCCGTACCCCCACGGTACACTGACCAGCAGGCCAGAGCACGTCCACCCAAACCAAGACCAACAATCTACGTTTGGTTAATGTGCCCGAGTGTGACTGCTGGAACCCTTTAGATGTTCGCCTTCATTTACACGATTCTAGATTGTCCCTCCATTAACACTGGTCTCTAACTCTGTTCTTCGCCATCCAGCACAGGTTCTAGAATGTTCACACTGTTCCTCAATATTCTCCTGCTATCCAGACTTTGCTGGACACTGGCCCGCTAGGTACTTGAATCCAGATACTGAATTTGCCAAAGCCAGGTCTACAATGTTCTCCTCCATTCACGTGGCTTACTTTAGTCCAGATCTGTGTGAATATGAAGAACATAGAACTTTCTAGGTCAGTTTAAAGTATGAGAGAACTTTCTGAAACCATGTGAAAGAAAGAGGACATTCTAAAATAGTTTGTAAAGTGGAGAACATTCTAGAACGCTGTAAATGGGAAAAGAAAAACATTCTAGAACAGTTTGAATTCAAGGGAATTTTAGAACAGTTCAAGTTGGTGGGTAACATTCTAAAAGAATGAAATCCTAGAACCTTTTGAATTGGCAAGAACATTCTGGAACTTTAAATGAAAGAAAGTTATAGAACAACTTGAATTAGGTGAACATTCTAGATTGGTTTGTATTACGGGGAGAACAATCTAAAACATCTTGAATTATGGGGTGAATGTTCTAGATCGGTTTGAATCTTAGGGTGAACATTCTAGAACAGCTTGAAGTAGATGTGAACACTCTAGAACAGTTTGAATTGTGGGGTGAATGTTCTAGATCAGTTTGAATTAGACGTGAATGTCCTAGATCAGATTGAACTGGTGGATAGCATTCTAAAAGATTGAAATAAACATTCTAGAGCACTGCAAATGAGAAGACGGCATTCTGGAACAGTTTGAATTGGTGTATAACGTTCTAGAACAATGTGAAAGAAAAGGAACACTTCTAAAGTAGAATGATCTTAGTGGAGAGCATTTCTCGAACATTGTGAATGAGAAGAGAACGTTGTAGGACAGTGTGAAATGATCCACTACAGCAGTCCAAGAGAACGTGTTGAAACTGTAGAAAATGGTTCTCTTGCTGTCTAGAGTGTGAATGGAAGTGAACCTTCTTCGAGCCCCCGACAGCTTAGTGTTCAGGGTTTGGGTTCTATTTGACCGAAGGGCAGCGTTCATAACGTTACACAGCTCCTACGAGAGCCTTCATGACAGCTGATAACGTTCATCCTACTTTTGTTGGAGCATCTCTGCTGTTACCTGAAGGCCTGTCCACAAACATTTGGACATGCAGGTCTTTTTTGGTTTTCACCAATCG
This sequence comes from Acestrorhynchus altus, assembly GCA_034509495.1. Classification (NCBI taxonomy): domain Eukaryota; kingdom Metazoa; phylum Chordata; class Actinopteri; order Characiformes; family Acestrorhynchidae; genus Acestrorhynchus; species Acestrorhynchus altus. The sequence continues at coordinate 21,774,749 of CM067523.1, forward strand.
GTCATAACATTATGACCACCTCCTTATTTCTGCTCCACTGTCCATTTTATCGGCTCCACCATACAGGAGCACTCTGTAGTTCATCTGTTTCTCTGCAGACTTTATTCTCCTCCTGATCTTCAATGATCAGGACCACCACAGAGCAGCTATGATGTGGGTGGTGGGTCATTCTCAGCACTGGTTTTTAAACGCTGTCCACTCTCTGTCCACTATCAGACACTCCTACCAAGTGTCTCCACCTTGCAGATGTAAAGTCAGAGACAGAAGCTCTTCTGTCGGCTGGACGGTTCTGGATGGTGGACTGTTCTCAGTTCTGCAGTGACCCTGAGGGTTCTATCGGTTGCTCAGTTGATCGAATGAGTGGAATGAAGTTCCACAGCCCTGCTGTAGGGATGGTTCCACCTGTCCAGGCTTCAAGGTTTGTCCGAGTTTTGCACAAGAATGTATGTAGAGCTCAAGCCGCACATTTGTTTTCCGAATATTCACTTTAATTGTTCTAAGCTGCCGATACTGATGCCGGTTCTCCTTGGTGAAAGTAAGCAGACGCTGGTTTGTGTGGCAGTACTGTGAGGACTGGAGGAGGGTGAATGGAACCTGTGGTAGAAAATCGCATATATAGTTATATAGAATAGAGTTCTATAAAGTACAGTTCTATAGTTTTCCCAAGGCCTTCTGGTAAGGTCCGACTGTAGTCCGCTTTGTTATGAAAGAAAGAACCAAACTTGTGAAAGATGTGGGTGGGCGATGGGTCGGGGTTCCCCACACGAACCCCAAAAACGTACAAGGTGAAGGCGGTGCGCTTGCAGTGATCCCACACAGGCTGGACCGGGGTGGTTGGATCTCAGCTCGAGATGAGTGGACGCTGCTGTGGCCGGTCAGCTGGCTGGTTGGCACAGCACTGGGGCGCACAGCTTCCCGACGGGCACATAGAGTTAGTTTAGGTTTAGTAGTTTAGTCCGAGAAGGTTGTGGGTTCTATTATAAAACAAATGCAGCACTTGTGACCTCCTTTGGTTCTGTTGAAGTCCCGTCCTGAAACGGGACGGTTGTCTTTTTTTGGCGATGCTTTAGAACAAGGGTGCATTCATTAATGGGACGGTCTCAACTGGACACTTTGTGGGCAGTTACGCTGTTTTCTAGGCTTCATTAAACAGCTGATGGTCCAATTCATAGATATTTGCATCTAAAAAAAAAAGTAGAACAAACAACAAACAAAACTCATTCTGAAGGTGTGACCTGAGACACTTCTTCCTGTTGATTAACGTCCCCTGGTTATAAAGCGTCTCCTCGTTTTTGATTTGATGTGTAGCTTTTCTTAGAGGCATGATTTAAAGCCTTTGAATTTGGTTTGGCAGATTTGTATTTGTTTATTTTCTTTCGTTCCTGAACGGTACCGGTTCTTTGCCCGTTCGTCGGCTTTGCAGTCGATTATCGATCACCACTACCGTGACGCGCTCATCGGTGTTGAGAGTATGACAGTTGTGCTCGATTTGTTTCAACATGTTTTGAGTTCTCGTTCCACGAAAGCAGCGATATTTATTCAGATTTGCAAAACAAGCTGAAACAGGGTTGTTGGTTCTAATCCCCGTGCCTTGCTTTTCTGAGATTGTGGCGTTCAGTGGAGCCGTTCTCCACGTTCTGGCTGAGCAACGTGCAAAGCAATGCCTTAAGGGTTTTCCCAAACTCCTAACATCACTCCAAAGCTTTGAACGGAAGTCGCGTTCGCGTCACAGGCTTGCAGATGACCGCTGTCAGCCAGCCTGGCTCCTGGACGCTGTGTGTGGAGCCCGACTGTGAGCCACTATGCAAGGTGTGATACTTCTGATTTATGTTGTTGTGAATAAAAAATGGGTTGACACTTTAAGCTGCTGTTTTTCTTTTCCATGGTCCACAGACTCGAAGGTCAGTGGTGGCTCTCTGGCGCCCTCTCCTGACCAATGCAACAATTTAGATTTCTATTACGTATTAAATGTAGATATTTGGATTCAAACCACCTGGATCAGCATTACAAGAACCAACACTTAAAGCAGGTTTCTCAACCTGTGGACCACCAATGGGCCTTGAAGCCCTGTAGTGGTCAGCAGGCCCGTTCTCAGGGGGACGCAGTGGTCCATAGTGGGCTGGTAATGCCACTTGAAATCGTAAACATAAACAAATTGAGAGATGAGTCAAATTCAACGTTACCAGTTTGGAACCTGACGCAGACTCTGAGGAAAAAATGGAGACACTGTTCCTCAGAAAACATCAGCACGGGGTCCGAGATGCCCACCAACTCATCGCCTGACGTTAGAAACACATCTGTACTGGTCCTGTTTGAGAGGGACATTCGGGACAGATGTTTTCATGAAGACCTTTAATGTTTTCATCAGTCCCTGGTTCTCACATTTACAGGGTCCGCACTGGAGAAATAAAGGCAACGGGTGGTCCGTAAGGTGGTCCGTAAGGCGGTGAAGCTTGAGCAGCCCTGATCTGACAAACAACAGCGCTCACTTCTTTTTAAATAGAACAATTTTAATACAAATGAAAAGGTCGCGTGAAAACTTTCAACAAACTGCCATCTTTAAAGAACTGTACACATGAAACAAGTTCACGCCTGAAGCTACAACTTCAGCTTGTTGGCAGAAACCTCTTTCTGCTTCTTCTTCTTGGGCTGGTTCTTGGAGCCCTTGATCTGACTCTTGACTTGGTCTTGTAGTTGTGAGAAGAAAGCCTGGGAGGAGCGCAGAGCTTTGTCCATGCCATCATTCTGCCAGGAGGAGAAAAAAGAATAGCACATCAGCATCCAGTTCCACCCACTGGCAGTCCTTTGGGCTAAAGACGAGGTTTGATCTTATGCTAGAATAAGAGCACGCAAAATAAACAGATCTCACAGCAGTGCATCTCAAAAATAGAGACTGTCGTCAAAAGGTTTGGAAAATGTGTCAAATTTTATATTCAATAAATGTAAATGTGGTTTCATTTTTGAATTAAATGATCAAAACCTTTTTCAGGCTATAATGATCATTTTCTTAATTTTGAAAGTACTTATGACCCAAATCTGTTAACACTTCCCCATCACATGACACCGGGTCCCCAAATCTGATGCAACGGCTGACAGACGCCTGTGCTGACCATGTGAGGAGAAAGCACGGCTAATTGTGCTCTCTCAGACTTTGGCCCCGGGATCCGAACCTGCGGCCCTCAGGTTACAGGGCTACGACTGTACGACTGATCTTTCACCGTCACGCATTTCACTGAGTGGACAAACCAACCACTGACCGTGAGCACTTTGGCTTTCCCTCCTTTCGTGAGTTTCTTGAGAGTCTCTTCGACTTCAGCCTTGGACTTTTTCGTCGTCTTTCCTGCCTGTGCAGCTTCTTTGAGCTTGTTCTTCTTCTCACGCTCCTGAATCTTCAGCCTCTTCAGCTTCTTCTTCTTGCGTCTCTCGCGCTTCTTATCGGTGGCCGTTTTCTCCGAGTCACCCAGAAGGTCACCAGCCTTATTCTTCTCCTGAAGAACAAACAGCAAATAAGAGTCAAATATCACCTCGTTTTTTCACACAATGTGCTGATGCTCTGACGGGGAAACGGCTGCCAGGTTTTCTTCTGATTCGGCCTCAAAATAAACCGTCAGTGATCCAGAGATTCTCACCTTCACTTCTTCAGGAGCCAGAAGCGTGGCACTGCTGGCACTAACAGGAGCCACCTCCTCCATCGTGATGGAAGGCATGTTGGAGACTATCTTCACTTCAGGAATGTGCTGCAGAGAGAGAGAAAGAGAATGAGGGAAAGCAGGTAACAAATCAGCGTTATGGTTGGTCAGTCAGAGTCTGTATGCAGGTTGATCATCAGCCCCGCCCCCTCTCTCTGATCAGTCAGAGTCTGTATGCAGGTTGAGCATCAGCCCCGCCCCCTCTCTCTGATCAGTCAGAGTCTGTATGCAGGTTGATCATCAGCCCACAAAGTGCAGATTATAATATTTAACTTACTGGTTTAGGTGTGAAGTGGAAGTTGGAAAGAGCGTCCAGTTTAAGGAAAAGTGTGTCCATGAGCTTCTGAATTTCTACATGAGCTGGATTTTCCTCCTCTTCTGTGTTTTTCTGAAATCCAGCAAACGTAAAGCACTGTGAGATGAACACCATATTTACTGTGAAATGAAATTTATCCATCGTTCATTTCTCACCTCGGCCTGTTTGAGGAACTCTTGCTCATAGACTTCCGCCAGACTGAGCTTGCTCTTCTCCTGATCCAGAGTCAACCTCTTCTTATACTGAAACGCCTCCTCCTTGGGCTTCTCCTTCCTCACCACATCATCCCATGCCTGAGAAGAACCAAACTGTCCTTAAACGCTGCATAAAACCAGTCGAGACCATGTGATCTAGCATCTGGAACTGCACTAACCTGATCTTTTATTCTCTGTTTGATGATGTCCTCCAGCTTCAGGGTGGTCTCCTCTGTGACGGCCGGAGCTGTGGGTACACGATAAACAGGGGTGTAAAAATGTGTCCTCCTGTGTTTTATTCTATCAGCTCCTCTGATCACACAGGAGCTCTTTGTGGTTCTATAATTCCAGACTGTAGTTCATCTGTTTCTCTGCAGACTTTATTCTCCTCCTTTCACCCTGATCTTCAATGATCAGGACCCCACAGGACCACCACAGAGCAGATATGATGTGGGTGGTGGGTCATTCTCAGCACTGCAGTCACACTGACATGGTGGTGGTGTGTTAGTGTGTGTTGCTGGTAGGAGTGGATCAGATACAGCAGTGCTGCTGGAGTGTTTAAACCCCTCAGTGTCACTGCTGGACTGAGAACAGTCCACCAACCAGAAACGTCCAGCCGACAGCGTCCTGTGAGCAGCGTCCTGCGAGCACTGATGAAGGACTAGAGGACGACCAACACAAACTGTGCAGAAACAGACGAGCTTCTGTCTCTGACTTTACATCTACAAGGTGGAGACACTCGGTAGGAGTGTCTGATAGAGGTGGACAGTGAGTGGACACAGTGTTTAAGCACTGTTTTAAGTCTGCAGAGAATCAGATGAACTACAATCTGGAATTATAGAACCACAAAGAGCTCCTGTGTGATCAGAGGAGATGATAGAGAGAACAGTAAGAACAGTATATCTTACCCATCCTGGACGCCTGGTCAAATTCCAGATCCTCCTCCAGCATGCTGTTCTCGGGTCGAGTCTGTGAAGTCACTTCCCCAGTCAGCTGCCAGGGTTTCTCAGCTAATGCTGCTTTCTCCAGCTGCCCAATCTTCTCTGCCATCTGTTTCACAAAACAGCATTTTAATATTACAGCGTTTAATATTACAGCGTCTAACATTACAGCGTTTCTCTCTGTGGTGAGACACTGCAGAAGGTGATTCTAACCTTTTCTTGTCTTTTCTCATAAGACGACTTGGACTCTTTAGCTGCGTGTTTAGGCTTCCCGCCCAGAACATCCTCCACGTCCTCCCCTTCACTTTCCCCGGGGAGGTCAAAAGTCACTTTCCGCAAAGCTTCTCTGGCCTTCTGGCTCTCAGGATCAGCCCTACACAAGACAGAACATCAGGAATCTGACCGACTCTCAAACATCTCCAGACGAGCTCTTCTATCAAAATGCAAAAGAGTTTCTTACTCCAGATCCAAATCCTCTTCATCCAGGTCTTCATCCTCATCCTCGTCCTCCATCTCTTCTTCATCCTCCTCGTCGTCAGGTGCCGAGTCCTCTTCCTCATCTGGCTGGTGAGCAGGAGTCTCTCCATCCCTGAAGTACTCTTTGTATTTCACATCTCTGGAGCTTTTTGGCTGCAGAAGAACAAGACAGTCCTGTCAGCAATGATGTAGTAGATTAATGATAAATTAGACTTGAATATTCAAAGAGTGGAATTTTAATCTAACGTTTTAAAAATATTGAACAAATAAAACTAAACGGCTGGAAGGATCCTGTTCAATTCCCTGAACAGGCAGGACATGACTGAAGTGGACAGGGCTGCCCACCCCTCCGACTCCCCCGTGTGTGAATTTGGACATAAGAGGACGTAGAAGACGACACCATATGAGACGAACAGCTCATCGCTCCTGTACAACTAGACACGCCCACAGCGGTTCAGCGTAGCAGCTCGGCAACGGTTGTCTAGGAGATAAAGGCTTGTATATGTGCTCCTCAGGTCCGAAAAGGCCTGGACGTTTCTGGTCTTCCTGATGTTTCTAAGCTGAAGGAAGAACAATTGACTGACCAGCAAAATTTAGTTGGGAATCGAAAATCGTAGCCAGGTTTCTAACAGCCGGCCGGACCTTCAGCCCCATATGATGAAGGTCTAACTGCACCCTCCCGTCCCCCGATAAGGACTTCGGTCTTTAAAGATCACCCTGAACAAGGCAGCCTCCTAAATAAATGAGAGCAATTCAAAATAAACCACCTTTTTATGAGCTGTCGACGTTGTTGGCTTATCAAAGTCCAGCTCTTCATCCTCATCTGACGGCAAATCCTGAAAGTAGTCAATTTCTTCACCCACAGCTTCCTTCCCTTCTCTCTTGTCCATATCGTCCAGAAAAGCCTCCATCTCTGATAGTTTAAAGAACTTATCATCCACCTCAGACACAGTCCTGGATGAAGATATCTTGGTCGAGCTGTTCTGCTTCGTTTGTTTCTCTAGTTTATTGACATCAAAGTCGATATCGGAGTCCTCGGAAAAGTCGTCATCGGCTGCAGTTGATTTAGGCTTCAGTCTGTTTTCTTTATTGTCATCACACTCTTCCTCCTCTTCCTCATCATCATCATCTCCTCCTTCCTCCTCCTCCTCCTCCTCATCATCGTCATCTTCCAAATCTTCATCACTACCACCATCCTCTCCAGCATCACCATCTTCCTCATCTTCCTCTGCGAGAATATTCAGCGTGTCATCCGAGACCGCCTGACCCACAGCCTTCTCGAAGTGATCGAGCACAGCGCTGTTCTGAAGCTCCAGCTCCTGCCAGATCTGCTCCTCGTCAAAGTTCTCCACCACAAGCTGCTCCAGCGGACTGCCCTCACAGCCGGCCAGCTTGTGGGCCTTGTGCAGGTCATACAGAGTCTTTGTGAGTGATGTGAAGTCGGCTGCCAAAGCATCCTGAGCCCTGTTATGGAAAACAAGGAGGAAAGAGCAGATGAACAGAAGATCATCACTGAAAGCAGAAAAGACCCGGGTAGAACATTTTAAGGTCCCTCAACCCTTTCCTGTGCATGACAATCTCTTACTGTCCACTCCCATCTCAACAATCCTGCAGATAACCCTCGCCAAAGGACAGGAATTTACTCAAACTGACCAGGCTGGGCAACCACTATGACCGAGTTTGACCATGCTGGTAGACCAGAATGACCAACTCAGACAAGCAGTATGACCATTGTGATCAACCCATACAACCAGTATGACCATTGTGATCAACCCATACAACCAGTATTGACCATTGTGATCAACCCATACAACCAGTATGACCAAGCTTGACCATGTTGGTTGACCAGCATGACCAGCCCAGACAACCACTATGACCAGTTTGACCATGTTGGTTGATCATTATGACCAACCCAGACAACCAGTATGACCATTGTGATCAACCCATACAACCAGTATGACCATTGTGATCAACCCATACAACCAGTATGACCATTGTGATCAACCCATACAACCAGTATGACCATTGTGATCAACCCATACAACCAGTATGACCATTGTGATCAACCCATACAACCAGTATGACCATTGTGACCAACCCATACAACCAGTATGACCATTGTGATCAACCCATACAACCAGTATGACCATTGTGATCAACCCATACAACCAGTATGACCATTGTGATCAACCCATACAACCAGTATGACCATTGTGACCAACCCATACAACCAGTATGACCATTGTGATCAACCCATACAACCAGTATGACCATTGTGATCAACCCATACAACCAGTATGACCATTGTGATCAACCCATACAACCAGTATGACCATTGTGACCAACCCATACAACCAGTATGACCATTGTGATCAACCCATACAACCAGTATGACCATTGTGATCAACCCATACAACCAGTATGACCATTGTGATCAACCCATACAACCAGTATGACCATTGTGACCAACCCATACAACCAGTATGACCATTGTGATCAACCCATACAACCAGTATGACCATTGTGATCAACCCATACAACCAGTATGACCATTGTGATCAACCCATACAACCAGTATGACCAAGTTTGACCTTGCTGGTTGACTATTATGACCAACCCATACAACCAGTATGACCAAGTTTGACCTTGCTGGTTGACTATTATGACCAACCCATACAACCAGTAGGACCATGTTGGTTGACCATTATGACCAACCCAGACAACCAGTACGACCAAGTGTGACCATGTTGGTTGATCATTATGACCAACCCAGACAACCAGTACGACCATTATGACCAACCAATACAACCAGTATGACCAAGTTTGACCATGTTGGTTGACCAGAATGACCAACCCAGACAACCGGTATAACCAAGTGTGACCATGTTGGTTGATCATTATGACCAACCCAGACAACCAGTACGACCATTATGACCAACCAATACAACCAGTATGACCAAGTTTGACCATGCTGGTTGACCATAATGACCAACCCAGACAACCTCTATGACCAGTATGTTCTGGGTCAGATCTTCTCCACTGCGCTCCAGTTCTGGGTTAGGTCTGCTGAAGGTTCAGATGGTTCTCCTCACCGCAGGAAAAGCTCTGGTTGAGCAGAACTTCTCTCCAAAACCTCCAAACACGTTTCCAGCTCGCGCGCCGCCATCGCTGCTCCCACCGAGCGAGTCACCGATCAATCGACTCTTTGAAACTGACTCGTTTCAATGAATCAGTGGAGCCGGTTCACAATTCATGACTGAACCATAGGAAAGTTTATATATATATAAAACTGAGAATGTTCAAAATATATTTATTACTTTAATGTTTTTATATTTTATATTAATTCTCTTAATTAATGACACTAACGACTGATATTTTTGAACAACCGATGTGGATGAATGTATTTAATGAGAAAACAGCAGGTTTTGAATCAGACACGGTTAATGATTCACTTCCGTTTTAAAGAATGATTCAAACAGACCGTTACCAGCTCGCTCCGGCAAAACACGTCTCCTGCAAACAGAACGAACCTGTGTCGCTATAAGATAAACACGGGAGTGAATTCGTACATTAAAAGGAAATTTCATCAGAAAAACTCAAAACCTTCTTCAATCCGGAATTTTAATGAAACGCGTGAGTAGCAAAATCCCCGTCTTTTATTTTGAAAAGAGAAAAATGGCGGCGTCTATGCTGAGACTTTTAGTTTGAAAGAAGAAAAATGGCGGCCTCTATGCTAAGGCTTTTATTTTGAACGAAGAAAAATGGCGGCGTCGATGCTGAAGGTTGCAGGTAAATTAAAGAATATTTATAAAATTAACGCGAAACTTTGATTTGCGTTTTAAATTCTGCCTTCTATATGTTGAAACGCTATTAAAAGTACTTGGACGTGTCAGTGATGTGTTGTATTTGTGTCTGTTTGAAATATTAAAAGACTTTTATGTTGCAGCAGTGCTGCTGGGGTGTTTAAACGCTGTGTCTACTCTCTGTCCACTCTTTTAGACACTCCTACCAAGTGTTTCCACCTTGTAGATGTAAAGTCAGAGACAGAAGCTCTTCTGTTTCTGGTTGGTGAACTGTTCTCAGTCCAGCAGTGACACAGAGGGGTTTAAACACTCCAGCAGCACTGCTGCAACACACACTGACATGGTTGCTGAGAATGACCCATCCCCCACATAAACGCTCCTCTGTGGTGGTCCTGTGGGGTCCTGACCTTTGAAGATCAGATTACACTCTGTAAAGTATTGAATATAAGAGGTCATAATGTTATGGCTGATCACTGTATAAATATACATAAATATAAACAACATTGATGAATATCTGAGCTTTCTGACTCATGTTTGTCCACTTTTGTAGCGACATGTCTCCCAAGGTGTGCCCAGCACTGCTCTCCAGCAGTGAGGACGTTCTCCTCGTCCCTGTCTATGAGACAGGGTGTCCCTCCAGCCTTGTGGAAGCTGGGCAGGTTGAACCATGTGGCCATCGCTGTTCCTGACCTGCAGAAAGCGACAGCTTTGTACCAAGATGTGCTCGGTGCCAAGGTCAGCGCTGCTGTGCCTTTAGCAGAGCACGGGGTTTCTACAGTCTTTGTGGAGCTGGGCAACACCAAACTGGAGCTGTTGCATCCTCTGGGAGAGAAAAGTCCCATTGCAGGGTTCCTTCAGAAGAACAAAGCTGGAGGGATGCACCACATCTGCATTGAGGTGAGCAGACACACCTCACACGTGAATGAAAGCCAGTGAGAGCAGAATGGGTTTCCATATCATCTCAATCCATCTCCATTTTTGTCGTTTTTCACATTTTGACATAAATGGACCAATAGAAATGCTCCAAAATGATCTCCGCTGAGAGTGAGAAGGGTTTCTCCTTCCCTGTTATATTTAAGATATTAATTTAATATCAACCATAACATTATGACCACCTCTTTGTTTCTGCACTCACTGTATATTATATCTTCTCCTCTCACCAGACAGGAGAGGTTCGTAGTTCTATAATTACCTCCTCCTTTCACCCTGATCTTCAGTGGTCAGGACCCCACAGGACCACCACAGAGCAGCTATTAAATGGGTGGTACGAGTGGATCAGGGTCTGCAGTGCTCCTGGCGTGTTTAAACACCGTATCCACTCACTGTCCACTCTATTAGACGCTACCTAGTGTCTCCACCCTGTAGATGTAAAGTCAGAGACAGAAGCTCGTCTGTTTCTGCCCAGTATGTGTGTGTCCTCAGCAGTGACACTGAGGGGTTTAAACACTCCAGCAGCACTGCTGTGGCTGATCCACTCGTACCAGCACAAAGAAGAAGAAAGAGTCAAGGAGGTGGATCATATTAGCTTATCCTTGCTGTCGACTTCTAATATTGTTTGTTTGTTTGTGTGTAATATGTTTGTAATAAGTTTGTTTACTGTTTGGTTTGTTTGGTTCCAGGTGGATGATATAAATGCAGCAATAGCGGATTTGAAGGCAAAGAACATCAGGCTACTCTCTCCAGAGCCACGGATCGGAGCTCATGGAAAGCCTGTGATGTTCCTCCACCCAAAGGACTGTGATGGCGTACTTGTGGAATTAGAGGAAGCTTAGGGCCTTCATACACCTGCCTTTCACTAACCGATCCAGTGCAAGAGAGTGATTTCGACTGTGAGCCGCTTCTGAGGTTGGGAAACGACGATAAGAGGAAGTTCAAAGCAACAAAAACATGGGAACGGGAATCCAGTTTTCTGTGTTCTTTCATGTGCTCTGTTTGTGTGGTTCTACACTGTGGTTTGTGCTGTAGTAGCTTTCTTCTTCTGATTGCAACAAATCATATGATGAAATGAAATGAAATGCGTGGTACATTAAAACGAACACATACACTGATCAGCCGTAACATTAGGACCTTGTTTCTACTCTCATTGTCCATCCTATCAGCTCCTCCTGTCCACACAGGAGCACTTTGTAGTTCTATAATTCCAGACTGAAGTTCATTCTCCTCCTTTCACCCTGATCTACATGTTCTTCATAATCAGTGGAGTTTACTAAAATGTGTATGAAGTGTGAAAACAAGGAGGTGGTCATAATATTATGGCTGATCACTGTATGCTTTCTGTGAAAACACTAATGGAAGGTTCTGAAGGGCTACCTGTCAACACAAATTTCAATAAAGGTGTCAATGGAAGTATATAGAGTATATAAATATATATATATATATATATATATATATATATGAATTTATCAGATCATTTATGAATATTGATTAAATCCTGAATGTTATCTGAAAACAGTGCTTTTGGTTACTAATGAATAAACTACAGATATTAAAATCACACTTTTATCCATTTCACAAACATGAAACAGACCCATCTATAGCAGTGAACACACACATTATAAGCACACACACCTCTGGAGTGATGCCTTGCTCAAGTGTTCCTCCACTCCCTCACATGTCCACTTCCAGACAGTCTAGAGAATAGAACTGGTGACTTTCCAGTTCCAAATGCAGATCCCATTGGTGGTTTAGGTGTCTTACTCAGCAAATGTTGCTCCACAAAGGCACTGTTCCTTCATTCCTAATTCCACTTCTTTCTGCTGGTGTAGGGGACAGAACCTGTGACACATTCCAGTTGGGAGACCTCAAGTACTGTTCATTGACCAGTTTCACTTGTCCAGGAGACAGACGTCCTGTTCCCATGCCCGGATCTCAATTTGGGGTTAGGTGCCTCACGCAAAAGCCCTCACCTGTGAAGGTTGAGGGAGAAGGAAGCAGTGTTCCTTCACTCCCCCACACCTCCACTTTCTGCTGGTCATGGGAACAGAACCAGCAACCCTCTGGTCACAAGCCCAGATTAAGTGCCCAGATTAGGTGCTGTGAGTGTTGAGGGAGAATAAAGCGCTGTTTCTTCATGGTGGGAAGAAAGGATGAGTTGGGGTATCGTGAGTCGTAGGAGAACCCATAAGAGGATATTAGTGCATCAAGAGAGTGAGTGTAGAGTGAGAACGGAAGAGGACCCAACACGTCCCCGGGCGAAAATGGTTTCTGTTTAGTTTGGCGTTGGATTACGAGCTACAGATGTGGGAGTTTGGGTTGAATAAAGGCTGTTAAACTGTTTTTCGTAGATGTAGAATCTTCGTCAGTGAAGCCTCGCTTCACCCGTGTGCTTCATCAGCTGTAGCTGCAGCACTGAGAACATTAGGGCTGTTATGGGGGCCTTAGATTACTGACTCTGGAACACTTGTCCTGAAATTTGCCACCGATTGATTGGACGTGAATCTGTATCTGTCGTACCGATGTCATTCAGTAAATGCACCGACCCTAATGTACCCAACCCTAATTAGTGCACATGTCCAGAGGGTGGTTCTGGTTCTATTCCTTCATGACCTACAGTACGTTCCTGTGCATTAATATGGGAATGTCCATTTTGGGCAGTAGGTGAACGTTATTTTTTTGGTTTTCAGTCAGTATACATTAAACTACAGCACTGGCTCATTAAAATGTTGAGCAGACAGAAGAGTTTTTACGAAAGGTGAAAGCCTTCCTCTCCTGCTGTGGACAGACTTTAGCTCCTCTCGCCACTAAATGAGCGTATTAATGGGCAAGAACTTGGACCATCTCCATCTCCCCACTGTCTATCCGTCTGTGTCTTGCGCCTAAATCCGCTCCCTTTTGGACACAGCTGGAAGAGGGAGATTAGAGCCAATGTTTGTGGGCTGCCAGTTTCCTCTCTGTGTGGTCTCTGTGGTCCCGTCTGAAGTTTGCTACTTTGTCGTCTCCGTTATTGGAATTAAAAGAGCCTGTTTTGCAGCTTTAAGCTGTCTTTGACATTTCGCTTCCTTTGGCAGCTGCAGAAAGAAGAAACTCACTGAAATTCTTGCACCGACACTCTAAGGCCTTTTCAGTAACTCTCTAAATCCCTTCAACATTGATATTCCAGTAAGTACAGCTTGGACTTGTGCAGAATTGAATGTGTAATTTCCTCACTGATGTGGTGGATTCATTGTTTGGCAAAGGGATTCGGTGCAGCTGAAAACAGCGTCTGGTGTTCAGTTTAATTTGTGCACTTAAGTTTAATTGTTTAAGCACAGTAAGTTTAAGGTAAAATCTTAATCGAGTATACACTCGTCCTCAAACTAATATTTTTGAGTGGCTCTGTGGTCATTATGATCTTCAGATCGCAGATTTGAACCCTATCGGCAGCTGGAGTCTGAAAGAGCAAAGTTGTCCGTCTACTGGGGAGCTGCTGACCAGTCATTGCATCACAGCTGAAGACCTGGTTCGTTGGATGCCCAGCAATGATGCAGTGGCAGCAGTTCGAAATGAGGCGGCGTTTCAAGAGGTAGCAAGCAAGGACAGGCCTACGTCCAAGCAGACCGTTAGGACGACTGCCCTGTACCACGTCAACATTGCCAAAGTCTGCTGTTGTACCAGACTGTCATGGCGGTGGGTAATCATTAGTGACAACTCCCGCTTGTCTTGGTGGAGATAACCAATGAAAGTGGACAGTGAATGTAGAAGCGAGGTGGTCATAATGTTATGAGTGTATTACACAAATCCTCAAAAGCTTCAAAGTCCAAAAAGTGGAATTTCTAACACGAACTAAAGTCAGACAGGCTCATGTTGGAGCTTATGCTCGTCATATTGCTCAAAGAAATCATAACTGGATTAATCTTTCTTAAAGAATAGCTGGACAGTAATGAGGATGTTTCCTCTGTCCAGGGGCGGTTGGATTAATTGCACAGATTTTCATGCGGCCTGTCCACTATTATCTACGGTGTTACAGGCTGTTTTGACTGCCTTAGTGCCGCCAGACCGGATTTTCCTCATTTAAACTGGCATAAAGTGGCACAAATAAAAGACTGGAGCAATGTAACGCACGAAAATGCCCACACCACATCCTAATCTTATTAGTCATGCTGTTTCCGTAAATTCTGCTTCTCCGATGTGTTGATTGCTTCCTCTCTCTGCTGATGCTTATCAGTAATAGCTCCTTTTGCACTGCAGCAGGCAAATTGTGCCTGCAGCGTCCACACGTCCTTTGGGCGTCGTGTTGTGAGACCAAATTACTTTTAAACTTAAAAAAAACATTGATTCTTGTTTGTTTATAAATGCCATCAATCAACCTGTGATCCAGCTCTAATACACTTCAGTCAAGCGGCAAGAAGGACACCGGACCCATGACTGATGACCTACTGATAAGGAAAGTGAATCAGCCTCCAGAAGGTCATGGGTTCAAAGCCAGGTTGTGACCCTGGGTAAAGCATTTACTGCACTGACTTCACTGGCATGAGTGGATCAGACGCAGCAGTGCTGCTGGAGTGTTTAAACCCCTCCCCTCGATGTCACTGCTGGACCGAGAACTAGAGGACGACCAACACAAACTGTGCAGAAACAGATGAGCTTCTGTCTCTGACTTTACATCTACAAGGTGGAGACACTCGGTAGGAGTGTCTAATAGAGTGGACAGTGAGTGGACATAGTGTTTAAACACTCCAGCAGCACTGCTGTGTCTGATCCACTCATACCAGTGATGTCAGTGCTGAAAATGACCCACCACCCACATAATATCTGCTCTGTGGTGGTCCTGTGGGGTCCTGATCATTGAAGATCAGGGTGAAAGGAGGAGAATGAAGTCTGCAGAAATCATTCAATGATTGATCAGTGTGAATTCTAAAGCCTCTGATGTCTTTCCATCCTTTTTGATTTCTTTCCTCTGGGGAGAGAATAAAATTTCCAATATTTCACTCACTTCGATCTTTTCCATTATGAAATGTAATTGGAACAGGACTGATGATACACTGGCTTTCAGTATCAAAGCAAACGTGGACGGATTTGCGACCATAATACACAGACATACATTTTCGTTAGATAACGCATCTAATAATGTAACGAGGCTTAGTTTAATGGGTCTGGATATGTATTCATCCTGGTTCATGTCATCTAATGTTCTCAGTGTGTCACTGCCAGTGGGGGGAAAGATTATGTGCTTGATGATAAGATGGAGTAAATCTCTTGCGTTGGTTATGCAATGCCATTAAGTGCCTGTGATCGTTCACTGAGGCACAGTGAGGGATGCATTAGCTGAAGCCTCTGTGAAGGGGACTTATTTAGAGTTTGTTTCCTCACACAGAGTTTTAAGGGACACCATCTCCCCTCACCTTCACTGGTCAGCGTGAGTCGTTAGGACGAAGCCTAACGGGGACCCTGATTTTAACTTAGATGAGGGATAATCACGAGTGCATCACTGCTGCTTTGACAGGCAGTAGAAATGGTAATTAAATGCAGGATTTCTGGAGGAAGCAAACCACACTGCTGTTTTGAGCCTCGTTAATTTACTGATTAATAATAGATGTGAACAGAATAGAAACTGCAGGCTGAGCGTGACTCATACAAGCCTAACTCTCTCTCTCTCTCTCTCTCTGTCTCTCTCTCTCTCTTTCTCTTTCTCTTTCTCCCTCTCACTTTCAGACTAATGAGAGGAAATGAATTACAACAGCATGGAACACTGGATCCAAAGCAGGGTCCATTCTAGGATCAGAGCTATAGGGGTGATGAGACTCAATGAGACCACTGACCCCCAACCCCCGTCCCCCAACACTAAATACGGTACATTTTAATGACATTTTGGACTATAATTTCCAAACATCTGGTAAACATCAGTCACACAAATAAAAGCAATAAATGCATCCATATCAGTTTATATAACTTTTCTTAACCTTTAGAACTTGCTGCCAATCTTGTGGGATGTGTCATAGTTTGACATACTTTAATTCACCAAAAAATTAGAATAGTATTTATAGGAGACACGCAGAAGATCCTACACTACTCTAATTTGTCTTCATTTGTGCTTTTTTTGCTTGTAAGAGCTAAAAACACTTCATATCTCAAAAAAACATTTTTTGTTGTCATTAGTTTGACAAGGATATTTATAACAATAAGCTCTTCAAAATACTGGACAGTGGTCTAAATAAACTAAAAAACAACCTGAATGTCCTTTATTATTATTATTATTATTATTATTATTAATATTAATAATAATAATACAATTTTGTTATTATTATTATTATTATTATTATTAGTAGTAGTAGTAGTAGTAGTAGTAGTAGATATGCATCAGTATTATTGCTTCTAAGGACTTTATTCTGAATTTGTGTACTTTTCTCTATAACACAATGGCTTCGAGCATCAGGTTGATCATCAGCCCTACCCCCTCTCTCTGATCAGTCAGAGTCTGTATGCAGGTTGAGCATCAGCCCAGCCCCCTCTCTCTGATCAGTCAGAGTCTGTATGCAGGTTGATCAGATATTAAATGAAAATATCAATATAGCACAATGGAAAAATCAGTAACAGTAGTAAACAGGGGGTAGTTTAAATGGGGTAGAGAAAGGGTGAAGGAATGGAGTAGTTTAAATGGGGTAGTGAAAAGGGGGTAGTTTAAAATGTAGTGAAAAGGTAGTTTAAATGGGGTAGTTTAATGGAGAAGCTTAAATGGGGTAGGAAAAGGGGTAGTTTAAAGGGTAGTGAAAAGGGGTAGTTTAAATGGGGTAGTTTAAATGGAGTAGTTTAAATGGGGTAGTGAAAAGGGGGTAGTTTAAATGGGGTAGTTTAAATGGGGTAGAGAAAATGGGGTAGTTTAAATGGAGTAGTTTAAATGGGGTAGTGAAAAGGGGGTAGTTTAAAATGGGGTAGTGGAAATGGGGTAGTGAAATGGGTAGAAAATGGTGTGAAAATGGTAGTTTAAATGGGGTAGTAGGGGGTAGTTTAAATGGGGTAGTGAAAAGGGGGTAGTTTAAATGGGGTAGTGAAAAGGGGGTAGTGGCCCTTTAAGGTTACAGGTTACACCTTATTCAGTCCTCTTTATTCATGTTCCAGGGCCGCCCTGCTGATTCCGGGGTTCACGGTTTATTATTGATTTTTCCCTCCACCTGTTTACAGCCAGGCCACGCCCACCCGCGCTGCGGTTGGCTAGAACGCTGTAGCCCCGCCCACAGGTCGCTCGAGAACAGCGGACTGATTTTGCATATAGGAGCTGCGGGGCGGGGTTTTACATTCGGGGGATTGCTTTGTGTTTAAAGCAGTAGCCAATCATCGCGGCGGGGGGCGTGGCCTGTAGAAAACGGGTAGAGGGGAGAACAGCGCTCCTCTCAGAGCATCTCGTAGAGGAGCAGCAGCAGCGGCGGCTTCTCACCATCGGAAGGGTTTATCTGAAGACTAAGGTCAGCAGCACTTCAGACAGGTACTGTTCACCTGCCTCACACCTGCATCACATCTCCATCACATCTCCATCACATCTCCATCACATCTGCATCACATCTGCATCCTGGTCAAATATACAGACAGCTTACAGACGCTTTCATTCATCCACCAGCCGGGCTTCACCATTAGACCTGCCCACCCAAAGCCCCCCAGAGCTGCCTCATACTCTACATGCTTATGTGCTGATCGTCCACTCCTTCATAACTGCTTCACATCAGCTGCTGCTTCCAGCTTCCATTAAGAGTCTGTGGAGATGCTCCACTTCGCACTGGGAGCTGTCAGTGGTACTTGCCCTTATTAACCCTTTAAGGGCTTTTTGAGACGCCTGGAACATCAGTGAGATGGATGAATATTAATTAATTAAAATACATCATTAAATGGACAGTAATGAGAAAAAGAAACATGTGATTGTGTTTATTACATTTGTATAATATATAATTATGTAACATTATATCAGTCATTATTATTATTATTATTATTATTATTATATTATTATTAATATTGTAAAAATACACACTCATAAGTTTATCATTTGAGTACAGTTCTGAGTTCTGTATGTTTTAACTGCAGAAAAGCACAGACCGCACCTTCCACCCGTCTCCATGTAAGGGTAGAGCAGAGACCCTTCTGAAGAAAGACAAAAAGAATGAGCACTGGGAGAGATGACCAGCATGAGACAGAGAGAGACAGAAAGAGAGAGAGAGAGAGAGAGAGAGAGAGAGACAGAGACAGAAAGAGAGAGAGACAGAGAGAAAGAGAGAGACAGAAAGAGAGAGAGAGACAGAGAGACAGAAAGAGAGAGAGACAGAGACAGAGAGACAGAGAGAGAGAGAGAAATAGAGATAGAGAGAAATAGAGATAGATAGAGAGAGAGAGAGAGAGAGAGAGAGAGAGAGAGAGGGAGAAATAGAGATAGAGAGAGAGAGAGAAATAGAGATAGAGAGAGAGAGAGAGAGAGAGAGAGAGATATGCCACATGCTGCCAGATCGTTATACCACTGAGTGGATCTGTTTCCACGACAGCGACTTGCTGATAACTTGATCAAGCTACACCCCCCAAAACCCCACCCATCCCAACCGCATCAGACAACCCCCAATCCCCCCATCGTCGTTTCAGCTCTCTGTGCGACTCTCGTGATGAAGGACAAACAGTGTTATTCATGCACCAGTGGGAGAATTTTAAATTGGACTCTTGTGGGGAAGAGAGAGACAAAAAGAGAGAGAGAGAGAGGGAGATGGAGGGAGGGAGGGAGAGTGCGATGAATAAAGAAGGATATAGAGAGTGAGAGGTGTGAGGATAAAGAAAAGAGAATGAAATGAGTTACAGAAGGAAGCAGAGTGAGAAAGAGAAAACGATAGAGAGAAATATGATGGAGACAGTGAAATATGAGGAGGAAAGAGAGCAGAGAAAAGAGAAAGAAGTAGGAATTAAAGGAGAGAAAATAGGTAAATATGAGAAGGATGAGTAAAATAGGAGTAAGAGGAGAGAGAAGGAGTATGAATTGCAGGAGAGAAAAGAGAGAATAGGAGTTAGAGAAGGGAGTGAGAGGAGGATAGTGAGGAGAAAGAAAGAGAGAGAAGCTGAGGTCAGCTTCTGCGGGTGTGTTCTGCTCCTCTGTTTCTCAGAGAGCTGCGGTGAGCTTTCAGACCTCGTTCAGACGCAGAGCTGAAGTGTGTGTCTGAAGATGAGTCCAGCTCTGCTGGGATGGTGACAGACAGGAGTAATCACAACTATCATTAATCAGACCGTTTCAGAAGATCTCAGAAGAACGGACGTGTCCATCATTTGTCTTTAGTGAGACTCCAAACTAAAAGTATACAGATACATTTTTGTCACAGTGGTGAGGAAAGTTCAGCTCCCTCTGAATCATTACGTCACTACTTTCGTCAGAAACCTCTGATCATTAAACACTTTCTGATTCTTCTTCAGATCTTTGAAAAATGTTGGATGTAATCTTCTTCGTAGATTTCAATTTCAGGGACAGTTAAGGTGGAACGGAAAGTTGTGATGTGTTGAAGGAGGCCGGTGGTTTCCTTTGGTCGCTGTATGTTTTTCTTTGGTCCACGCCGCTCGGTTTGCACATGTTCGAAAATGAGGGGGGTGTGGGGTGTCCACGAATGTTAGAGAATGAGGGGGGTGTCTGGGTTCCTGAAAGTAACCTAGAAAAACCACCCCTCATTTCCGACTTTCATTGGTCAGCTCCTTTCAGAGCTGCAGCTTAAATGTTTTGGGCCCCGCCCCCTCTCTCTGATCAGTCAGAGTCTGTATGCAGGTTGAGCATCAGCCCCGCCCCCTCTCTCTGATCAGAACTTTAATTCCGTTGGGAATCAGTGTTAAATAATACCATACTCTCCATATTTGGGTATTTGGAAAACCTATTTCTCATACAAGCAGGAATTCCGTACTAACAACTAACAAGTTAAAAAACGAAATCACAAAAAACGAAATCACAAAAAACGCTACGTAAAAAATGTACATCGATTTATTTTCATTGATCATGCCGACTAACCGTGGCAGCACTAATGTACTGCTTAACGCAATAACCCGGAGCAGCTGCTGTTCACCGGGACTGCTGTAATAATCTAATCTAATCACACACTCTTTTATTAGCACTGAGATCACATGGTACCGGTGTCACCGAGGCAGTGGAAGTCCGGCTAATAATCTTTCCGCTCTGATGAAAGAAGAGACCTTTGTCTTATATCTATGCAGACGGTCATTTTTCTTAAGTGTGGGAGGTTAAATGTGGAGGAAGCCTGTGCTGATAAGCTCAGAGCACTGCATAAGGACAAGCAGCTCATTTCGGGATGGGGGGATAGGGAGGGTAGGGAGGGTGGGGTGGGTAGGCGGGATAGGTAGGATGAGGAGTATGGGGTAGGAGGATGGGAGTAGGAAGGATGGGGGGTAAGGATGGAAGGGTTATAGGGAGGACAGGGGGATAGAGGGGATAGGGAGGATAGGAGGATAGGTGACACGTTAGCTGATGAATATCCTCTTCTTAAGCAGGAGCTTCAGGGCCTGCTCTTCATTAACCTCACCCTGAAGCATGGATTCTCCTCCGGACCCAGCAGGTCCAGAATCTCAATCAGTGATAAGAGTTTCTCGGCGCTCTGACATTGCTGTGAAACCTTTTTCTGCCCACAGTTTGATATTCTTAGCAGGAGGCAGAGGAGGCATCTCTCCTGGGAATGTGGACTTTTAAAAGGTTCAGGAGAAGGACTTTCTGTTCTGCTTTTGGTAGCGATACCACAGCAGCAATAGTTCACCAAATACAGTCGCCGACAAAATATACTGCACCAGTAAAGACATGTTGGAATCGAATGAGGCTTCCTGTGTTTGAATTAAGATATCAGCCCCGCCCCCTCTCTCTGATCAGTCAGAGTCTGTATGCAGGTTGATCATCAGCCCCGCCCCCTCTCTCTGATCAGTCACAGTCTGTATGGAGGTTGATCATGTTCACGTGGACAGAGCAGTAAACATGCACCGGAAGCTCCTTTGTTATGATATGTGCATCAGGTCTGTAAGTTCTGAAGTGTGGAATAAAGCATGTAACTGCCTCCAAAGTGCGGATCTCTAGGAGTTAAAAGAGCTCAACAGTCTAACGTTTTGTCTGAGGAATCTCTGGACCTGACGGCACCAGAATGTTTTGATCACATATCAGCCTGATTTCCAGTGAAAGGCTAAAACACAGTGGACGTGAAAAAAGAACTTCAAATCACTGCTGTGTTCTTTGATCAGAACTGAGGATGATTAAGATCGCTGGGCATTTTTTGGACACAAAAACAAAGCCAGCAGATTTAGCTTTTAGGTGCCTTTCATGTCTGACTGCTGTTTACTTTGGACATGAAAGAGAAGTGACTATACAGCAGGATTATCAGACCTGTTCAAATGAAAATTGGCAGCTGCGATTATGCACTGCAAGCGAGATGGGCTAATTAAGCGCCCTGTCTGCCCAGTGTCCTGTGTAGGGACTTTGTTTTGGTGTGTCGGATGGGTGGACGGATGGACGGACACTTTCCCGTGTTCGTCCCAGGCTGGTACAGCAAAGGACAATCCGTTTCCTTGAAGGGGAAATAGTTTAAGAAGCCATGCGGAGCTTTAATGACTTATTTCCATGGCCTTTATGCTCTCACTGAGCTCACAATTGATGGACACTGTGCACTGGACTGGGATGTTACGGAGGTCACTGACCCTTGGGTTTTATCCTTCTTCGGTTTGATCCTCTCTGAAGTGGTGAAGATAATGAATCGTTATTTTTCTTGTGGCCTTGTAGAACAATGGTCTTTTCAGAGTGAGTGGACATGAGCGCTCGTATTGTATGTCTAAAATAAAACTGGAAGATGGCAAAAATCCTGACCAAATAACGTTCCAAGTGTAAGAACGAGAAATCAGAAATCTGAGCCCCAGAACAGCGCTAATGTTCTCAGTGCTGCAGCTACAGCTGATGAAGAGCACGGGTGAAGCGGGGCTTCACTGATGAAGCTTCTACATAATTAGTGCGGAAAGCAGTTTAACAGCCTTTATCCAACTCGTAATCCAACACCAGACTAATCAGAAACCCTTTTCAGACGGGGACGCGTGGGTGCATCGTCCGACTCGAAACAAACACTGCGGAACGGGTCGGAGGGTTCGTGAGCACCAGGTCGGGTTCTGCTGCTCATTCCATTACAGAATCTGCATCAGTCGGTCAGTTTTGACCGTATTGGACTCAATTAAAGCTGCTGTAAAATGTGCTTCTTGGGGGAAGAAGAGACTCGGATCTGCACTGAGAGAACGTCACTCAGCCCAGTACAGTGTGGATCAGAACACAGCAGAACTGACCAGCGCAGAAACCCATTACTCCGTCCTTATATGAGAGATTCATCGAGCCTGACCGCACGACTGCAGACAGAAACAGAACACAAACATACGGGCCTGGATTTCTTTATGTCAGGAAGGTTTATAATATAGATTTCAAAAAATTGCAGCTCAATAAGGTATTTACAAATTTTATATTTATTTTATAAATATATTTTATAAATATTTATTTGTCATATATATATTATTTATTGTGTGTGTATATATATATATATATATATACAATAAATAAGTGCACACTTTTGACTGCTATTAATGTAAAGAGGTCTGACCGTTTCTTGATGATGTGAGACGGACAGCTGGCCGACGAAATAAAATGCTGTATTTTTCAGACAGAATCCATCACTGGGTTCTTCAGATTTGGACAAGCAGCTGAAGTTGCACTTTCCGGTCGCTTTAGTCCAGTCTGAGCGGCACTCAGACATTAGCATTCGGCCTGCGCCAGCCGGGGGGAAAGCGCTCCACTGCGCAAATGAAAAAGACTGACAGAATTTGTAAGCTTGGCGCTGGCCAGTCTCTGGATGATCACAGCCTTTTCGTCTGGACGTTCACCTTGGAGAACTTTGCAGTTTGCAAGCCTGCAGTTCCTTCACTGATGGAAATAGACATGTTGTGTTACTTTCGGTACCGGGCCGCATACCAATTCACATAGAATCAGAATTTTGACCAGGTCAGTATTTCATATGTGGGCAGTGTGAAGGTATGTGTGTAACCACGAAGTTCATGAAACGTTGCCACCAAAATGGATGGTGCTGGAGTGTTTAAACCAGCCAACGGCATCCTGTGGGCAGCGTCCTGGGAGCACTGACGAAGGACTAGAGGACGACCTGTCTCTGACTTTACATCTACAAGGAGGAGAGTCTGATAGAGTGGACAGTGTGTGGACACAGTGTTTAAGCACTCCAGCAGCACTGCTGCGTCCGATCCACCCCGCTCTGCTGTGGTCCTGTGAGGTCCTGACCACTGAAGATCAGGGTGAAAGGAGGCTGACAGCTGATAAGTAGGTCATGGTGGTCATGATGATCTAGGTGGTCAGTGTCTTTAGTGTGTATATCTGTGTGCGTCTTCGTTTCCAGGCAGAAAGTGAAATTTCTGACTTGCTGGTGTCTCGCTGTTTTAGAATGAGTCATGTGCTTTAAGTAGAGCAGCTCCCACTTGCCCCGAGTGCCTATTGTGTTTCTGTCGATGAAAATGTCTGCAGAAAACAATGTGATCTGAACAGAAAGGCTCAGACGAGAGTGGAAGAAGACTTCTCCGGCAGCTGTCATGTTGATGGGAAGTGTATTGTATCGTATTCTTCGGTTTCGTTCGTCTGATGGGAGATTTTTGAAGTTATTGGTGATTTGTTCCGAGGCGTTCGGGTTCTGGACTGTAGACCGGACTGTAGTTTAGAGGGGAGTGATGGTGCTCTGCTGCTGTAAAGGCCGCTGGGTCCCTGCAGCGATGCTGAGTTCGCTGATACTGCCTGTGTTCACTGCAGTCTCAAGGTCAAAGACACCAATCCCTACTGATCTGATGGTTCTTGATGAAGCTGTTCTGTCTGCACTGCAGACCAATCGTCGGTCTAACTAATATGGGTGGGTTTCATTTAGATAGGAATAGTATATTACAGCAAATGAATGCTGTAAATGTATTAAAAATCACTAATAACGCGCTAAGGGATGGCCATAAAACCCACCCGGGCTGGGTATCATCACCGGTTTCCCAAAATCGACGACCTTCCGTCATATTTCATTTACAATAACAGGTTTCTAACTTCAGCTCCACAAACCGCAGCGCTGAAATATGCTGCAGAACCTTCGTGTTCAATACAGAACGAGTCTGTTCTGCCTCGCCACTTTTCACCAGAAGGAGGCGCTGTTGTGCTGTTTGTGCGTGTCCTTTATTAAATAAGCTGCAGCTGAGAATCGTTATCTGCGTCTCTAGTCTCTAAGCTCAGTGTGAAAGTGACCCTTACAGGAGTAAACGGGCTTTAACCCATTTTCTCAGCTCGTCATCCCCCAGTAAGAGCTGCTGGACCTGCTGTGATCACATGACCAGCTGAGTTTGGGGGGGGTTGACCTGCTGGTGGGAGCACTGCCTCCAGAGGGTTAAAGATCGATCTCAGCTTTATATGATATGGGATCGATATGGGATCATTGCTCGATTGGGTTCCCCACTATGCATGAGTGGCACTGATTACAAAGACACTTAGACAGCTGCGCCACTGGCAACCGGCAACCTTCCAGCCACAAGGCAGGTTCCCGAACCACCAGGCCATGGGTGACCCTATTAGTGTGTAAGTGCAATTGGGACACATCCTTTGCTTAACCCGGGACGCGGTTCGCTGTTATTGTGGGCCGATTTTTATGACGGTGGGGACGGCCCCTGCTCGGCTGGATGCGGGAGCGTACGCAGGTGGTTCATTAGG
The DNA here is from genome assembly GCA_034509495.1 of Acestrorhynchus altus. Lineage (NCBI taxonomy): Eukaryota > Metazoa > Chordata > Actinopteri > Characiformes > Acestrorhynchidae > Acestrorhynchus > Acestrorhynchus altus. The sequence continues at coordinate 21,799,854 of CM067523.1, forward strand.
AAAACCAACACATTCACGCTGTCTTTTCTAATTCCGCAAAGCTTGTCATAACAAATGCAATTAAGCATGGGGTGTCACTCACATTATGAACCTGCTGCTCCACAGAGCACCTATTTGCTTTGTGTTGGCGTGCCCAACGTGCAAAAGCGACACTAAAAGGGTGTTCGGGGATTCTTCCTATTATAGGTCGGTTCCTCCTGTTTAGAGCCTCCTTAGCTTTGTTTTGCGGCACAAAACGAGGTGGGAATTACTTTTAAGTGGAGCCTTTTAATGAGTCGAATAACCACAACATTACGACTTTGGTTGGCCTCTCTTCAAAGGAGCCTGGTCTTGCATGTCTGGATCAACCATAGCATCATGACCACCTCCTCACTTTGTAGTTCTATAATTACTTCATTCTCCTCCTTTCACCCTGATCTTCAATGATCAGGACTCCACAGGACCACCACAGAGCAGCTATGATGTGGGTGGTGGGTCATTCTCAGCACTGCAGTCACACTGACATGGTGGTGGTGTGTTAGTGTGTGTTGCTGGTACGAGTGGATCAGACACAGCAGTGCCGCTGGAGTGTTTAAACACAGTGTCCACTCACTGTCCACTCTATCAGACACTCCTACCGAGTGTCTCCACCTTGTAGATGTAAAGTCAGAGACAGAAGCTCATCTGTTTCTGCACAGTTTGTGTCGGTCGTCCTCTAGTCCTTCATCAGGGCTCACAGGACCCTGTCTGCTGGACACTTCTGGATATATATTCTGGTTGCTGTGGTGTCTGAGGTGGTTGCTGTGGTGTTGATGGTTTGAAAAGTGTGTGGGAAGAGATACGCAGCGAGAACTCTGAAGAAAAATAATAAGAAAAGAGAAGACTAATGCTAGACTCCCTTGAGGAGAGCGTTGGACATGTTTAATGATCCCCAAAGCAACTTTTTATATGGATATTATTTCTAATTTATCGTAATATTAGTGTTTTACTGGGTAAATAAATGCTTATTTACATTAGAGAAGGAGCTTTTATTCTAATTATCACATTAAAGTCCCTGCAATGCAAGTAATCATCTTTATTGCGGGAGCCGGGACCGGTTCTGCTCTGCAGGTGTGCCTCGGGCCTGTTGTTTGCCTGTCTGCTGTATACTTTCGTCAGGTCATTATAAGCATTTAAGCTCTTAGGCTATTCAGTGGACTCGGTCATTAGTGGCCCTGTTTGTATGACTGAGTGAGCTCCATTAACATGTAGATGAGGTGGGGGGTTGGGGGGGGGGGGGGGGGGTCTGCTCGCGCTCCCTCCATCTCTCTCCAATCGGTGATCAGTGTGAGAGGAGCAAGGACTTGTATGCATTAACGAAGACCCAAAAGTGCTGTTGCAAAATGAGTGCAAACTGTAGATTGGCGCTCCGAATAAGTGATACTGCAAGCATCACTGGCTCCACCTCACAGAGTGATCTTCTGCACCTTCTGAAGGCCTGTTGTGTCGGTGCCTTGCACTGGAACATCCTCTTTACACATCATTAGAGGAAAGAAGGGCTCCAGTATATAAGGGCTGCTGGACGCCTCACTTGCAGCCTGGGAAAGAAAGAACCTTCCAGTACAAAGGTGGTCAGATCTGCATGATCGCATCGAAGTGCCGAGTGTAAGACTGACGTGGAAACATCTCCCAGCTGGGAGAATTCTGCACGGAGGAGTGGGAAGACCTTTCCGGTTGGTGTCAGCATATCATAGCAACATTTGGAGAAACATCTAAAACGTACACTCGCTGAAGGCCGATGTGAGATGTGGGAGGGGTTATGACCTCGCAATCACTGCTGCTTGGAGTTTAGAGCTCAGTATGAATCCTGAACCTATGTAGCTTCTAATATGTTTGTCATTTTCAGGTTCTAGGTCTAGGAAACCATCAGAACATGCTGCAAAACTGGCCTTGGGAGCAAAAAAAAAGAATCGCAATGTATCGGATTGAGACCCCTTTATTGTGATGTGTGTCAACAGGGGTGTTTTTAATGAGCGCTGAATGCTATAAGGTGTGTGTGTGTGTGTGTGTGTGTGTGTGTGTGTGTGTGTGTGTGTGTGTGTGTGACTGAAGCTCTCCAGATCTCCTCGGCCTTCAGTAAAATTGAATTTGGGTTGGTTTGGTACAGAAATGTCAGAGTGTGTGTGTGTGTGTGTGTGTGTGTGTGTGTGTGTGTGTGTGTGTGTGTGTGTGTGTGTGTGTGTCCGGAACAGGGACCAGAGCGCTGCTTTGTTGTGTGTTTGAAAAGGGTTCTCGGCCTTTGAGCTGTGGAGACTCAGCGTGACACTGACATTTACTGAATATTTATGCTGGTGGATTATGTAAAGCGCGAGAGCTTTAAAAAGGTAACCAACGCGAGCACCTGGCTCGCTCTCTCTCAGCAGAAAGCCACTTCATCTCTGAGTGTCTCTCTCTCTCTGTTGGTTTTTGAAGGAACTTTCTGTCATCGCTCCACAAGAGCTCTTAAAATAAGCATCATAGGATGATGCATAATATCTGAATCGGAACGTTGCGAATATTCTCCATCACAGTCCCGCAGCTCCTCTGATGTTCGTCTGGGCGACTTTTGGGACCTTCTGTGACCCCCGATGCACGTTTTTCTGTTTAGGTTCTTGGCATCATTAAAGGGTTCTACAGATGGAGAATGTGCTGTGGAGGCTTCTGTATAGAACCTTTTTGTAAAGAGTGTTGATACTACACTCGTAGCAGCACCACGTCAGTGTGACTGTAGCATTTCATTTGTGGATAATGGCTCTGACTGTGGTTCGTTGGAGTCCCAGAGTTTCAGTAACGACTTTATAAGCATTTCCAGATGACCTTTAGTTACTGTGCTCACCTTACCTTTAGGTCATCTGATCTCAATTTAACCCGACTGTTAATTGAATTAAGGGTCAAAAATGTCATTGAATGGTCTTTTTTCAACGTGAAATTGGATTACTTTTCCTAAAGTGTCTCCAAGATTGGAAAACTGTTTATATTTGTTTATATTTCTGCGACTTTATGAAGCTATCGAGTCAAATATTAATGTTGACCTCAGACACGTCAGAGAAGGCTGTGAATCTATCTAAGTGATGAATCTATGGCATCGAAGTTGGGCCAAATGCTTGGAGAACCAAAAAGAATCCATAATCCATAACCAAACAATGACTGTTATTAATATCAGGAGTTGAAAAACAGGCTCACTATCAGAATAATTACGTATTCAATCAACTATTTTCAATGTTATGTTCATAAATAATCTGTTATTGCTTCTCTCAGCTGTGCATCTCTCCGTCTCGCTTTCAGTTCAAAACGTTTCTCAATTTGGAGTTTTGGCACTGTTTAGTCGGGAGGACAGCGTCCCATCAAATGTCCAGGCCTTGTAGAGAGTCTCAAAACCGTCTCTGTTCTCACAGGGAGGCTCACGCAGAAGGTCCGAGGGCTTCTTCTCGCTGTGAGGTGGGAGGGAGAGGATGTAGAGGAGGCTGTTAGGAGGCTTTGGGTGGATGCTGTGATGATGGAGTGATGGTGTGAGACGGAATCTCACATTTAAGCGGAATCACAGAGTCAATGACATGTTCGGAGTTGAAGCTCTCTTCCTATTTTGCTCCTCTCCAGCCTCACCTGCAGCTCCTTACCCTGCTCTGCTGGTGTGCTCTGCTGGTGTGCTCTGGGGAGGCGGTGGAACATCAGCTTCCTCTGGGAAGAGACGGCAGCAGTGTAGGCAGGCAACTGCTGGAGCCGACTGAAGTTAGGGTCATTTACAGCTCAGTGGGCAGAAGATCTTCTCTTAAATAGATCCTGATCCCTGGGAGAGCTTTCCAGATGTACATCAGAAGAGCTTTGATGTGTGCTTCTTGGCAGGTTCTTCAGGTTGATGGATAATGTGCTGTAGGGGGTTCTACACTTTTGTTACCACGCCGAATTGAAATAGAGCCCAATGGAGTGTTTAAACACAGTGTCCACTCGCTGTCCACTCTATTAGACACTACCACCGAGTGTCTCCACCTTGTAGATGTAAAGTCAGAGACAGAAGCTCATCTGTTTCTGCACAGTTTGTGTTCGTCATCTTCTAGTCCTTCATTAGTGCTCACAGGACGCTGCCCACAGGACGTTCTCAGTCCAGCAGTGACACTTTGGAGTTTAAACACTCCAGCAGCACTGCTGCGTCTGATCCACTCATACCAGCGTAACACACTAACACACCACCACAGTGTCAGTGTGACTGCAGTGCTGAGAATGACCCACCACCCACATCATATCTGCTCTGTGGTGGTCCTGTGGGGTCCTGATCATTGAAGATCAGGGCGAAAGGAGGAGAATAACGTCTGCAGAGAAACAGATGAACTACAGTCTGGAATTAAAACTGGTAGAAATGTCTCAATGACTCGGAATAACATCTCGTCTTCTCCTACAAAGTTACCATTTCGGAGATATGCACAATAACACACACACACAAACACACACACACACACGCATGTATGTATGTGTGCATAATGCATTAGACGAGGGCAGATGTTTATGGTTATTTGTCGACAGGAACGCAGTGCGTAAATGTAACTGGGCCGTGTTTGGAGGCGGGTCTGCTCCAGAACAAAAGACGTCATTAATATGTAGTGTATGTTTGATACAGTGGTGCCGTAGGGAATAAATGAATACCAAATGGAGCTCTTGATGACAGGTCTCTGTCTCTTATGCAGATGTAATTGCTTTAACGACATCTCAGACACCAGCAGCAGCAGCAGCAGCAGTGCAGGAGCACTTAAGGCCCTCAGCTTCACCCACTCTCATACAGAAGTGCAGTGCCATCACACAGGAACTACAGTGGGTCCAGGATGAGTCTGTGATCTGTTTCCGTTATTTTTGAGAAGCTTTTAATGACTGACTTGAAGGCAGCGAAGGGTGGGTGACACGGTGTTACCCTCGGGCATTCGAGCCAAGCTAGTCGAGGGTATCGAGTGAGGGAGAGGGAGAGAGGAGTGACAGAGAAAATGTCTGGAGTGTCAGTTGTGCGTTTTCCATCCATCACGTTTTTGCAAATTTTTTAAAATTGCACGTAAAAAACGCTGAATATAAAAAGCCCCAAATTCAGAAAAACAATAATTCAATAAGCTACCAAATATTGTTACTTTCAGCAAGATCCAAGGCCACTCCCAGTTTTTTCTTCATTTGAGATTATTAACATGATTTATTTGTACGAATTTAACTTTTTTATTACCAATTCTCAGGACTTTTATTCTGAAATTTGAACACTGTAAGAGCATAAAAAATGAAAGAAGCAGCTCCTTTTCTCTCAGTAATCTCTATAACCCAATATCCGGGTAAGTGATGCTCCGCCCCCTCTCTCTGATCAGTCAGAGTCTGTATGCAGGTTGATCATCAGCCCCGCCCCCTCTCTCTGATCAGTCAGAGTCTGTATGCAGGGTGATCATCAGCCCCGCCCCCTCTCTCTGATCAGTCAGAGTCTGTATGCAGGGTGATCATCAGCCCCGCCCCCTCTCTCTGATTAGTCCGAGTCTGTATGCAGGGTGATCATCAGCCCCGCCCCCTCTCTCTGATTAGTCCGAGTCTGTTTGCAGGTTGATTGATCCTGAGTTCTGGAGCCTAGAATACAGCAGTCACTAGCTTCAAAATGAGTGCTCACAGGACGCTGTTGGCTGGATTTTTCTAGTTGGTGGACTGTTCTCAGTCCAGCAGTGACGCTTTTGGGGTTTAAGAGCTCCAGCAGCACTGCTGTGTCTCACCCACTCGTACCAGTTGAGTGGTCATAATGATATGACTGATTGGGGCATCATCCAAAAAGATGCTTATCGTAATAGACCTCAGCGAGACACTTTTCTGCATCTCTTTTAGTAAACCAGGACACTACTGCTTCGTCTCTGTGCTCACGGCGACGGCGCCTCCTGCATCCTGATGAGGGTATTAAGACAAGTCATTGGAAGTTAACAGATAATGACTTTGAAATAATAACAGAAGCTCTTGTGTCAGCACTTGCCCAGCCTATTTGTCACCCTTGGTTTGGCTCTAATCTAATTCAGCGCAGACTTTAATGGACAGACTCTGACCTCCTCAACCATCTCTGACAGGCCTTCATCAGTACACAGCCATTTCTGACTTGTACAAGATCGAGGCTACACATGAATCTCTCACAGATGAAAACAATGCGTGAATACGAACCGATCAACCATAACATTAAAACCACCCACCTAATTTCGTGTTTAAACCCCTCAGTGGACCCTGTGGGCTGCGTCCTGCGAGCACTGATGAAGGACTAGAGGACGACCGACGCAAACTGTGCAGAAACAGATGAGCTTCTGTCTCTGACTTTACATCTACAAGGCGGAGACACTCGGTAGGAGTGTCTGATAGAGTGGACAGTGAGGGGACACAGTGTTTAAACACTCCAGCAGCACTGCTGTGTCCGATCCACTGGTAACCAGCGCAACCCACACTAACACGCACTAACTGACTGCATGGTGGACGTTGTCTAACATATGAAAGAAAGCTGACTCAGAATCGGGGATGGGCTGTATTCGTAATGTCAGGCTTTGCCGGCCTCAGAGACGCCAAGCGAGATAAGCTCGCCTTTGTTCCATTGTGTCTCTGTGGCTCGCCACTCCCATCGCTGAAAGCCACCTCTATTGGTCATCGTGTATCATCTTGACCGATCGCAGCATGTTTATTACCCCTGTGCCTTTAAGATGTGTAATTTCCTGCGAGGCGGCTGGCCTGTACGTGTGTGTAATGTAGAGCAGGGTGCAGCTTCGGCGGAGAGACGCCTGCAGCCTTGTGGACGGGGTGATGAGGAGAGGAACAGCAGGGAAAGCCTGAGTGAAAGCCTTTAAAATGAAAGGTGGCCTGAGGACAGTTAGCGGTTGATGGGAATAGATTTCTGGTCAGCACAACCTGATGGGCTCTAGACCTGTGACTTGTCAGGCAGGTCGCAGTGTAGACGACCAACTGTTGGGCAGTATTGATAAAACAGGAATGTGACACTGACACGGTGGTGGTGTGTTAGTGTGTGTTGCGCTGGTACGGGTGAATCAGACACAGCGGTGCTGCTGGAGTGTTTAAACACCGTGTCCACTCACTGTCCACTCTATCAGACACTCCTACCGAGTGTCTTCACCTTGTAGATGTCAAGTCAGAGACAGAAGCTCATCTGTTTCTGCACAGTTTGTGTTGGTCATCCTCTGGTCCTTCATCAGTGCCCACAGGACGCTGCCCACAGGACGCTGCCCACAGGACGTTGAGGGGTTTAAACACCAGCAGCACTGCTGGATGCAGAGAAACAGATGAACTACAGTCTGGAATTATAGAACCACAAAGTGCTTCTTTGTGGTCAGTGGAGCTGATATAATAGACAGTAGAAACAGATACAGAAAGAAAGAGAGAGGCTTGAGAATAAGAGAGGAAGAAGGAGGGACTGAGTGGAAAAGATAGACGGGAGAAGATTGGTAGATTACCAGAGAGCAGCATTAGTCATCCATGAACATGGCCTTTGAGTCTCTGACAGAAGCATCATCACTCAGCCTCGCTACACACTCTGCATTTTTATTTACACTGGACCAACTCAATATAGGAGCGTCATTCGCTGCGAATCAAGGCCGTGGATTCATCTCAGAAATGACAGAGCTTTTATGTTTCAGCTCCCATCTCACATTCTTTATGCCTCGTATGTTCTGAGCAATGTTATATAGAAGATATTCCACACAGAAGAAGGTGATCACCCATCACATCCATACACTGTCTCTAGACTGGAGAACCATCACCGATTTCTTGCATCCATTGAACTTGTCCATCGAATTTGTGTGCAGGATGTCAGAATAGCCTCCCAGATGTGAACTGCCTCCCACCCTCATAGAGCTTTTGCTTGAGGACCCTCCAGTAGGGTTGAGGTCAGGGGAGGATGGTGGCCACACCATGCGTTTCTCTCGTTTTAGGCCCATAAGTGACGGAGAAGAAAAGTGGAAGGAAGTGAACAGTCAGAACCTCGATGTATTTGCCGAGGTTCTATATACTTTTACTTTCACTTCTGGTTACGGACGCTGTGCAGCGCCCTCTGTTGATGATGTATTCTGCCGTGTTTCCTCGATTCCTCGGAAACTGGTGTAAACATGGGATGGTTTGCTGGGGTTTCCAATAAAGTGGCCAGTAAATGAAAGCACCGGGTAGGGGTTTAATAAAGTGTTGGAGTATAAATGGACGATATGATGATTTCATACCCGCAGACAGAGCCCGATCCTGCCGTGTCATTGCGTTTGTAAACAGGTCGTGGGGGTCTGTTATGTTGGTTTAATGCTCTGTATTTTCACGGGTAATCAAATTAACGTGGGCCTGCTGAGGTGAAGATCAGGGCGTGTAATCTGGAACCTGAATGCTCGTGGCCCTTGTAAGTCAGCACGCGGCCCTTTAGCCACATCATTGACGGACGTGCCGTATCAGTGCACTCTGCGGTTGTGTTTGCTCTTGTCTTTTGGTGCAGAGGAGTCTCGGAGTCCCTGACACCGCTGACTGTCACCTGGTCCTCGTGGCTTCAGGGGAAATACGTGAGGAGCACCGAGAAATAACCTGTCACCTTTTCTGAAGTGTTGCCCAAACATTATCACACGGTCAGAAGATGAGCTGTCACGAACCGCAAACTAATCTCAATTTAATAAACCTTGATTTCTATTTAAATCTAACTATTGTCAGCTAGAACCGTTCATGCATAACTGGAGAAACATCTAACTAACATCAGCCAAAGTAACAGTTTACAGTAGAGTACAGATCGAACCACCAGCTAAACATCTCATTAACATTGTTAATATGTACCATCAGCTAAAATAAACATCTGAATAACATCATATATAGAAAATCAAACATCTACTGTAAACATCTGACTAACATCTACAGTAAACATCTAACATCAGCTAGTTGATAATAGATGTTAACAGTAGATGTTGGTCAGCCTGTATAAATATCTCATGAACATCAGCTAGAGTACAAACAGGTACAACAGGAGGACACTCACTGTGTGTGTGTGTGTGTGTGTGTGTGTGTGTGTGTGTGTGTGTGTGTGCTGCAGTGGGGGGTTAAGGATGGCTGTTTGTTAGTGAAAACCAGTATGTACTAATAGGCTGTGTTTATGACTAGACCCTTGCTGATTCTTCCCCTTTAAAAGACACACACACACACACACACACACACACACACACACACACACACACACACACACACACACAGAGGTTGTTATCTTTCCATGCCAAACTGCATCTTCCCATGAGAGGCTGAGTCACACGCTCCTCCAGGTCCTCACGCACTCACACACTCTTCCATCTCCTCACACTGTGTATGTAGGCCCTGTCTGAGACACAGGCAGACAAGCTGTTTACCTTATATCTGCTGTTTGTTCGGCTGAAGGATGAGTGTGTCCCTGCTGTCCCTGCAGTAGAGCTGTGAGAGAATATCAGTATATCGAAGTATCGCAGTACTGTGTTCTGCAGTACGCCATCGATTCTCATAAACACAGCTTTGAGCAGCAGTCACGATGAGTTAGTTTGGTAAAGTGAAAGCAGTAGCGTTCCTGACTGGATGCACGTCCATCCCGGCAACATCTGATGTATCAATTCTAAAAGCATGCCTTTGTGGACAGGATGATGTTGGTTGGATATGTCTGCTCTGGTCCTGTGGTCCTGTGGGATCCTGATCATTGAAGATCAGGGTGAAAGGAGGAGAATAGAGTCTGCAGAGAAACAGATGAACTACAGTCTGGAATTATAGAACCACAAAGATCTCCTGTGTGATCAGAGGAGCTGATAGAGTGGACAGTGAGAGGAGAAACAAGGAGGTGGTCATTATGTTAGGACTGGTCAGTGTAATTCAGAGCAAAACAGCAGTAATAGCTTGTGCAAGGTGTCAAGATTTAAGATTTTGCTGCATTAGTCATGACCTGCTGTAACAGAAAATGTCCAGCTGTTGCTGGACACAGCTTTAATGGAATATAGCTGATTAAAATAAAGGCATTCAGAGCTGGTGCTCATTCGGACACAATGGTCCAGCAGGACATTCAGTCCACGTGCAGTCACAGTCCTGCTCTGTAATTCTGGAGTGACACTGGCTGTCAGCTCACCTGTCGAACTCTGGTCCACTCTGGGCACCTCTGTAGAAGAGACTGGTGCAGTGACAGTAATGCCAGCAGCCTGGCAGGACTGGAGATGTCCTCTTGGAGTGTCATTGGAGAAGAGGAGGAGAGACTCTCATCTTGATGGATTCGAACACTTCTGGCAATTTTCACAGTGAATGCTAAGCAGCAACCACTTGTTCACCCCTATTATAGTAATGCAGGCTGAGCGCAGAAGACCGCCGTTGTTAAACATGACCATTAAAGCCGCTGACAGGTGATGTGAGTGGCACTGATTGCCACCTTTAAATGGCACCTCTCAAGAAGATATTACAAGAACAGTCTGTTCTTGGAAGATAAATATATAGCACACATAATGCCAGCTGTTGCATCATTGCTGGGCAGCCAACGGAGGAAAAGATGGATGGAAGGAAGTCAAGGTGCACATAGACCCACTGTGTCCACAGGGGAATTTGTCCTCCATATTTAACCCATCAACACCCACTAGGGGGGTGGTGAGCACAGATGCCCGGAGTGATGTGCAGCCCTATCCATAGTGCTTGGGTTCAGTGCCTTGCTCAAGGGGACTTCATTCATGTCCTGCCAGTTCAACTGGCAACCTTCCATTCACAAGGCTGGTTCCCTATCCAGCCCTGATACAATGCCTAACAGACGCCTGTGCTGTTCAGCATCACACATAACCTGGGATTTGAACCTGTGATCCTTGGATCATCATGATTGCACATAGAGCCTGGATCTGAAATTCTTGGACAAGAACTGTCATGTGATGTTCTAGGTGTTCCTGGCATACAGTGATCAGTATATACTTAAAGTGGTCTTGAGCAGTTCATGCTTTGACGGTTCTGATCTGTTTTGGTGGCACAAGGGGGATCTACTCAATATTAAGCAGGTTGATATTAAAAATTGATATTAAAGGTGTCTTAAGAGGACAGAGAGAGAGAGAGTGAGGGGCAGGAGAGGAAAGGTCGAGAGAGGGCATTTGAGCCACACTGCTGTGCTGGCACAGCACGTGACTCCTGCCATTTGTCGGGATTTGGGCGGGAAAATTGCCCTCAGTGTCTTTCCCAGATGGCGACTTTTCCCAAATAAGGCTCAGAGGATACAGCTGGCAGAGAGAGAGCGGGTAGGGGTAGGGGGTAGGGGGTAGGGAGCTCTGCGAGAGCCGGGCATTCTGCCAGTGATGAAGCTAAATCCTTTCTCTGCTCAGTCTGGATATCAGCAGATCTCTCACTGCTGCATTACTGCCTTGCTGCTGCTGCTGCTGCTGCTGCTGCTGACCCGTGTGTCATTGGACCGGTCAGGCTAAGTGGCCTTCTGCCGAGTGTCTTGTGGCAGAGGCCAGAGGAAACGCTTAGAGAGCAGCATTACTGACCACTGTCTGTTCCCATATGTACCGACCTATCATAGCTTTCCAAATAACTGTGGGTGTGGCCACGTGAATACCTACAGTTTAATGTTTATACAATAATAACATGCAATATTAAAAACTAGACATCAAACTACATTTGAAGTTAATGTTGTTAAAGTATGAACTGTCGACATTCAGATCAACAATGATAATAAAATGTACTTATTATCATTCTCAGTATAGTCATATCTGCTCCTCTTGGTTCTTCTGTTGGTGCTCTAGTGGTATCTGCTCCTCTTGGTTCTTCTGTTGGTACTAAACTGATAAATGCTCCTCTTGGTTCTTCTGTTGGTACTTTAGTCATATCTGTTCCTCTTGGTTCTTCTGTTGGTACTCTAGTGGTATCTGCTCCTCTTGGTTCTCCTGTTGGGTCTCTAGTGATATCTGCTCCTCTTGGTTCTTCTGTTGGTACTAAAGTGATAAATGCTCCTCTTGGTTCTTCTGTTGGTACTCTAGTGATATCTGCTCCTCTTGGTTCTTCTGTTGGTACACTAGTGATATCTGCTCCTCTTGGTTCTTCTGTTGGTACTCTAGTCATATCTGCTCCTCTTGGTTCTTCTGTTGGTACTCTAGTGGTATCTGCTCCCCTTGGTCCTTCTGTTGGTACTCTAGTGATTATATCCTCCTCCATTTTGGACATATGTTGATGGTACAGTGCCGGGTCACTGAAGCCTAAGATATGACTTTATTGTGTTGGAGCAAAGCAGGTCTCTTAGCTGTCCTCCACTGCGGAGATGAGAATACGGTGGTATTTTCCTGACTCCGTGTCTGAGACAGGCGCAGAAATGAGATGTGCTGGCGTAAGTCTAGTGCGCGCTGTTTGTTTCTCTGGCTCTGAAAGGCTAATCTCCTAAGATGGACACGTTAAAAGGACACAGCGACAATTAGGCTTACAAATTTACGGGGTAAAGTCACCCCAGTCTGTGGGGGATAAACACGGTGTCATTATTGGGCTTATCGCCGGAGAAACATCTGCTAGTCCGGATTCGTCGCCACAGGATAACAAGCATGAACGCCGGGGTAAAGGAGGAGAGAAAGGTTCCTTTACTGCCTGTCTGGGTTGGGACGGGCCTATCTCTCCTGTGCGTCTCCTCCCCATTCGTCTCCTGCTGTGACAGGTGAATGGGACGGCTGAATGAGTTAGAGTCTTTATGAGCTAACGTGGAGTAATCTCAACACGCATGTCTCTCCTCTCTGAGCATGGCCGAGCTCAGGCTGAGGAGCTAAGGAGATGGAGCTTTCTGTCCAGAGACCAGGAGGAGCTTCTGTTGGTTTAATTGGCAGAAGCATCTTGTCACAATCCTCGTGACAGGAGCTCCCTAGAGGTGAATGATGACTAGTGCTGAAAGCTTGTCCGAAGATGCATTAGAATGAAAGCCTACAGTGCAGGGGCGAGAATTTAATTTCAGGAAGGTCTTGGAGACAGCTGACAAGCACTACATCAGCTGTGTGGACAGAAGTATTTGGACACCTGCTCTTTCACTGTTTCTTCTGGAATCAAGGGCATTAAAAAGACTCGATCCTGCTTTTTTTGGAGGGACTGTCTCTACTGACCAGGGTTTTCTACTAGATTCTGGATTCTGCTGTGGAGATTTGATCCCATCCAGCGACAAGAGCATCTGGATCTCCCCAACTCATCCTTAAAGTTCTGGATGGAGCACCATCATACCAGAGAACACAGTTGCCTGGCATCGGGCATGGCACTATTAGATTCCTCTTTGTTTATCTAGAGTACTATTCTAATGGCTGTACATCTCTACAGGGACTAGACAAGTTTTGTGCATTTGCACATCCGTGTCAGCAATGCAATTCATTTAAATTGTGCAGAAACAGATGAGCTTCTGTGTCTGACTTTACATCTCCAATGAGTGGACAGAGAGTGGACACAGTGTTTAAGCACTCCAGCAGCACTGCTGCGTCTGATCCACTCGTACCAGCAACACACACTAACACACCACCACCATCTCAGTGTGACTGCAGTGCTGAGAATGACCCACCACCCACATCATATCTGCTCTGTGGTGGTCCTGTGGGGTCCTGATCACTGAAGATCAGGCTGAAAGGAGGAGAATAAAGTCTGGAGAAACAGATGAACTACAGTCTGGAGCTGATAGAGTGGACAGTGAGAGTAGAAACAAAAGGTGGTCATAATGATTCTTTATTTGTGTTTTAACCAATCAGACGTCTCTGGTTATTCCTCCACTGCAGTGTTGATGGGTCGAGGTTTCTTCTCGGATTCATGTTTATTTCATCTCATCTGCAGGGTTGACTTTCTGATGTTAGGTCCTGCTTTTTTTTGCTTTCAGAGTTTCTGCAAATGCCTAAATTTTGCTGTGAAGCTCAGAGGGGCTCATAGATCAAAGCTGTCTCCTCCGTGCTGGAGTGATAGATCCTCTCTCATGCTTCTCTCTTTGCTTTTGTTCCAGGTTTGTGTCTGAAAGATAAAGGAGATCCTTTACCCTACAGCTATTGGTGAGTGCCGCAACTTCCACAGTCGGAGAGGTTCCTGCTCACAGGATACTCAGTCACATACTGTAGTACAGCTTTATTTATTACACACGATCCTCGGGAACCTGGACTAGATTTTTAACATTTTAGCATAACATTATGACCACCTGCTGGTCTCTACACTCACTCCGTTGCGTGTTGTAGTTCTATAATTACACACTTGTCCATTTTGCTTATTGCTGTGATGTGGGTGGTGGTTCATTCTCAGCACTGCAGTGACACCGACATGGTGGTGGTGTGTTAGTGTGTGTTGCAGCAGTGCTGCTGGAGTGTTTAAACCCTGTGTCCACTCACTGTCCACTCTATTAGACACTCCTACCTAGTGTCCAGTGTCCAGTGTACTCACAGGGCGCTGCCCACAGGATGCTGTCGGCCGTATGTCTCTGGTTGGTGGACTGTTCTCAGTCCAGCGGTGACACTTGGGTTTAAACACTCCAGCACTCCAGCAATGACCCACCACCCACATAATATCTGCTCTGTGGTGGTCCTGTGGGGTCCTGATCGTTGAAGATCAGGGTGAAAGGAGGAGAATAACGTCTGCAGAGAAACAGATGAACTACAGTCTGGAATTATAGAACCACAAAGAGAACCTGTGTGATCAGAGGAGCTGAGAGGATGGTCATAATGTTATGGTTGATCCATGTGCAACAAACCACGCAGTGCCCCAGTCTCGTCATGCATTAATAATCTAGTGATATGGTAAAGCAATCCTGTAGCTCTTAAAGCGTTTTCATATTTCTGTAAGCGTCCACTCAGTTACAGTCTAATCCTTTGGGGACGTGTTGTCCCGTTTGTGGGTTGTGTCCTTTACGCTATGTGATATGTCTAGTCTGCGTGCAACTACATGCTCTTTCAACAGGATGATGGTGATGTGTTGGTAACCTGCTTATACGTTTGCCCGGTTTAATGGCGTGTCCCACGTTGGCCTTTATGGGCTTTTAACCCCAGAACATTGGCTGTGAAATTGCAATTTTTGCAGCAATCATGTGTGATGCAACAAGGATTACATGGTTACTAAACCAACAAGCATTACGCAGGATTTGTACATGTCCTGTGAGCCGCCAGTATTAATACTGCTGTGTTTCTGAGAAAGACTTCGTCTGCGTGTCTCTACATTAAATCTGCACTTCTTCTCACCTCAAATAGGGGTTATAAGCACACAGGGCGCTTTAGTGTCGGCCATCCATCCATCCATCCATTCATCTTCTGAACCGCTTATTCCTGGAAATTGATCATGGAGAGAGTTTTGATGAAATGTTTGTAATGAAGGATATTCATAATAATAAGCTCTTCATACGTGGTTGAAATGAAAGTGAAAGAAATAACCTAGAATTTATTTATTATTTTTATTATTTATGTATATATCAGTATAATCCCTTCTCAGGACTTTTATTCTGAAATTTGAACACCGTGTGAACAAATGGAGGGCAAACAGCTCCTCCCTTCTCACTTTCCCCTATAAACCAATATCTGGGTGGGTGACGTCATTAGCCCCGCCCCCTCTTGCTGATCAGTGGGAGTCTTCATGCAGGTTGTGTTGTGCATGTCTGCGTGGACAAAGCAGAAAACAGGGATTTCATGTAGCTGGAAACAAGGGTAAGTCTTGTAGTTTGTTATGATATGTGCATCATGTCTGTAGGTTACTGGGATCCTGAGTTATGAAATCTAGAATATGGTATTTAACTGACCGTGAGGTTTGGAGACAGTGTACGAGCAGGTGTCCCAACGCAGTAACCATAACCTGTCCATGCAGTAAACACACACACTCTAGGGGGCAGTGAGCACATGTGCCTGGAGCGGTGGGCAGCCCTGTCCCTGGAGCGGTGGGCAGTCACGTCTTGCCTGATGAGGGAATCAAACCGGCAACCTTCCAGTCGCACGGCCGGTTACCTTACCACCACAGCTGCCTCATGGGGCAGGTTAGAACTACCCCCTCACTAGTGGTGTGTAGATGGTTGGTAGGAGCTGCTCAAATCATATGGTGCTGTTCCTAAACGTCAGAGCCAGGAAATGCAGGCAGTCAGACTCCGAATCGTCTCGGACGTCGGAGCCGGGTTTTGTTATCAGATATTGCTGCTGCTGTTCCGAAGTTCCTGAAGTTCCGAAAATGAAATGTAATGAAAATTGCTCAGCAGGGTGGACGCTGTGGCACCGATATCAAGCTGAAGTGCCGTGAGGCTTGATAGCACAGCAGCACCTCTCAGCAGATTGCACCGAGAGAATGAACAAATCTATTTCAGCAAGGAGTGCACAGATGCGGCGAGAGCTGGGAGGAGAAGAGCCTGACGCAGGACCGGGTGGAGGGACGCCGGTGCTGGTGGGCTTCTTTGAAGATGAGGAGGGTGGAGGAAGAGGAGAGAAAAACAACAGCTGAGCTGCTCACCTCTCACAGCCCTTCTTCATCACTTATTTATCCCCGTCTTCACGTTCCCATTCACGGACGCAGTTGAGTCCTGGGAACGACTTCCTGGCAATGTGCGCTGCATGTGTTTGTGGGTTCCCCTGCTGTAGCGCACCTGTTCCAAATCATCAGATGGTGATCACGCTCTCGGTGAGGCGGGTCAGGTGAGGGAAAAACAGGGAAATGTGCAGAGCACGGAGTTTCCACAGCGGGAGTCCGATTTATGCAGCAGATGCTCAGCGTGAAACGCTGTCTTTAGTGCTGTGGACATCCTGGTGGCTGGAAGGGGACAGTGGCTGAGTGCACACCTATGGTATGTTAATCACATCGGAAGTTTGAAGGCACATGCAATTCCAGTGCTTCTTCTACTCTTCTGGGAAGACCACAACAATGACACCAGATGCAGCATTTGCTGTGAGGATTTGATCACATGATACATTCTGGATCACCAATCGAACTCATCCCAAACACAATGGGTTGATCTCCATCACCCCAGAGACTCCATCAGCTGGCATTGGCTGATACACACAGTTCCAGGACTGTATGGATTCAAATGTGAAAGGTACCGAAGCCTAGTGTGATCCCAGAGCTCATATGCAGGAATATTTCCAGGATTATAGTCGGTGTTGCCACGTCTGCAGTTTCCATGTGAAGCGGGGCTGTTTCTTCACTCTGTCCGCTGGAGAATTTTACAGACCAATCAGGAGAGGATTTTTCATTAATGAATTTTGCTGGCTGGCTGCGACTGATTGCGCTCACCATGATTCTTAATAGCTGACAAATTTATGCCCTCGGCTGCACCACACACCTATACCACACACCGCCTGATAGGGTCAAAGCAGGGCTGTCTTCGTCCTGTCACACCGAGATGGGAATACAGCCTGGATCTGTTCTTTCCAGCCGAGTGAGCTCCCTTTGATTAGAACCTCACTGAAGTTAATGGGAATTTTGGAGGATATGCTATAGAATATATGAGACCTGCCCATCTCGCCTGTCGTATTCTTCAAAGGCTCTGCAAGACCGAACTCTTTCACATACCTGGAGATGTTTGATGACGTTTACCCCAGAAAACCATCCATTTTGTTACATTGTTTATGTCTGATGTGGTTAGTTGTTGTGTCTACACTCTATCAGCTCCTCAGTTCTGTAATTACACACCGTAGTCTATCAGGACCCCACAGGACCACCACCGAGCAGCTGTGATGTGGGTGGTGGGTCATTCTCAGCACTGCAGTCACACTGACACGGTGGTGGTGTGTTAGTGTGTGTTGCTGGTACGAGTGGATCAGACGCAGCAGTGCTGCTGGAGTGTTTAAACCCCTCACTGCAGGACTGAGGACTGTCCACCAACCTGAAACCTCCAGCCGACAGCATGAGCACTGATGACCTTTGGCCAGGGAGTGGAGACGGTGTTGAAACGCTCCAGCAGCACTGCCGTATCGGATTCTCTCGCACCAGCGCAACACAGTTTATAAAGTTTAGGCGCGTCCTCGTCTATCCACGAAAAGAGCTGCAAACTGCTCGCTGATGAGCACTTTGTGTTGGGAAATGATAGAGAGCGGAGAAAAGGGAGATTTATGCAAGCTGTGGAGCTTCTAACCCTGTTTACAGACGCGCCGCGTTAAAATTGCCTCCGTTTCTGGGGCCGAAAACATCACAGGGCCTTTAGTGAGAGTTGTTAGCAGAAGTTTTATTCTCCTGCAGTCAAATGCAAATGTTCTTTCCCGTCGTTGGTTCCAGACACAACAACATTCCGGCTGAAATTCCCGTTTTGATGAAATGAGTCGCCGGCCTTTCTCTTACAAATCGAATCCTAATGGAAACATTTGCATAGAGATTGTGATGTGAAAGTGAGAACTGTTCTCATTTCCTCATCTGATTTCTCCAGCATTTTTCCGTCTCTGTCTGATAAATGGAAGGCAATAACGCAGGCCTGTCGACCCGCAGCACCGGCTCTGTTTAAGGAGGCAG
The DNA here is from genome assembly GCA_034509495.1 of Acestrorhynchus altus. Lineage (NCBI taxonomy): Eukaryota > Metazoa > Chordata > Actinopteri > Characiformes > Acestrorhynchidae > Acestrorhynchus > Acestrorhynchus altus. Next base: position 21,818,241 of record CM067523.1, read on the forward strand.
TCGGATCATTATGAAAAGATGTAGTGAGGGAATTAAAATGCAATTATCTTTTGCAACCCAAGGCTATGTACCTATAGTGTTTATTCATTTTAAGTATCTGATGTGCTTACAGATTCGTTTTAATGCAGCGTATTGAAATGTATGGGTGTCATTAGGTCATTAGATCATTAGATCATCACTCAGATGTTGGCCTGTATGAGGATCTCTGGATGTAGGCCATTGTGTCTTCTATGGGAGAATCCGAGATCTGACTCGATTTGTTCTTTTCACTCGCATGTCACTGCGCTCGGGTCCAGGTTGGGACGTTCACATCACAGCCGTCTTGCTCAAAGCCCGGCGTGCCCCTTAGAAACACCCAGACGCACACGCGTGGACAAAAACTCTGTTCCCAGAGGTTCACTCTCTGTCTCGGGCCACATCATAGGAGCAATCGAAGAGCCGCGGTGACTGACAGCTGGACTCATCACCGAGAAATCCGATATGGATCGGATTTCAGTAGCACATATGAAAGTGGTCCACTTTTGTAGAAGAGCCGAGAAGATGTGGCTTGTAGAACATTAGTGGAATTCGTGTATTGCAGTGACAAAAAACATGTGATTAATGTTCATTTGGTTGGTCGAGATTGGTTCCAGCATCCTAAATAACCCATCCAGTGTAAAACCAGTAACTACAACCAAAGGCGTTTGAGGACAGAGCATGGATAAATCAATTTCTGCAAAAAAAATAAATAAAAAGACTTCCAAAAGCAAGCCTGGTGAGGAAATCGGCATTTTCTTCCTCTGTATTCTGTGATTGCCGTTGGTCAATCTCATGACTGATTGAACACCAAAGAGGATTAGCGATTGAAAGGAATGAGGATCCGAGTCAGTTTGTGCCGCCAAAAATGGCAGTTCTGTTGCCTCCCAGAAGCAAGCGAAGTCAGATAACATTTTCATCCCACCCCGGCCCACGCAACATCTGAACTGAGCCCCGTAATCCCCCCCTCCCACCCCACCCCAAATCGCCACCATCCGTCTGCTTTAGGACGATAGAGAAGGTGGTGATGATGGCAGACGGTAGTTCTCAACCTTCATCCTCCAGCCAGTTTCATGAGATGTCTTCACAGTCTGACATTGTTTTATTCACCAACGTCCAAGACTTCTCACATGTGTCTTCATTCGAGATGCAAAAATGAACAGAATGTAGATATTTGTATGAAGATTGACAAGGATTTTATAATAATCAGCTCTTTTTTAAAGATCAGTGTGAATAATGACGTTTGAACACTGCAAAGAAAGAGGGCAAACAGCCCCTCCCTTCTCATCACTCGGAGTCTGCATGTAGGGTCAGGCATTTACGCTGGGTTTTGTGAGTTATTTAGGGTGAGTCCAGTAGTTTGCATGACATGATGTGTGTATCGTGTCTGTCGTTTACTCTGATCCTGAGTTACGAAGCCTGGAACAGCATGTAACATCGCACGGATCTCAGGTTCTGAGAGTCGAGTTAGTCATTTCTGAGGGAAAACGACTTTTTCTTGGATTCTATCCAAGTTGGAATCAATACGATCTTTCCAGTTGTTTAGGTTCTGACTTTGTGCTTGTAAAGGGACGTGGAAAGCACAGGCCAGGCTATTAATTGCCTTGCAGCTGATGACATGCCTTTGCAGTCAGGATAAGCTTCTAATGCGCCATGAATTTGCTGCAGACTGATCAGATTGGCTGTGAAGAGAAGAGCAGAGATTGTTGCCCGTCGTCCAACATCCTCTTCCATGCATGAAGAATCAATTCCTGCACAGCGTCCTTTTTGGGACAGAAATGACCGCAGAAATAGCCTCGACCACACCTGTGCTGTAGAAACACGAGCTGCTGCTGGGTATTACCGTGTGTACGGCCCGTTCCTTTCCAGGTTTTGAGTCGACGTCAGCTGTGTTCTCTTTGTTTCTCTTTGTTCTTTGTTCTTTGTTCGAACTGCCACCTCGGAGGAAACCCCCCGGGTCTCCAGCTCCGATACAATGGCTGACAGACGCCTGTGCCAGCCAGCATCACACTGAATGTGCACCATCTACCCACCCAGATCGGGTATCGCCAACTCTGGCTGCCGATTGCAAGCACCATGATTAAAATCCATGGATGCTCCAATGATAAAGGAGGATAACATCAGTATCATTGGCTCTCCAGTCCACCAAGCAGAAACGTCCAGCCGACAGCGTCCTGTGGGCAGCGTCCTGTGAGCACTGATGAAGGACTAGAGGACGACCAACACAAACTGTGCAGAAACAGATGAGCTTCTGTCTCTGACTTTACATCTACAAGGTGGAGACACTCGGTAGGAGTGTCTGATAGAGTGGACAGTGAGTGGACACGGTGTTTAAACACTCCAGCAGCACTGCTGCGTCTGACCCACTCGTACCAGTGATGTCAGTGCTGAGAATGACCCACCACTCACATAACAGCTGCTCTGTGGAGGTCCTGTGGGGTCCTGAGCATCGAAGATCAGGATGAAAGGAGGAGAACAAAGTTCTCCTGTATAGTAAGAGGAGCTGATAAAATGTGTATGGAGTGTGTGTGTGTGTGTGTGTGTGTGTGTTTGTACACATGCTCCGGCTTACTCTAATTTTCCTCCTTGTTCAAAGTCATTTAGGCAATTTATTTGTACCCAAACCACAAATGTTGTTCCAAATTGTTCCGATCCCAGAGGAACGCTGTGCTCAGACAGCACAATAATTTGATATTTCAGACCATAAAATCACTTCTTCGTTCTTCCCGTGGAGACTTCGGCTGTTGCAGTTTAGTTCTGTGGCCGCAGTCGCAGCTAATAAGACTCGTATCTCCACAGATGTTTCTGTCTTGCTGCCCGGCGCTGTATGTTTGTCAGATTGTTATTTTTGACATACGCTTCTTTGTGTGTTTTTATAATCGTATAATGTTTCGGGGGATCTGGTTTTATTACTAGAATGAATTCATCTGACCTCCGTCCAGATTGGCAGATGGCTGGCTATCATTAGGATTCAGTAGTGCTGGATTTAGAGTCGGAGTGCGTAATGCTGACGGTCGATGTGATGTAATCACTCATCCCAATAATCCACCGCCGGAATGAAGGGTGTGTTCACTGGACATCGTTCTAGGTGAGATAGAATCGGCTTAACATGTTTGAACAGTTTTATCCTTTTCACGTTTTAATCACAGCTAAGAACAAACATATTCGGAATGTTTGGCCTCCAGGAAAATGATGTGGGATGTCTCCATAGTCGGACGTAACCCGGATAGTGTTGTTTTCTACTCACATTTAATTACATTTAATTGAGTTGGATTTTATTAAAGGATTTGTATGAATTTAAACATGTTTAGTTGTGTTGTTTTGGACAAAAAACCCTTTGGAACTGGAATGAGTCAGTGTTCCGTCTCACACACATGATACAAACATTCCCAAGCCATCCCCTGAGGTATGGCCACTTCAGTTATGGAGCATTTCCATTGGTCCATTCAACATCAAATTGTAAAGAACAGCTGTCAGATTCACATGATGTCAAAATGTGAAAAATTGCAAAAATGGATATACGTGGTTTTTGCGTGGCAGTACACATACAGTATAAAGATGACGTGAGGAGCAAAGAAGGAGTTGATTAGCTTTGGAATAATGAGATCTGAGTTCAATGGGGAATTTTGTGTCTCCTCCATATATGATCTTATCCTCAGGGTCCACCATTCAGACTTGGTTCCTTTGAAGAATCCTTTCATCCTGTTCGTGCTCTCGCGCTGTTTATGGTGGGACTGATGTTCTGTAGGTTGGTGAGGAGGTGTGTGACTCAGATTTGCCATGCCATGCAAAAAGCAGCCAGTTTCTTAGGATCACCAGTGATGGATCTCCATCATCACCCCTTATTGTCAGTGCTGGACTGAGGTCCACCAACCAGAAATCTACACTAACACACCCAGCAACATGTCCGGGAGTGCACCTCAACCAGTCTGCAACATAAAAAAGAACGTGGAAGGAGCTCAAACACACACAATTAAGCAACCTGAGGAGCTTATACCAAAGAAAGACCTTCACTACAGGTATCGTTCAATTTATCGTGACATCGATTGCTCGACTGACCTGTAGCAGGGCGCGTACCGCCTCCTGCTTTAGGATACGCATGGCAGCACCTGCACTATGGAACTCTGGTGGAGGATGGAGGATGTCCTCGAACGTTGGACTGAGCCTTTACACAGTTACCTAATAAACTGGCGGACGAGAAGAAAGGGTCGGTTATGTATGTGCTTCATATCGAGAACAGTTCACACAGAATGATACAGAGCCTCTCACACCAGACACGAGACCCATCTCCCGTCTGGATCAAAGCAGTCTGATGAGCTGTGTGATCGTTCTAAATCAGATGTGAAGCAGCCGGTCTTGTGCTGGAGTCGTCCGGGTGGACGCAGCGTGCAGGACCTCAAAACACAGAGCCTTCCGAACCGCTGGTCTAAAATAGCCTTGATTCATGCATTATTTGTACGGCGAGTGCTGGTGCTGTCAGACTGTATTAGGTGCGCTGATTTTTGGGTCCACTCCCCCATTTTCCACCCGGGCCTGTGTTTCAAAAGCCTCTCCGCAGCTCATTTCCATGGCTATAGGCCTCATTGTTGTGGGGAGCAATTTTCTGTCCAGGGCTGGGAAACAGTGAGAGAAGACGCCGGTTCTGCACAGCGCTGCTCTGTCAGAGGTGGAATGAGCCCCTTGTTGACAGGCTGGAAAAGTGGAGAAAAGTGGCCGATGTGGTGTTGATGGAGAACTGCGTTCCAGGCTTAGTCGGCCACTGTTCTGTCATGCACTGTCTGGTTTTGAGCCGGACCGATAAATCGGTTTATATTTTCCCTTATTTTAAGATTTCACGGAGTTTAACTCGCGAGATCCACACATTTCTAGGCTTCGCAACTCAGGATCAGAGTAACCGACGGACGTGATCCACATATTAGATCAACCCACAAAACGTACCCTGTCTGATGGTCACAGGGTTGTTCGTGAAGTGCTCTTCATGGACAGCTGTATGAATCCAAATGTAATCCAAATCCAGTTCTCAAATGGGAACAATGCCCTTCCAGTTTGGGGGAATAACAAAGGATGCAGCCCAGCGACCCTCTAAGGCCAGAGTTTGTAGCACTGACCGAAGTGAAATGAATTTCAGCCGTTTTGGGGACATAAATCCAAAAATAAAATGCCAGAAAGTGTAGAACGTAGTCTCTTCAAAGTGCATATAGCACCTGCAGCTCATGCATATTGCATGTGCCGTGATGCACAGCTCCCTGCAGTCTAATACAATACAGCTGCAGGCACACATTTGCACCCAGGTCGACCCATAATGTTGCAAGGAACTACAGTGTTTGTAGTTGTATCGCAGTGGTGAACATAGAGGGTGTGTGCACAGCCAGACAGTGATGCAGTACAGCCATTTATTTATGACCCGGAGCGCCGAACGCACTATATCCCCCCGCAGTGTCGTATACAGTCCAGCAGGAATGTGTCCTGTAGAGGGTTAATACGGTGTCCTATTAGACCAGGCCTCTCTGATCACCTCATCACACACACATAACATGTATCTGTCTGTAAGTGTGTGTGCGAGAGGGAAAGTCTTTGTTTTTTTTGATATATCTGTGCCTGTGTGTGTATGTTATCTGGTGTGTGTGTGTGTGTGTGTGTGTGTGAGAGAGATGTGCAGGTTTATGAATAATTCAGCTCCTAAGGGGGGAAGCTGTCAGAAGGCCGAGGCAGGCACTGTTTCAAGTTGCTGTGTTGCAGTGTGTTTCCGTGCTGCATTAATACACACACACACACACACACACACACACACACACACACACACACACACACACACACACACACGCGCACATTCCTCAGCTCTCTATCTGTTCAGTTATTTCCCTGACCACAATCTAACACTTTCGGTTTCTCCTTGTGCCCCCCAACCCTCCCCCCATTACTCCCTCTATTCACCTCGAGTGAGAGTAACTGGCTGATGGAGGGTTGAATGCAGGGTTTATCTTGATGGTGTAGTAATTGGAGGGGGTTTGGGTGGAACAGCGAAATGGAGAGAGCAAGGAGGGAAATAGAAGTGTGTTTTCTCCTACACCTCCTAAACACACTCCAGGCATGGAAGCAATGCTCATTTTAGGCTGGATTCCTCCTACTTCTTCAATTTTCCTAAATTTCTATCTAGGATTCCCGTATCAGCTCCCACGAGGAGAACACTAAAGGCAGCAGTGGGGAGGAGAACTGAGTACGGTCCACAGCAAGGACAGACAGAACAACAGAACAGCATCTTAACACCCGGGAGACATAAAGAAAGGAAAAAATGGACGGGATCGGAGCTTCACAAACATAGGCAAAGGGACACAGCAGGGAAGCTGGTCCAGAAGCCAGGCATGCAGCAGCTCCACAAACACACGTATGCATTATACTGGGTGAGGGGGGAGAGGGAGGGCCGTCTGCCCACCCAGAGAGAGTGAGTCCGGTTATGATTTCCTGGATTCGTGGCCATGGAAGTTCTCACCCACTTTGAGACCACCGAAAGCAGCACCAGATCCATCACGAAAGGTGGCTGCTGCTGCCTGTCCAGAGGTCCCCACTACTCACCAAGAACAAACCTGAACCCTGATTTTCATCAAAGCACAGTCTTCTCTTCCTGATGGTGCATCAGAAGTGCAGAGTCATTCTGTATTTTAAACCCACTGTGTTTTGCTCTGGGCATCCTTCTCTCCTGACTCAGCGGACTGCAGGGTCAGCAGAGGTCAGCGTTTTTATTTGCAGCTTGAACGTCTGCACTTTAAAATGAGGTCTTCAGATATCCCAACAACATTTGCATTCGTGCTACCCAGGAATTCTCCCGTCTCACATCCCATCAGCCGTGATATTAAAACAGCTCAGGCGAAGAACACTGACTATCTGCTTCCAGTGGAATGTGTGGGCTGTTCTCCGTGTGCAAACTGGAGATGGACACTTGAGTTGGGGACTCCAGTTCGAGTCCCACTTAAGTCGCATACAAATTGACTTCAGACTTGCAACTTGTCCCAAATGACTCGCCTTAATTAACATCATATCAGCGAGTAATGGTCCTTAAATATCAAAGGAGCCTTTCAGGACATGTTTTCTGCTCTGTGAGGGAGAAGAACACCAAAGCCTTATGGTTTTTGATATAGTTTTGATGTTAATTTGTTTATTTTGTAAAATTAATTGTAAAAAACATGAATTACTGTGGTTTTTCGGGGGAGGAGTCGTGATCGGAGCTGGTTTGAGTCCCTGATCTGAAGTGCCCTTGAGCAAGACCCTTAATGTCCAAGATGCTTCTTGGTTCCGTGGATAGGGCTGCCCACTGCTCCGGGCACGTATGCTCACTGCCCCCTACTGTATTTTATATATATATATATATATATATATACACACACAAAGTAAACGTGTGTATTTTGTGGTTTTCTTTGTAAATTGATTTATTATTGACTGAATACGTCTTATTTTGGGACTTGTGAACATCTCTGAGTGGTCAATATCTACCCAAAGTGCTCCAAAGAAGGATAAGTGGTTGACCGGTAATAGGGTCATGGAGGACGGAGGATGCTCACCTCACAGCTTACAGGACATAAATTAGGATCTGCTGCTAAAGTCTTGGTACCAGAAACCACAGCACACCTTCAGAGGTCTTGTGAAGGCCATGCCTCAGGACCGAGCTGTTACAGCGTTTTCTTTTTTCGAAGCTCCTCATTGGTGCAGAATGGCGATTGTCCAGTTATCCAGATTATTAGAACACCGTATTAAGTAAACAAATATCCAGAGACCACGCCCTTATTTCTGGACTCTGGTATTGCCGTGGGACCACCATCGCTGGCAAGATGTTCTGCGAGGCTGTTTGATAAGTGTGCTTGTAGGGAATCTCTCGGTCAGCGCAATTATCAGCAGATGAAGTTTTAATGACCGCTCTGGAACTCAGACAGGATGTACCGACTCTCATTATTCCTCTAAACCCCACTTAAGTCATCATATTCCCATTCCCCTCCACGCTTAGAACCTCATGAAGGGAAGGTTGATCAGATATTTGCATAGAGAGCAGGGCTGATGTCGGATTGGCTCGGCTCGGCTCGGCCTTCGGCCGCCTAAACTTTGTCATTTTTCTTTCCGAACAAACAGGAGGAAATGAAGTGTTTCGGCCTCCTGGTGGCTTCAGGAAATAAGGCAGAGCGTGGGCTTGTCTGGGTGCTGCTTTCTGCTCTCCATCACTTCCTCTCTCCATCCGTTTTCTCCATCCAGTCCTAATGCTCTTCCGTTTATCATCCCTTACTCACGCTCCTTGTCTTCTCAACTCACTGTCTCCGTTGTCCAGGGTTGGGTACCATTTACATTTGAGTGTGTGTGTGTGTGTGTGTGTGTGTGTGTGTGTGTGTGTGTGTGTGTGAGAGATGGTGCTCCAGGGTGAACTTCTGCTCCCTGCTGCCACCAGCCCAGATGGCTAACAGGAGGTTAGTGGTCTCCTGACATGACAGCTCTGTCATGTTAGTGTGTGTGTGTGTGTGTGTGTGTGTGTGTGTGTGTGTGTGTGTGTGTGTGTGTGAGGGCACTCAGGGTTTATATTTTTAGAAAATGGTCTAACTGAAAGTGAACAGTATGCGGGGGAGTCTTCTGTCCCACCGATGGGGACAGACTGTATTTGTAAATCTGTCTTACAGTAAAGAACAGATGTATTATTGTAGTCTGACAGTAACAGTTGTGAATGATTGTAATCCAGTATGAATCTACAGTGTCTATAATCTATGGCCTTTAAGTACCTTTGGGCAGCCACTGCGCTGTCCACTGTGGGTGGTAATGTCTTTGAAGCATTCACAGTGCCTCGCCATGAGTACGCTGACCAATGTTCAACTTCACTCACAGGATAATGTCTTAAACAGGTGTGGGTGTTCCTACTCCGTAACCTGGGGTAACGAGCTTTATAATTAATGTACGTACTAGCGCTAGTGAGTGGGTTGGCATTAAATCAGCCGGATTGAAAACCTGCCCGGGGGTCCTGGGAGGCAGCGCACGTGACTGCTTCCTTGTTGCGTAACGGTGTTACTGTATGTATGAGACGGTGTGGCAGACTGTTGGATGAATTTGAGACGGTATACTGCCCGGCACTGGTGTGCGTTTGTGTGAGCAACAGGGGGTCAGTGAGGTGCAGTGCGCCGATATGAATTCTTTCTGCTCTCTCATTTGGAGCCCAACTGCCGTCGTCAATACCTCACACTGTCTTCCAGGCCAGTAACGCGTCCCTGCTCTTCCCTGCCAGCACTTCGTTTTGCTCTTTTCTCTTCTTCTCTTTGTGCGCCTCTTTTGAGACCATCTGTGGTTTCCTCCTGCTCTGTGGCCGGAGGCGTCTCAGGCGTTTGGGGGCTGACGCTGGCCGTGCCAGCCTTGTTTGGCCGATGGTCAGCGGTGCTGATGAATGGGCTGGTGCCAGAAGCCCAGCAGGTGTTTAGTGGACGGGACAGTGGTACACACTCTCACCCCGGCACCCAGCGCTCCTCACACCATCTGTGAGCTGCGTGTTGAGGATGTGCATCAGTGTTTTGTTTTTCTTTGGTTTGTGATGGTCTGGTCACTCGTTGGTGATCTAAGACCTTCTGTGGCACTAAAACTAGCAGAATGTGATCAGTGATGTCTCCAGGGTTGGGTCGCGTTACGTTAAGGCAGGACTCTGTGTTTTGTAGGTTGGATTGTCACACCAAGTAGAGTGATTTGTCCAACAGTGTGTGTGTTTTCTGTGTTGCACTGGTGTTAAAACCCCTCAGTGTCACTGACCACCAACCAGAAACGTCTAGCCGACGGCGTCCTGTGGGCAGCGTCCTGTGAGCACTGATGAAGGACTAGAGGACGACCAACACAACCTGTGCAGAAACAGATGAGCTTCTGTCTCTGACTTTACATCTACAAGGTGGAGACACTCGGTAGGAGTGTCTGATAGAGTGGACAGTGCTGTGTCTGAACCATTCATACCAGTGCAACACACACCAACACACCACCACCATGTCCCTGTCACTGCAGTGCTGACATCCCTTGTCTCGCCCTAAAGGATGGGTCTGCGGACCTGACCTGCTTGTGCCCACAGGTTATGGACAGGTTCAGTCTAAAATGACCTGTGCACAGGTTTCCTCGTGACGTGGTTTAAAGAGGTCAGGAAAGTTCACAGCTCTTCAGTTCTGCTGGTCAGACGAGCGCCGTTGCAGCGGCGTTGTTATGGTTGCAGTGTTCGTCAACTGAAGCAGTGAAAGTAGCAAAAGCACACGCAGTGCTTTTACAATAACAGCTCAGCGTAGACACAATTTCACCTCTCCCCAAATTGAGCACAACCTGGGGAAACAGCTACGACTGTAATTGGAAAAAACAGCATGTTGGCGAGTTTAATCAAAAAAAAACAGAAAACCGTAAAACGACTTTGACGTCTGTTAAAATCCGTCTGGACAGTCAACGTGAATGTGACGGAGTGATAAACGCCTGCGTTCCCCAATTATTATTGCTGACTGGGTGGCTGAGAAACGTCCACCCCTCCGTTCTGCAGATGCACTTGATGAACCGCCCGCCCATAGAGACCCAAACGCTCTGTTTAACACTTGGTTTTGGCAAAGGGAGATTACCGCGGTGTCACTGTCACGTCTATATAATCAACAAACACACGCAAAACCGCCATCGTAACCGCTGCCCTGGTGAGAGTCGAATCCCATATGAATGTCGACCGATTAACCCTAACATTGTGACCGCCTCCTTGTCTCTTCACTCACTGTCCATTCTGTCAGCTCCTGTGTCCGTGCAGAAGCACTGTAGTTCATCCGTATCTCTGCGTACTTCCAAGTGGATCAGACACAGCAGTGCTGCTGGAGTTCTTAAACACTATGTCAAGTCCATGTCCACTTTTAGGCCCGCCTACCTAGTAGATTGAAAGTCAGAGTCAGAAGCTCATTGGTCATCAGTGCTCACAGGACGCTGTTTCCTGGTTATTCCTGGTTGCTGGACACTGGGGTGCTGACAAATATGGGTTTCTCGAGATTTCCTTGCAGCCACTGTTTGTGGTGTTTATTTGATGCATGTGTTTCTGTGAGTGTTGATAAGTACGGCCATTAAAGTGCAGCGTTTCACCCTCCGGAGTGCATCCATAACCACGAGCGTCATTTTAAAAACAGGGTTAATAATGGTTCTGTAATGGCTCACGTGTACAGAGTGTTTCCAGATGGCTCGGTAACACCCCCCCCCCCCCCCCCACCCCAGATCTTCTGTCTCTGTCTCCTCCGGGCCCTTCTTACTCGTGCTCGAGAGCTTGATCTGAGACGAGTGGCGCTGTCCCCCCGGCGCGTCACACACTGCGGTTCATGTTTAACTGCAATGGCACTTCACACATTTCGCCACTTTGTTACAGCAGGTAAAAGGGTTGAGGGAGATGCTGATGGCGTTTTTTTTTTTCCTCCCTCCATCTCTCTCTCTCTCTCCATCTCTCTCTCTCTCCTGTGTTTTGATGATGGTGCTGAGGAGCCTCACTGCTCCGTAAGCTCTCATAGATGTTCAGTTTGGCTGAGATCCATTTGTCCTGGGAATGGCGACACTCTCAGGCCCACGGACACTGTATGTCTGTTCCAGAGCCGGTCCGAAGACACTGACCCACTGACGATGGGGTGGTCCCACGGGGTCCTGATCGTTGAAGATCAGGGTGAAAGGAGGAGAATAAAGTCTGCAGAGAAACAGATGAACTACAGTCTGGAATTATAGAACCACAAAGAGCTCCTGTGTGATCAGAGGAGCTGATTAAGTAGAGAAGTGGTCATAATATTATGGATTATTGGGGTATATATACATATATATAATATCTCGAGTCTGCGGAGGAGACCGTGAGTTGTCTGAAGGCTTCATTTGAGCTCTGTCTGGCAAAGTGAAGGCTTAAGCTCAGCCTTTCATTAGTATGTTACCCTCGGGCACTTAATTATAACCATAACGCTGCAGCCTATTTTTCCTTCCCCTTTCAATTCAGAACGTTCCTATTGCTTCCTGGCGGCTCATATACAGACGTGTTTGGCGTTCCTCTCCGCGCGTTCAGGTCCGACTGTTGCCGATGAAGCTCTGTTCGTGACTCCAGGTGTGCTGTTCTGGTTAAAGGATGCCAAAGCCCAAACAGTAATTCTCAGGGTAACATCCTGCAGACTATAAATAGTCCGGGTTGGGGTGCAGATCGGCCTCGTGAGCTTCTCTCCGTCTCTGAGCTTTAATTCCCCCGTGGTATACTGGACCCAGAGGGAGCCTGTCTCACTCAAACACAATGAGCCACGGGGGCCGGCCAGCCCGGGCCCATTCAGAGCGGCGGGTTACCACGGTGATGGGAGGAGAGAAGAGGCTGCTGCAGTGTGTGGTCGAGTCGGGAACGGAGGCTGCACTGGAGCCAGAGAACACTCCCTGCAGTGTGTGGGAGTGAGAGGAGAGAGCGGACGCTGAATCTCAATGAGAAAGCGGCCCTGCTTTCACACGGAGCGCGAGAGAACACTAAAGCGTATCAGCCGAGTTCAAAGTCGGAGCCTCACAGCTGCACCTCACCACTGAGGGACTTTGTTGGACACTTTCGGTTGTCGTTTTAAGACCCCTATCAGGAACACTGCATTGTTCTTGCGGTTCGATGGACTAGTTTCAAACCACAGCCTGGCCATCTCAAACTGGTCAAGATGGGTTAAGCTGGTGAAGCTGGTTGATCAACTGACCAAGCTAAACAATCGGTATGAGCAAGTATGACCATGCTGGTGGCCAGCATGATCCACAAGATCCACATGACAATTTAGTGAAGTGTGGGAACGAGATCACTAAGGGATATTTTTAAAAAGTTGAAGGGTCCGAACTTCTCTTTGAATAAAGGACAGGGTCAGCAATAAAAGGACGGCGAGTGTATAAATAGTGTCTGGAGGCAGGAGGGTGGTTCATTAAGGGGAAGAGGAAAGTGCCACACATCGTAAAGCTGTCCGCCGAGGAAGAGTGAGAGCTAATCGAAATATTCACACTGACCGGCGCTCAGTCTGAGAGCGTGAGAGCGAGGGAGAGGACATTTAGATTGCATAAGTCTGATGAAACTCTAAGCCTGCACCAAGTCACTTCTTCATTAGGTGAGAAATGAGTGAAAGGTGTGAGAGGCAAGGACGGATGGAGGAGGTATTGAAGGTGCTTCACTCGTTTCGGAGGTGCTTGAGCCTCAGACTTTGAATGCAGTTTTCTGGAGCCATCAAATTGTAGATCTCTCTCTCTCTCTCTCTCTCTCTCTCTCTTTCTCTCTCTCTCTCTACTTGTCCTGCTGGTTGGATGATGGAGTCCATGCTTTCACATCATCAGTGCCAAATGTGGGCACAAGCGTAACACAGTGGGGGCAGCGGGCATAACAGCCCTAATGTTCTCAGTGCTGCAGCTACTGCTGATGAAGGACACGGGCGAATTCGGGGATTCACTGCCGAAGCTTCACCATAACAGTGCGGAAAACAGTTGTGGGTCTGTAGCTCGTAATCCAGCGCCGGACTTTCGCTTTCGCTCGGGGACGCGTGTGCATGCGTGTTAATACGGCTCCCATGTTAGTGTTTCATTGTCTGTTTTTATTTGATCACAATTGTCCCCTCAATTCAGAAGGGCCAGTTACTCCACCTAGTTAGGACCCAGTTTTCAGATTCTGGTTGCCGACGGCAACCAGCATGACCCAGGATTGGAACCTGCGATCCTCGGATCATAGTGCTAGTGCTGCTGAGCTCCTCAGAGCCAGCTTTAATAATCGTCTGTAGCTGAGGTGGGGAAATAAGCCTTCTGGAGGACGAAGGTATCTTTCATGTCGATGTTAAAATAGAAAAGTGAAAACTGTAATGAATGAAACAGAATGAAACCTTTCGAGGAACGACTCCGGGGGGAAGAAAGCAGAATGCCTTTCCTCTTTATTTACACCAGCACTCTTTTTAGAGCCGCTCCTCCTCCTGCTTTGAAGGTTGCCTTTTGATTGTTCTATCTTACAGCCAGCATTTGATGCTGTTTCAACTCCACGCTGCCGTAGAACACATTACGAATCCATTCAGATCTGCTCGTCCCGGCCGGCACAGCGGGCGGCTCTGTAGTCAGTATGCAGACTGGCAGAACCCAGAGCACTCCTAGAGAAGTGCTCCATGAATTTTGTCCAGTGGAGCTATAATTTTTCCAGCTGACTTCATTTCATGACTTTAATTTGTTCTTTAATGACTCAGCCACGCTTGATAAAGCAGCTCATTAAGAGGTGTGGTATGGCGCGGGCTCACCGAAGTTCAAAAGACTGAAGAGGATTGCTGATGTCGGATTCACTTCCATCGTCCACCATTCTGTCCACCGTTCGGACCCATGTTGTAGGACAGGAGGACCTCAGAGGATCAGTTGCAGTCACCCTTCAGGTTCCACACTCAGCTGAGGAGGTGACGTAAGCAAAGGTGGGGAACAGGGAGAGATCAAACTCCTGAAATCTGAATGACCATGGCAAGGTGTTGGCAGCAGTGGAAGTTGAAAGCATGCACCAGCGACATGAAGGATCTGGGAGACCTACGGGAACCACGGGAGAGTGTGGAGTGATCCAACTGCCACCGTTGTGGGCATTTCAAGACATTTTGGACGTTTATTACCTTTATCTTCCTTCCCAACAGCACTGCGATCCCACACTATACTTTCATGATGAATGTGCATCCATTAACTGTCCACTCTATCAGCTCCTCTGACCACACAGGAGCTCTTTGTGGTTCTATAATTCCAGACTGTAGTTCATCTGTTTCTCTGCAGACTATCTTCTCCTCCTTTCACCCTGATCTTCAACGATCAGGACCCCGCAGGACCACCACAGAGCACTGCCCTCTCACTGTCCACTCTCTTAGACACTGCAGATTCATCTGCCCTTGACCCCATTATGAGAAACCGAGAGGATGACCTTGATTTGCACCTGTTTGGTCACTTTTCTCTCATATTAAAATAGAATAAACACAAACGTACGGTTCCGTTTTTTACTGTCTGTCCTTTTGCCGGGTTTTCTAAAGAAAGTCAGGTTTCTGTGAGAGACAATTCATCCATCGTCACGTGTCCTTCTTCCTAGTCTTCGTGGTTCAAAGTGCGAGGCGAGAATACCCCCCGGACGGGACATTATTTATGGCAGGGATCCACGAACACTGTAAGAGATCATAAATTCACATCAATGAAAAGCAGACGCCATAAAGCAGGATATAAATATGTCCTGTGTTCTTCACTGTGACCTTCAGGCTAAATGTGTGCTACCTTGGAATGTGGAAAATGCCTTTTTCCGGGGACACATTCAATTGCCAAGGAGGAAAAGAGGTTGATGTCTGAACATTATTGTGTCCTGGGGTAGCTCTCTGCCATTCTGCTGGCAGGCTTTTCATTGTTCAGGTGAAGCCAGGCATACCAGTAATATGTGTCATTAAGTGTTATTTGTCCAGATTTCCTTCAAAGATGACCTTAAAGAAACCGTCGCTGTTCCACAGTCTTCCACAGAGCTGTTCCTGCCCACATATTGTGCTTAAACACCCACTCTATCAGCTCCTCGGACCACTCAGGAGCTCTTTGTGGTTCTATAATTCCAGACTGTAGTTCATCTGTTTCTCTGCAGACTTTATTCTCCTCCTTTCACCCTGATCTTCAATGATCAGGACCACCACAGGACCACCACAGAGCAGCTGTTATGTGGGTGGTGGGTCATTCTCAGGAGGTGTTCCTAATGTTATGGCTGATCGACGTATTCCTTGGAGCTGTGTTCTGCGGAACTGGTCCAAATGTTCGAATGTATTCTTCATAGCTTCATCTTGTGTTCTGCGGTGAGACTCTTCTGTCTCTGCTCCAGTCTGGACCAACCATCTCTGCAGGCTTCAGCAGATTTATTTCCTTTCCCTCAGTCTGGGCTCAGAGATGCTGGGAGGCTTGGAGATCAGGGAACACTGTCTGAGCTTCATCTTTAAGTGCAGTGGAGGAAGAATCCAATCCACCTTAGCCTCGGCCTTCTCCTCCTGCGAGTGGTGGAGGGAACACAGAGGCATTTATCAGCCAAACTGGAAGAGCACCCCACTCTAATTTAGAGCTGTTTCTCATCTTCTGAAAAAAAAATATAAGCTGCTTTTCTCTCCATCTGGGCTAAACATCACAATGGGACTGGGTGCTGTGGAGACACACTGAGGAGGTGATGAAGAGGAATGGAGAAGTGGAATTAGACTGGGCGGACAGAGCTCATCTACACCCTCATTACCTTTCATACTGAAATGGAGTCTCGCACAAGCTTCTTAAGGGGTCACGAGTGGTCTTCTGCACAAGCATTTCAGTCCATATCCTCTTTCATCTGGACCATGAAATGGAATAGTAGTGGAGAAAGGGCTTTTATTACTGCATTTTTAATGAGTTCTTAAAACATCTCAGAACCCGAGATCCGCACTTTGTGGGCAGTTATTTGCCATTTTCTAGGCTTCATAACTCGAGATCAGACTAATGTACGTAAATGAGACACACATCATAACTAACTACACGACTGACCCTCTATAACCTCGATGTCTCATCACAGTGGGATGAATTATCAGAGAGTAATTCACTCCAACTCAATTAAATCCCAGTTTAAATTTCAAAGGAGCTTCCAGTGCATGTTTACTGCTCTGTCCACGTGAACATGATCAACCTGCATACAGACTCTGACTGATCAGAGAGAGGGGGCGGGGCTGATGATCAACCTGCATACAGACTCTGACTGATCAGAGAGAGGGGGTGGACATTTCTGGTCGGTGGACTGTTCTCGGTCCAGCAGTGACACTGAGGGGTTTAAACACTCCAGCAGCACTGCTGCGTCTGATCCACTCGTACCAGCAACACACACTAACACACGGCTTTAAAACAAACAAACGTCTGAGCTGCACGTGCTGAAGGTTTGGACCACGAAGGGAAAGATAGTGAGGAGCCGAGCTGTTCTCTGGATGAAGAACCCAAAGTTTTCTTCCTCCTCCTTTGTTTTGTCCTTTTGAAACCGGGGACAGGTCACATTCCTCTGCTGCAGTGCCGCTGCTGCATCCCTCTGTGCTTCTCTAAACCCCTTAGTCTGTGAAATTTGATGGTGTAGTTCACGCCACCAAGGACAAGCGCAGATTAGTCTTTGTGTGTGCCGCAGCCTCTGGAGCGCCACGCTGCGCCTTCTGCCTGAGAGCTCAGCTGAAGAGCAGTAATGAGGAATCCTGTCAACAATTAATAGCTGGATTAATCACGGAATCAGTCTAATAGAGAGATCAGGACCCGCCTTCTGTTACGACCAACTTCTTTGTCCTCAGTTAAAAGTCATATCAAGTTTTATACATTTTTAAACTGGGGTGGGAACGTTTCTTGGGGCATTTCAGAGGCAATCCATGAAGTAAAATATCGTGCATAAAATATACGATAGTAAAAAATTCCATTCCTGTCAAATTCTATCTCAATTAAAGGCAGAATAGATGGTTTTCCTGAGCCACGTAGCTCAGCAGAACCATCTTTCATTTGGGTTCTGAGTCAGGACATTGAGCTGTGGAGAACCAAGTGAGAAGATCCTTGTTATGAAAACGTGCTTCATGTTTGGAGAGGCTTCTAGCTGCCAGCTGGTGTCTTTTACGAGATGTTAACCTTTGGCAGACCAGACTTGAGTTCCACTGCAGGTCAAGTCAAATCAGGTTTACTGATCCAGTCAAAGTATGATATTTTAAAATGTTCAAATGTTTGTACAAAATAAAAGTCTCAGGGCTGATTTCATGAAAATTGCAGGTTAGGGTCACAGTGGAGCCTGTCCGGTATCACTGGGTGCAGTGCATGAATATCTGCTGGTCAGAGCACCAGTCCATTGAGGACACTCACATTGAGGAGGCGATTGAGCATGGACAATTAACCTGCCCACACAGACACAAGGAGAACACACCACCCTCCTCACAACCCCAGGCCATGCACTACCTACCGCGCCACACGTTTGTAATTTGTGTCACACCATTGACTTTATCACGAATCTGTGTTTTATTTTATTTTTGTTATTTAATGTAGCAAAAAAACATCAACTGTGACCAGCAAGTGAACATTTTTCATAAATCCTGTGCTTTTTGAACGTAGGTCGTCATGATGCCCAGTAAGAAGGAGGTAATCCAGCACTATTGTGGCTCTAAAATGAGTGAAATGAATAAAGCACTGACACACGACCGACCGTCACTGCTAGAATGTAGTTAAAATAATGTTGGTTGTTGATTTAACATTGAAAAAATATTGCAGCAACATTAAATTGAAGTGGTTGAAACAAAACTTGGAAAAACGAAAGAAAGACAGGTGTGTGTGAGTGTGAGTGTGAGTGTGTGTGTGTGTGTGTGTGTGTGTGTATGTGTGTGAGTGTGAGTGTGAGTGTGTGTGTGTGTGTGTTTGTGTGTGTGTGTGTGTGTGTGTGTGTGTGTGTGTATGTAAAGGGCAGGGCAGGGTAAAGGGCTCTGAATCCGAGAGTTCTCCTGCTGGGAGGTTTGGAATGTAGCTCAGATGTTGGTGGGGATGAACAGCAGCACAGTGATCGATAGTAAAATGGTTCTGCGTATATCACGTTCCACGTTCTCTGGAGTCTTGCGGTTATCGTCTTGCTCTGGTGCTTCTGGGAGCCGGGGCCGGGCGAGAGTCGCTCTGTTCCGATCAACCAGCCTGGAGGATTTCCAAACCATCTGGACATCTTCATATTCGCACAGATTTTTTGGCAGTCTTGCTGATTGGCTGCTTTCCTTTGGGCCTATTTGATGGAGAAAGGTCACCTCATCATTCCATCATCTCCAGTGTTTTTAAAATGATTCAATGTTATTCTGCAGTAAGCCATAACATTAAAACCACCTGCCTTATATTATGTGGGTCCCCCTCATGCCACCAAAACAGCTCTGACCTTCTCAGGCATGGACTCCATGGCACCAAGGCATCAGCAGCAGGCCTTGGGTGCCCATGACCATGTGACTGGTTCACACTTTCGGTGGGTACTGACTCCTGCAATCTGGGGCTCCACCACCAGACCTGGCTAATGTTTCAGAGATGTTCTGACCCGGTTATCTCCCCCTGTTTTTTCAGCTCTATAAACTCTATAAACCACACCGAATTTCACTTCCATACAATGCACATCACTGGGCCTGGGCTGTCCAGCAGATGACCAGGAGTCTCACTCTGGACTCTGGCTGCCGAAGACGAGCAGCATGATTCCAGATTCAAAGCTGTGATGCTGATAGAGTTCATCTGTTTCTCTGGAGACTTCAATCTCCTCCTTTCTCCCTGATCTTCAATGAGCAGGACCCCACAGGACCACCACAGAGCAGATATTGTGTGGGTGGTGCGTCTCTGGTACGAGTGGATCAGACGCAGCAGTGCTGCTGGAGTGTTTAAACACTGTGTCCACTCACTGTCCACTCTATCAGACACTCCTACCGAGTGTCTCCACCTTGTGGATGTAAAGTCAGAGACAGAAGCTCATCTGTTTCTGCACAGTTTGCGTTGGTCGTCCTCTAGTCCTTCATCGGCGCTCACAGGACGCCTCTCACAGGACGCTGTCCTGAAAGTCCAAGAAAACGAGTCCACTGTTCATGGCAGTAGCATTTGTAGAGTTGAGTGTGTGTTGCTTTGCCAGGGGATGATGGCTGAGTGGATGATGATGGCTGATGGCCAGCTGTACTGGAGCTCCTCGCTCATCCTGTCCCCTCGGCCCTGAGGAGGAAGGCTGAGAGCTGCACTGTTTTCTGCACTTCTCTGCGGCGCCACGTTTTCATTTGTCACTCCACCGGCGCAGTGGAGAGGCTGTAAATCCTGCAGAAATGTTATGGCTTCTGTGGCTGTTAAATTGAAATCATGCATCACAGTGCTGAAGCTTTCATACAGCCAGCTACTCTTTAGCGGGGAGCTGATGAATGGAGGTGTGTGTTTGGGAGTTTCTCTCCTCCTGCTTTGGTGTTTAGAAGTAAGTACAGCGTGTTTCTGGGCACGAAGCATGGAAAGCGTACGTAAACAATCAACCATGACGTAACATTATGGCCAGCCTCCTTCCACCCTGATCTTCGATGATCAGGACCCCACAGGACCACCTGCATACAGACTCTGACTGATCAGAGAGAGGGGGCGGGGCTGATGTTCAACCTGCATACAGACTCTGACTGATCAGAGAGAGGGGGCGGGGCTGATGATCAACCTGCATACAGACTCTGACTGATCAGAGAGAGGGGGCGGGGCATGTTCTCTTTCTTTGCTCGTATGGTGTTCAGATTTCAGAATAAGAGTCCTGAGAAGGGATAAATACTAATACATACATAAATTACAAAAATAATAAAGGTCAGGAAGGTTATTTTATTTTGATAAACGTCAAGAATTCTTTAATAACTGATTACTATAAATATCCCTGTTACAGATAAGTCGGCATAACGATTGCATCTGTTCATAAACACTCTGGAAGATTCATTTCCAACAGGATTTCTGAGATATAAAGTGTCTTTTGTTCTTTACACACAAAAAAAGAACCCACAGAAAATTGTAGACACGAGCAAATTTTTGATCAGAACATGATGAAATTCATGCAAATATCTGAAATCTAAATACAAATGAAGACAAAATTGAGAAGGATCTCTTGAAAAGAACAGTGTCTGGCATAAATAGGTCAAATAAAAGTATGTGGTCCCCCAAGAATGGTTCTAAAGGATGGAGTTGCCTTTGTGTTGTCGGTAAACCCTGACATATTTCATTCATAATTGACGCTGTATGATATCGTTGTGATATCCGATAGCTTTATTAGACATCGCGTTTCATGTCCGTATCACGCAGCCCTGCTTCAAAAGAGCCTTTTCTCATCGGAACCGCGGAGTCTGTGTGACACCGTAGAGAGGGAACAGCTCCGATGCAGCATTTCAAAGCGATGTGAGCTGACGTGATCAGAGACAGTGTGAACGAAATGAAAGCCTCTTCGTGTAGGTCCCGGAAGATATCGTTGGCCTTCTTCTTGGTGATGGACCTGCGGTCCTGTGGGAATACTGCTATCTAAGACAACCAGAACTCCAGCTGACCTCTCCTCCATCTCCTCCATCTCCTCCATCTCCTCCGGCTCTTTCTATCTCTCTTTGGAATCCCACCTCTTCGCTCACGGCTTTCATCTTCTGCATCAAACAGGCCAACCTGCTTTTTTATTGGGTCTGTCTGTTCGAGGTTAATTGGTTGTGTTAAACCTCCCTTCGATCAAAGAACGGTGACTTTTCAATCCCATGAGGATTCAACATAAACACCACAACAAGGCCTTTGGTCTTCCGCGTAAGCAGTTGACTCGTTGTTGCCCTTGCCATGTTGCTCTCTTTGTTTTTCGATGGTATGTGTATGTAAGCAGTGGATCGGAACTGATTCTTCACCCGTTCACCCCCTCCGTCAGTCACACTGTTCTCTGTCTGTTATTGACCATCGACAGAAGGTGTTACGTCAGCAGACCTCTGTCTTTCAGTTGGCTCAACTGCAGTGATGTAATAGACTTTATTGCCGTGGAAACGGTGTCCTCATTTGAATCCCGTAAATTCTAAGCATCACTTCCACTGGAGATGATGAAGACTCCGAGACCCTGTAAGAAACACATGGCTCGTTTTAAAGCCGAGATCTAATTAAACCAGAACCCTCAACACTTCATAACACTGTTCAGGGTAATTAGCAGCGTTTCATTTCCAAGTTGAAGCCAAATGGTTCCTTATACTTCCAGTAACATTACATTAGTGTGGTGCAGTGAGTGTGTGTGTGTGTGTGTGGGTGTGGGTGTGGGTGTGGGTGGGGGTGGGGGGGTGGGGTTGTGGGGAGCGGTCATCGAGGTTAAGGGAATCATTTGGGTTAAAGTTGACCACGAAATGGCCCGCCTTCACTAAACCCTGCATCGTATCGTATCGTATTAAAGGGACACAGTTACAGCCTACAACATTTTTGGCAACAGTGATACTGTCTTATGCATAATACAGTCATACTGTCTTATGCACCATACAGTCATACTGTCTTACTACTCGTACCAGCGCAACGCACACTAACACACCCCCACCGTGTCAGTGTGACTGCAGTGCTGAGAGTGACTATCCTGTTCCAAAGTGTTCCAGTTAGATTGTGGCGGTGTACTGGTAGAATGTTGATGTACTGGTTGACCAATAATGTGAGGTCATATGTTTTAATGGCAGGTTCTGTTGAACAGATAATGATTTTCAACTGCAGTAGCAAGTGCAGCATGATGTGCATATGTGACGTTGCTGATCTTGTAGGGTGTGTGTGTGTGTGTGTGTGTGTGCTCTGGTAGGGACAGCCTAATGCACCATTAGCAGCTCAGCAACCGCCACTGTCATCCACAAACGCTTGACTTGTTGTGATACGTTCAAAATGATCCAATTATTTTCTTTAATCACGTTTTGAAATTGAAGTTAATGATCTTCATTGGCGATTGATAACCTCTTTAATCACGGGGCGTGGGAATCTGCCTCATTCCATCGTCCTACAGCCCGGGCGCCAGTCCTCTGGGCTGTGTATGATCACGTGGACTGAGGACTGTTGGGTCTGCCAGGTTGAATTTTGTAGCAGATAATGGTATAAGTACTTTCATGCCCTTGGTTTCCTCCTGAGCGAAGCCACGCCGTCAGGTCCTGATACAGATTGTTGAGGCAGGTGAGATTGATTCCGCTTCCATTCGCCTCGACAGTCCTTCCGTTCGAATGGTAATTTATTTAAATTCAATAATCCCACTACAGATCTATGAAGCATCAATGCAGCTGAACTGAAGAAAGGCGTTTATGTTGGAGGGACAGAGGAGAATAATGGACATGTGTAGAAACCTCAGATACAGCAGATCAGACACCACACACACTCTGGAACCTGAACATCCGTGATCACCTGTGGTCCTATAATATACATTTAACTCTACTGTGGAAATAGACACATAGGTTCTCTCTTAACTACTGTCTCTGCTACTACTATCACTATTACTACTATACTACTACTAACATTACTATTACTACTAAAACTACTGTCTGCTACTACTAACATTACTACTACTGTCTCTGCTACTACTATCTCTATCACTACTACTAACATTACTATTACTATCTCTCTTACTACTACTGTACTATGAAACTACTACTACTAATACTACTAATACTAATACTAAAACAACAACTACTACTACTTCTACTACTACTATTGCTACTAATACTATACTATTACTATTGCTACTATCTCTGCTATAACACATTACTACTACTATCTCTCTTACTACTACTATTACTACTGTCTCTGCTACTACTATCACTATTACTACTATCTCTGTTATTACTACTACTATCTCTACTAATACTATCTCTGCTACTACTAACATTACTATTACTACTACTACTGTCTCTGCTACTACTACTATTACTACTATCTCTGTTACTACTATTACTACTGCTTCTACATCTTTTACTTTTGCTTTTACTACCAATTCATTTTATTTTCTAATATATAATAGATTTGTATGTAATTATTTATTGAATTGTAATTTTGGTTTATTTATAGTTTTACGTTTGGGGAATGTGTTCATGTATTTTGTTTATAATAAATGGTCATAATATTTATTTGTTGGATATTAAATTTGAATCATCATCATTAAAGTCTTATGGTTATGATCAGTAATCGTCCAGATAAGATGTGTGTATTTAGTTGTTTGGTTTGTACTGTTTGTAAAAATGCACTCGTGAATGAAATGATTGTTTCACACATAAATAAATCATCAAACAGCTGATTAGTAAGATGTGTTACTAGGTTCCCGAGCAGGCAGACCTCTGCCCTGTCCTTAGAGCCACACAGAGGGCGTGGCTAATGTATTCAGGGGTGAACAAAGAGGCAAGGGGTCAGAGGAGCCCAGGAGATGCACTGGTCCTTAGTTACTGGAGTGTGTGCTGGGAGTGGCCTGCTCGTGGAGAGAAGGGAGGTGGAGCAGCTGGAGCTTTGGGGTTGGCCTGGCTGCTGAGGGGGTCTGCTCTGTGTCCAGGACTCAGGCAGGAGCAGAGGAGCTGTGAGTGGTAGATGAAGCTTAAAGGACAGTAGTGACCGGGGCTGCAGGTGTGATTTCTGTGGAGTGTGCTCGGACAGAGGTGTGTACAGAGGTGTGTACAGAGGTGTGTACAGAGTGAGAGCAGAGGAGGCTGAGTGGTGACATGTTGTGAGAGGTGAGGGCACAAATGGGACAACAGTAGATGTCAGATGTCTAATTATTATTGTGTGTGTGTGTGTGTGTGTGTGTGTGTTTGTGTGTGTGTGTGTGTGTGTGTGTGTGTGTGTGTGTGTGAGAGAGAAAATGTGCTGTGTAAAGCAGAAGACACAAGGTTGAACTACAAGCTTGGAAAATAATAATATTGTGTGTGTGTGTGTGTGTGTGTGTGTGTGTGTGTGTGTGTGTGTGTGTGTGTGTAAATAGACATCATTATCACGTATAGATATGTGTGTTTATGTAATATACACACCACTTTATTATGAATAGAAATGTGTTTATAAATATATATATATAAATACTTTATTTTCAACATATGCATAGGAATGGTACATACAGTCTGTAATTTACTTATTGAGTACGTGTGTGTGTGTGTGTGTGTGTGTGTGTGTGTGTGTGTGTGTGTGTGTCCATGTGACCATGCATACTGTTAGATGAGGAAGGAATGGAGTTCAGTATTATGAGTAATTAGTTGTTGTTTTGTCTGATGATGGAAGGTGTAATGAGAGAGAGAGAGGGAGAAAGATGAGGAGAGAAAGATGAGGAGAGAGGAAGAGAGAGGAGAGAGAGAGAGAGACAGAGAGAGAGAGAAGAAGATAGAGGAGAGAGAGAGGGGAGAGGAGAGAAGACAGAGAGAAGAAGATAGAGGAGAGAGAGAGAGAGAAAGATAGAGAGAGAGAGGAAAGAGAGAGAGAGAGGAGAGAGAGAGAGACAGAGAAGAAAGATGAGTTAGACAGAGAGAGAGAAAGATAGAGGAGAGAGGAGAGAAGTAGAGAGAGACAAAGAAGAGAGACAGAGAAAGATAGAGGCGAGAGAGAGAGAGAGAGAGAAGACAGAGAAAGATAGAGAGAGAGAGAGACAGAGAAGAGAGGAGAGAGAGAGAGAGAGAGAGAGAGAGAGAGAGACAGACAGAGAAGAGAGAGAGAGCAGAGCAGTAACAAAAGCCCCTCTGAGAGCTGCTGTTGCTGGCTACTGGTGGAGATGGCACAGTGTGTGTGAGAGTGAATACAGACCACAGTATCTCTCTCTCACTCCTGTAAAATGCACAGACCTATTGTGTGTGCATGTGTGTGTGTACGTGTGTGTGTGTGTGTGTGTGTGTGTGTGTGTGTGTGTGTGTGTGTGTGTGTGTGTGTGTGTGTGTTATTGTGTTTGCTCACAGTGTGTAAAGTGCGACCATCATTCATCTTCTGGCACTGGTGTCTAGTTGCTTTTTGAAATGAGGCTGAGTGTCTGTGCTGAGTCTCCAGCAGAAGCTCACTGGACTCTGATTCGTCCTCTCGCTGCCACGCCCTTCTGAAGCTCAGTTGTGGCTCTGAGATTAATCCTGCCTCAGCTGTGTCCTTCCCCACCCCACTGTGCTGCGATCAATAAACCCCAAGATGGATGAGACCGGCAACCGTCTGCAAATCCGTTACTCGCTGCATTCCTCACGAACATCTGGCACGTGTTGATGACCTCGGTCAGGCTATTGCAGGCTATGGTCAGGCCTGATAAAGTCAATAGCCAAGACACGGGCGTCTTTGTCTGACTGCGCATGTCTGCAGGACAAGGCTGATACGTGTTTTGGCCCTAAAAAGGTCAGATATCAAGGACCCGCAGACGTATGTGCAGGACGTCCTGTTAATAAAACACTCCAGATGTCAGGATTCTATACCGCACTGTATGGACAAAAGTATTGGGACACCTGCTGGTTCTCAGTCTGTTCTGAAATCAAGGGTATTAAAGAGTGTATCCACAGTAACACACCACCACCATGTCAGTGTGACTGCAGTGCTGAGAATAATATCTGCTCTGTGGTGGTCCTGTGGGGTCCTGATCATTGAAGATCAGGGTGAAAGGAGGAGAATAAAGTCTGCAGAGAAACAGATGAACTTCAGCCTGGAATTATAGAACCACAGGGTTGTTATGGTTGATCGGTGGACATCTGACTGCAGTCAATTTTCAGGCCCAGGATTTTACACAGTACATTGTTTGTCATTGTAATATTGACAACACTGTTATCCAGATGTTTAATTGAGCCATCAAACCAGTTCCGATGTTTCATGTGTGTTGAGCATCTAAACATCACATTATTGATGCACCAAAGCATTATTTAAAGTTCTGCAACCACAGAACCATGAGTTTTGTCCACATCTCGCAGCTCTGCTGGCCAGTCTTCAGGGAGGTGATGACCCAATAGCCCTGTGGAGGTGCTGGGTAACATGTAACATGATCTTGTAAATGATCTTTCTCGCTCAATAGCAGTAATTGATCATCTATTGAGCAGTTAAGGAGTCCTACGGTGTGGGAGGTGGGCTGCCGGTGCTCGGCTGAGGAGATCAATGGGCTTCAGCAGAGCCTGCATTTGCAACCTCCTTCATTATGGTCTGCATTTGTTTGTTTGAGAGAAGATCACGCTCATCATGGTTTTGTTAGATGATGAATAAACTTCTTCTTCTTCTTTTTTTTTGGGCTTGCAGGACAGAGGACCCCCAGCGATGGAAGGCCAGTGATTGGTCCTCTCAATGGCTCAGAGGAAGAGGTCTGGGACCAGCAGCAGCAGCAGCAGCATGGCCTCGGCAGAGCTCCATGCTCCCTGCCCCAGCAGTCCTGCAGAGCACCCCCCAGAGGAGTACGAGGAACAGCGGGACGCTGAAGCATCTGCTCTACCCTACTGTGACCAGGAGGAGGAGCACCTACCTAACAGCCGCCCCGCTACCCCCACCACCCCAGACCATGCCCACTCTGATTACCGTGGCCATCCAGACAGCCTGGATGGGGACTCCAGCTCAGACTATGTCAACAACACCTCAGAGGACGAGGACGAGGAGGAAGACTACGACGAAGGGTTGCCGGAGGAGGATGAGGGAGTAACGTACTACATCCGCTATTGCCCAGAGGATGACAGCTACCTGGAGGGTGTGGACTGTAATGAGGAGTCCAACTACGAGGCGGTCCGGGCTGAGCCACCCCCAGACACGGACGAGTGCCAGGAAGCAGTGGAGGAGTGGGCGGAGGGAGATGCGGAAGGGGAGGTGGAAGGCGGGGAGGTGCGCTGCGAAATTTTGGAGGAGCAGGACTCAGATCAGCAGATTTATGATGGCAGGCCAGAACCCGTCCTAGACCACCAGAACCTGCACCATCACCACCACCATCACCACCATCATCCAGAAGCCCACCAGGACCAAGTTCTCCCTGCAGGCCGGAACCAGGACGAGGAAGAGGACGGGGAGGAAAGTGAGGATTACTGCCCCAACGAGGATGAAGAACGGGAAGAGGAAGAGCAGGACAGAGAGAGATACACGGGAGACTACTATGCCCCAGAGGATAATGGGAACTCATACAGGGGCCACAAGGGCATAGAGGGCGAGACGGGCGAGGAAACGGAGGAGGATATCGATCAGATCGTGGCTGAGATTAAAATGAGTATGAGCATGGGCAGCCTCAGCAGCGGGACAGACCAAAGTCCAGAGGACCTGGGGGTGGAGACAGTGCCCAGCCGATACCAACCCGAAGCCCCACCCAAAGCTGAACCTGCTGCTGCCACGTACCCCATGCAACCCCACCGCCATGAGGGCAGGCCCAAATCTCTCAACATCCCATCTGCTGGCCACAACCCGCAGCCTCAGAGGGGCGTGAAGGGGAGGTCCCGCACCCCTGAGGAGCGGAGGAGGTGGACACAGGAGCAGGTCAGAGAACAGGTAGGAGAACTGCCGTTTAAAGGGAGAGACACATAAGTTTGGGTGGAGGTTAAAAATCCATCTGTAATAACACTGTGAACGCTGGTGCCACCGTACCAGTGACGGAATATGTGTCGTACAGCCTTAATGATACAGACAGACGGATGGATGAATGGACGGATAGAGTTAGTTAGATGAATGGATGAATGGATGGATGGATGGATGGATGAGCAGACAGATAAAGAAACAGATGGATAAACAAATGAATTCTGTACTTTTTTAACCATTTTTTAAGCAGTGATTCCAGACTTTTGAACAGAAACGAACATGCAGTTCCAGACGAGCTGCTGACCTGAATGTTCAGAATCAGTGAAGTGTCCGTGATCCACCGCAGAACCACAGCTCAGACCCGACCGCTGCCGGTAGTCGCTTTTAGTTAGGGTTTAACGGTGTGGTCAATACAGGACTTTAGTATTTCAGCATCTACGCTTGAGGAACCTCTGGATTTGAGTCTCTACCAACCAGTTAAGGATATTTACCGAGTGACCAGCAAAGCATTTCTGTAAGTTGCTGTGGGTAAGAAAACATTAACCTATAAAATGCCATGTAGAATCATCGTTCACGTAGTTTTCATCAAGGTGGAGTAAAGGAAACCAAATTTAGCCAAAAAATAAAAATAGAACAAAACCCTGGAACAGATTTTGACCTGCTGGACCTGCCCCTGAACCTGCCCTGGCTTCAGCCTGACCCTGGTCTCACAGCCTGGTTATTCCAGTCGTGCTCTGCAGCTCGATTGACATTCTGAGAGTAACACCTTCTCCTGCCCCGGGCTGGAGAACAGTTTGTTTTGCTCATTTATCTGCCTCTCCAAAACTATTCCCTTCATAGAAGATGAGAAACACACTCGAGCGTAAACACATGACCTTCTAACCTTCACAGAACAGGCGTAGATATCTGTCCGCTGCTCAGATGCTCCAGAGTCTCTGCTAATTTGTACATTATAGGAAAAGTACCTTCACCCTCCCCCAAACATTTAACTTCATCAAGATCATGGTAGTGGTTACTGAATATTTTACACCAAATACTAAATATTAAATAGTAAATACTGAATATTTTACACCAAATACTAAATATTAAATAGTAAATACTGAATATTTTACACCAAATAATAAATATTAAATAGTAAATACTGAATATTTTACACCAAATAATAAATATTAAATAGTAAATACTGAATATTTTACACCAAATACTAAATATTAAATAGTAAATACTGAATATTTTACACCAAATAATAAATATTAAATAGTAAATACTGAATATTTTACACCAAATAATAAATATTAAATAGTAAATACTGAATATTTTATTGTAGTTCCTGATTTTTTTTGGAGAGTAAATACTGAATGTATTATAGCAGATTCTAGATATTTTGTAATAATTACTAAATATTTTCATTTTATAATAGATACTGAATATTTTATAGTAGATACTGAATATTTTATAGTAGATACTGAATATTCTGTTTCAGTCGTTACTGTTAATTAGAAGTTTGTGAATAAAAAGTATTAAAAGTAATCTGTGATCCGAGTGATTACTTTACTGTTATTGTACTTTATCGTAGTGAGATTTCTAGAACATTTCTATTGACGTGGTGATCATGAAATATTCACTCTTGTGTACAGAGCAGCTGGTGTTTTCAGATGGAGAGAAAGAGCTGGATTTGTATGTGACAGTGATGCTGTTACACTCTGCTGTGAACATTTCTACACTATATTACAGAACAGATGGTACATTTTCACTGCTGGCATGAGGAACACAGAGGGCTAACTCACATCTTCTCCACGAGGACAGAGGGTTTATCTGCTGCTCCTGCTGTTCGGTTTTACTTCTATCTCTGTTCTTTATCTTCTTTTGTTGTTTAATGGGTGAACATAACCTGCGTTATCTTCCTGGAGTCAGTCTGAAAGGCCGAACCACTGAAACAGGGTTTTAATGCTGCGGTACCGCCTTTCGTCTGGTCCACTTTTTTGTTTGACCAAATTTTGGACATTTGGTCTGGACCGAGTCTCCTTTTACACCAGCTATTTTAGTTTGGATGTGAAAAGTTTGAAGGCCTGGACCAAGCCCCCCTTAATCTGCTGCTATAACTGGACCAATGCAGTGGCCATTCTGTTGAATTGGACCTTGTTTTGGGTCTTGGAGCTGAGCCACGTTCCAAATGAACCTGATCAAGCAATGATGTCCTGAAATCCAGAGAACAGAGGAGCACGAACGGAAGATCCTGAATGTCCAGCAGAGACGGGCAGGCGGCTCACTGCTGCTGTGAAACCAGTTCAGTGATATACTTTAATCTGCAGATGTGCAGCTGTGCTGTAGAGCTGGCACACTGTCGTCTTTTGATCCAGGCGCTCCTCTGCCTGTCAGGGGGTTTGACAGGTTTGATGTCCATGTTCTGGAATTCTGATATCTGCAGTGTCTGTCACCACTGTGCTGATAGAGGCTTTCCTGTTCGTACACCTGTCTCACATCTGTGTGTGTGTGTGTGTGTGTGTGTGTGTGTGTGTGTGTGTGTGTGTGTGTGTGTGTGTGTTTAGGTGTGTAACGGTGCAGAACAGCCGAGGAAGCAGCAGCGCTCAGATCTGAATGGCCCGTCGGAGAACAACAATGTCCCAGAGGTGATCAATTAACCTTTGACCTTTGATGGTGACCTTTGTTAGTGTGTGTTGCCCTGGTACGAACAGATCAGACACAGCAGTTGCAGGTTGAGCATCAGCCCCGCCCCCTCTCTCTGATCAGTCAGAGTCTGTATGCAGGTTGAGTATCAGCCCCGCCCCCTCTCTCTGATCAGTCAGAGTCTGTATGGAGGTGGAGCATCAGCCCCGCCCCCTCTCTCTGATCAGTCAGAGTCTGTATGCAGGTTGAGACATATATATAATTTTAAATGTAATGAATATAAAAGTAATTAATAATAATTATTTTTTTAATTAAATGATCAAAAACCCTTTTCACGGTGTTTAAATAGTATGACATCACACATCAAAGTCACCAGTTGTAGGTTATGATATGTGTGTGACGTCTGTAGTGTTTCCTTTGGACAATGACACTCCTTTATCTAAACCCATCACATAGCTCTCAATACATGTGTAAAGGACGTGTGTATTTGTCTTAAGTAAGTTGAGTTCCTTGTTCTAAGTGTAGTGTAAGACATTCCCAGCCTATTATCTCCACACTGCCACCTCATTCTCCTCCCTCACTCACGCTGGTGATGGAGGAAATGAATCGGCTTCGCCTCCGTCTGCACAGCCTCAGAGACTGACAGCTTTGTATTTACATGGGGAAAGAAGCGCTCAGCCTTGACCTGCCTGCTGCTTCGCTGCCTCTCCACACACACACACACACACACACGCACGCACGCACACACACACACAAACGCATACGCACACACACACGCACGCACGCACACACACGCGCACACACACACGCACGCACACACACACACGCATACGCACACACACACACACACACACACACACACACACACACACATGCACACGCACGCACGCACACGCACACACACACACACGCACACACACACGCACACACAGACGCACGCACACACACACACACAGACGCACACACACACATGCACAGACGCACACACACACACACACACACAGACAGACACACACAGACGCACACACACACACACGCACACACACACACACACACACACACAGATGCACACACGCACACACACACACACACACACTTTTATATACAACCATTGGCTGTTCTTGTACATTCCTTATGTTCCCTTAGATTGTGCAGCTCTTAACCTTTAATACTCAAAGCCAATTTTGTCGGTTTTCATTGTTTTATTCAGCAAAAATAAGGGATTTATAGGAGAAAGATATTATTACTTTAAGGAGATCCTAGACTACTCAAATTTGTCTTCATTATAGATGGAAATATGAACAGAATTTCGATATTTAATATTTATATACATTTGTGTTTTTATGATTATAAGCTGTTTACATCTCATACATCCGGCAATAATTGCAATAATTTTGAGTAATGATTAGATTGACATGGTTATTTATAATAATAAGTTGTTCAAAATATGTGACTGTGCTCCAAATAAAAGAAGAAACAACCTTAATATCCGTTATTACTTGTATTATTTATGTATATATCAGTGTTATCCCTTCTCGGGACTTTTATTGTGAAATTTGAACACTTTGTGAGCATAGAAAGAGAGCAAACAGCTCCACTTTTCCTCCATAACCTGCTCTTTTTTTTACTATTTAAGTACTAGTTAAGTACCACATCCATTCAAATGTGAACGCTACCCAACCCTGCTTACAAAGATCGATTGTGCCTGGACGAGCTCTGTTCTGATTGGCTGCTCTTTATTGTTGTGTGAAACACTCCTCGTAACTTCCTTGGGAATGGGAGGGGCTAAACGGCTGTAGGATGAATATGCATTTGAAAACTCTTTCTGAAGTGAAATGTCCTATTAGGAGAGATTTTCTGGTTGAGCTGTTTTTAAATGGGCGAAACAACTGGCAAATGACGCTCGCGCCGAAAAATTCCTGGTGATGTTTTAATTCTGGCTAATGTAGTGTCTGATGGATGAGCAGGCGTTGTTAAAACACCGTCGCCGTGCTTGGTAATTGCACTGTGAATAGCAAGTGTTTCATTTGTATTCAGATGCATTTAAATGAAGTCCACAAGTTCGGCTCCTCGGTGTGAAGAACAATGGCTCAATTAGAGCAGCTGGAAATCTCCTTTGATTTGAGAGGGGTTTGTCTTCTGAAGGTCGATCCGGTGAGCGCTGCTCTTGTGTCGTCTTCCACGGAGCGTTTGGCACAAAGCGTTTAAGCAGTTATCATTAAAATAATGATTCATTAAGAGTTGAAACAGGCGGCAGATTTCCAAATCCTTCCTTTATGCTGCTTTTTTGTGGATTCTTCCAGATTGCACAATTACACCGCACAGCTTCCCCAACAGCGACAACAAAACACCACGTACTGAGCCTCTCAGTTTCACATTACACCCTCAAACGTAAACAAAATCATCGTTTTCAACATTTCCAAGAAATAAAAATATGAAAACCAGCTGACGCTCAGCCAGATGAGACGGATGGAGAACGTCTGTGAACAGCAATGTTCAGAAGGTCTGGACCATGACTGGGTCATTCTAACACATGAATCTGCTTTGATTGTACCTCTGACTGGGTTGTTGACCTGCTGGAAGGTGACGCTCCACCCCAGTCTCAAGTGCTTTGCACAGGTTTTCCTCCAGGATTGTCCTGTGTTTAGCTCTTCGCTGTCCCTGCTGAAGAAAAGCATCCACGGCACGATGCTGCCACCACCATGTTTCATGATGGAATGGTGCTGGTTTTCTTCCACACAGAGCATTTTGCATTTATACCAAAACGTCTCGTCTGATCAGAGCACCTCCTGTTTGTGGTGTCCCTACATGGCTTGTGGGGAACTGCAAACTGGACTTGCTCTGGTTTGCTTTCAAATATGTCTTTCTTCTTGAGCTGAGGAGCTGAGGATCTCTGCAGTTCCTCCAGAGTGACCATGGGCCTCTTGGCTGCTTCTCTAATTAGTGCTCTCCTTGCCTGGCGGTCAGTTTAGGTGAACGGCCATGTCGTCATAGGTTTGCAGTTGTGTCTTACTGCTTCCACATTTGTAGATGATGGATTGAACAGTGCTCAGATGTTCATAGCTTGGGATATTTTTTATTTCTTCTCCACAACTGTATCTATGACCTGGCTGTTTGATCATGAATGTTCTCTAAACCTTGCGATGATCTTCACAGATCAGCTGAAGTTACACAGGAGACTACAGTTTGAGCTTTACGTTCCAGTATCACGGTTCCTATTCAAAGAGATTGGAACCTGAGCTTCACTGTCAGGTGTTGCCT
The DNA here is from genome assembly GCA_034509495.1 of Acestrorhynchus altus. Taxonomy (NCBI): domain Eukaryota; kingdom Metazoa; phylum Chordata; class Actinopteri; order Characiformes; family Acestrorhynchidae; genus Acestrorhynchus; species Acestrorhynchus altus. Next base: position 21,852,081 of record CM067523.1, read on the forward strand.
CATGACCATCCTTCGTTTGGGTTGCTGACCCCTGGCCAAGGAGGGCAGTGATGTAATGTGGCATTTCTTTTGGGTGACTGTGCAGTGATCAGACGCAATTAAAGCACCACCCAGGTTGTGACGGTGGAGCATCACTGATAGCTTGACCTTCATTTAATTAGTCTGAGGGACGCAGCTTTGGAGCCTTTCCTCATAGACGGCAATTAATGGCTCTAGATTCTCCTTAATGCTGACCTGCCGGATGCTTATGCTTTGAAGTGATGGCCATTACTTAGTCCGAGGCAGGATCTCTGGCATGGAGACCTCAGAGCAACCCTGGAGACAACACAGCCTGAATAACTGACACGACCTGAAGTGTTCCGTGAGACACAGACGTCTTCTTTGTAAGCCCCTGCAGACCGTTGATGGTGTATTACACGCCCATCTTCTGTTTAACGGAGTGACCCATCTCGTTCAAGCGGGTGGAGATTGTATTGAATGTCCTCGATCTGACTAAGTCTGTTTGAGGTATGTAAACGTATGTAAAGTGGAATACGTCTTCCACACTGGGGGGTTAGTTTAACACACCGTTACATTAAAGACATGTAAACGATACGACTAGAGTTGTCCCGATTCCTCCTTAAGTTGTCCAAACATCATTGACCTGGACTGAATTAACTGTGCCTGACATTGTAGTGACTTCAGTACACCGCACGTAACCCTGCGTAACGTTTGGGGTACGCTGTAACATTTGGCCGAACTGTTCACGATGCCCCACTTTCTTCGTGCAGCCAAATAAAAAAGATTATGGATCAAATAACGTGGATAATTATTCAGCACCGTTATTACTGCACTGTAAGGTCAGCTGTAATATGATGTCACTGGTCATATTTTGTCCAGATTGTGCCGATTTTGTTTTCGTTATTTCAGTTTGTGAGAAGCCAGACAGGCTTGTTATTTATACTCCATCTGTTCTGAATCCAATCTTTCTCCTTTCTTCCTCAGTCGTCGAAGAAGACGGCATCGTTTCCCAGCTTTGTGGACGGTAAGTATTTCTTTAATCTGTCCCTAAAAGTCCCTAAAAACAAACTCTCCACACGAATGTCCCGAGTAAGACATTCCCTGGAGTGAGAGCAGACTTGCTTCCTCTCTGCTTTGCCTCTGGGCATCATCTTGATGTTCTTCGCTAGCATGAAGCAATGAAGACCATCTCACACCAGATGTGCTGCACCACCCACGGATTTAATTTTTTAACTCTTAGAACTCGAGACCCACTGAAACTCAGGATCAGAGTAACGTACAGAGAGGATCCACACATCATAACGCTCAAGGCTTTAGGACCCTATCTGACCATGATCTCCTCATTGTGGTCTGAATTATCAATGGGCAGTGCATGTTTACTGCTCCGTCCATGAGTACACGCTCAACCTGCATAGAGACTCTGACTGATTGGCGAGAGGGGGCGGGGCTAATGATATTAGTGACCCAGATATTTGGTTATAGAGGAATAAATTCAGAATAATTGTCCTGGGAAGGGATAATACAAACATAATAAAGTACTTTTCTGAAGAATGTTTTATTATAAATATCTAATCATTATAAATAACTTCAGCTCAGAATTTCACAAACACTCTGGGAGATCAATTCCCAACTGGATTTCTGAGATATGAAGTGTTTCAACTCCTTATAAGCAAAATATATATATATATATTTTTATTTACATACAAATATTTAAACTCGAGCCGTGTAGTTCACACAGATCAGTGTTTATCTCTTCTGATCCGAGTCTCGTCCTCCGGGGACGGAACCGATTGGAACGTACAGCTTCACGTTTCGACTGAACAGCAGTACAGTTGTGGGATCTGACACAGCTGTTTGCTGATGGCTGCCTGTGTCCCTTGGTGGGCATCATAGAGTCCACATCTCCATATCAGACACTCCATTAATCCCAGAGCGCCTTTATCACACCCTTGGCCACATAAACTCCACATTACCCCCATGTGTTTCACAGAGCCACACCCACATCCTGGTTACTGGACACCTGCTGGTGTGCTCTGAGTACTTCAGTGAACTTGGACTTTGGAGAATAATCTGATTTCATGAAACCATGTGGGTCATCTTTGAGTGTTATGAATAATTTAGTAATGACTGAATTATTCGGTATATGTTATGAATATTTTAGTAATGACTACGAATTATTCGGTATATGTTATGAATATTTTAGTAATGACTACGAATTATTCGGTATATTTTATGAATATTGTAGTAATGACTATGAATTATTCAGTATGTGTTATGAATAATTCATACTAATTACTAAACTATTCATAACGTATACTGAATAATTCATTGTAATTACTGAATAAATCATAGTAATTACTAAAATATAACACATACTGAATAATTCATAGTAATTACTGAATAAATGATAGTAGGCACTGAATACTTAAGTGCTTGAATACTAGTAAATACTAAATTATTCCTCGTAGACAGAGTTCTTTAATATTTCATACCATGAATTATTCATACTGAATCACTAACAGTAGAGACTAATATATAGTAGATACTGAATAATTCATAAATAGAAACTGAGTAATATATCATTTTTGCATGATGAATAGACCAATAGAAATACAGCATGATGTCCACGAAAGGTTAAAGGTTATTCCTTCTCCTGTAAAGTGGGTTTTAACCTCTGTTTCAGTGCCTGGTCCCTGTGAGCCTGAAGATCTCATTGATGGGATTATTTTTGCTGCTAACTATCTGGGTTCCACCCAACTGCTGTCGGAGAGGAACCCGTCCAAGAACATCCGTATGATGCAGGCGCAGGAGGCAGTGAGCCGAGTCAAGGTACAGAACCACGGCGCGTTGACTGTTGAGCGCTCAGAACAGGGAGGGACACTGGCAGCAGGGATAGAGAATGGGACTGGTCATGCACTGCCATATTTAGCACGTCAGGTCAGTTTGACTGCTGCGACACACATTCTGCTGACCAGCCCATTTAAAAGCCCTCTGATTCTGATGCTGGGCTCCTGGTAGGACTGAGCAGCGGAATCATATCTGCCACTGAGAGGAAGGGTTTTAAAGTGCCTTTGAATATATTAGAATGTGGTTCAGCTGAACAGAATCAATGCAGAAGGTTGAGGAGAGATAATTCTGCTGCTGGATTGGGATTTAAAAGAATTAGGTTTGGACAGTTGCTTTGGAGACCCACTGCCTTCACTTCATGAATAACATTTAAATATTGTATGTTTGCAGAATCACTGGCTTTACTGAGACTTTCGAAGGAATTTCATCAGCTTCTAGTTCTATCAATCCAGACTGTAGTTCATCTGTTTCTCTGATACTTTATTCTCCTCCTTTCACCCTGATCTTCAGTGATCAGGACCCCACAGGACCACCACAGAGCAGCTATGATGTGGGTGGTGGGTCATTCTCAGCACTGCAGTCACACTGACATGGTGGGGGTGCGTCAGACGCAGCACTGATGAAGGACTAGAGGACGACCAACACAAACTGTGCAGAAACAGATGAGCTTCTGTCTCTGACTTTACATCTACAAGGTGGAGACACTCGGTAGGAGTGTCTGATAGAGTGGACACTGAGTGGACACTGTGTTGAAACACTCCAGCAGCACTGCTGCGTCTGATCCACTCACCAACACACCACCACTAAGTCAGTGTGACTGCCGTGCTGAGAATGACCCACCACCCACATAACAGCGGCTCTGTGGTGGTCCTGTGGTGGACGGATGGAGGTAATGAAAGGACAGGAATGTGGAAACCAGTCATAATGTTATGGTTGATCAGTGGCAGTGCTGGTTTATGCTGGTTTCATGTTGCGAATTCTTGGCTGAAAACGAGGTTCGGCCCATGAAACGAAAGCATATTGGGATCACTTAGTGACCCGCATGGGTTCCCTAATCGTCCTCAACGGAGCTCCGAGGGGCCAGGGCTTATCTTCTCTGCTTGCGATGCTTCATTACCGCTGTTGGAAGGAAGTGCAAGCTGGAATTGTGCTTTAAACCCCTGTTTCCAGACCCTGTCACCATGCAAACTCTCAACCTCTGACTTCTCCCCAAAAGGCTGCCGTCATCTGTATGTGCCCACGGCTCCCACGGCTGGTACAGTGGCTGGGTCCTATTTTTGTTACGAGATGAGATGAGATTTGTTTGTTTACACCCCAGGAGATGTTGTCTAATCAGTAGTTATGGGATTAGAGCGTAATCTCCCTGCCTCTCTGTGGGCCGGGATGAGAGCTTTTCAGCTGCCACGCTCCGCGCCAACTGCAAGTGCATGTGCGAATGCCTTATAATACCGTGCCACGCAATCAAAGTGACGAGGTTATTAGTGGCATCTCCCTTCAAAGCCTTTGTGTTCGGCATGGAGAAATGGGACCCGGTGCTTGTGCGAGTCGAGCCTGCGCACGTCTACGGGCAGAACATAGCCTGCACTGGTGCTGAGAAACACTTTACGGCTCCTATCAGTTTTGCTCGACTGTACAAATACGTGTTGAAGGCTGTTTCTGTAATTGGATGTAATCTCTGAACATGCTGCCTTGCTGGTTTAATTAAATGGGGGGGTTGGTCAGACTGGCCAGCTCACTCTACAGGGACCCCGATGTGGTTGGTCTTGCCAGCGCAGTTTAAGGCCCTGGCTAGAAACAGCCCTCCTGTTAGTCCGCGCGCCTCCTCCGGGCAGATGGGAGAGAAGACGCCTCAGTGTGGACCCGTAATGTGAAAGCTGGCACGGAAAACGTCACGGCGCCTGTTCTACCTGGCTTCCCGCGAGCCTGCCGCCCGTGCCCATTCTGCTGAAAGGAATATGAAGTACATTTCAAGACTTTCCAAGACTTTCATAGCTGCACCAGTAACATCGTGGCAGCTCCAAGAAAGTGCTGATGGATTCTACGCACCATGCGGGAGCACTTCTAGAATTAGACTGCGGTCCATCTGTTACGGTCAGGACCCCGCAGGACCACCACAGAGCAGGTGTTACATGGGTGGTGGGTCCTTCTTAAGCTTTTTAAACCTCTCAGTGTCACTTGGACTGGAGCATGACGACCAACACAAACTGTGCAGAAACAGATGAGCTTCTGTCTCTGACTTTACATCTACAAGGTGGAGACACTCGGTGGGAGTGTCTAACACTCCTGATGTTCTAGCCCCAGTGGTCTGCGGTGGTCCTGTGGTGTCCCGACCATTGGAGATGTTATGTGAAAACGCAGCATGTCCAGGCTCCAGTGTTGAGGATAAATGATCTTAAGCTTGAGATCTCGAGATGATGCTAAACAGGCAAAGGCAGAAGATGTGTCTGAATATGGCCCCGGTTCTGCTCCAGCTCTCTTGAAGGCCACGTTTTGTACCAAGGGGCTGCTTCCGTAAACAAACGAGTCGCAGGCGGCGTATGGATGCCTGGCTTTAATCGAGCTCCGCGGATTCCGTTCAGTGCTGAAGACAGAGGCGTTCCAGGGCGCTGAATTAAAGAGCTGAAATTGAAATGGTTGTCGGAGCGATGAACAGTTCGTGTCAGGTGATCGAGACGAGGCCCTTTTACTAATGAGAGACGAGGCTGTGAATGCCGAGGACCGTGGTGTCTCCTGCAGTTTAAGGATATACTACGGCATGATCTCCGTCAGCTGGATCACAATCATACCCTTCAGCAGGCTGAATGGTGAAATATGAAATATGAAAGGGCACATATGAATATTTAACCATACAACAATATCGATTACATCGGTTATAGGATGAGATCAAAGTTTGTTACAGCAGTGCTGCTGGAGTGTTTAAACCCTGTGTCCACTCACTGTCCACTCTATCAGACACTCCTACCGAGTGTCTCCACCTTGTAGATGTGAAGTCAGAGACAGAAGCTCATCTGTTTCTGCACAGTTTGTGTTGGTCGTCCTCTAGTCCTTCATTAGTGCTCACAGGACGCTGCTCACAGGACGCTGTCGGCTGGACGTTTCTGGTTGGTGGACTGTTCTCGGTCCAGCAGTGACACTGAGGGGTTTAAACACTCCAGCAGCACTGCTGCGTCTGATCCACTCGTACCAGCAACACACACTAACACACCACCACCATGTCAGTGTGACTGCAGTGCTGAGAATGACCCACCACCCACATCATATCTGCTCTGTGGTGGTCCTGTGGGGTCCTGATCGTTGAAGATCTATGACAAAGTGCGTGTGTGTGGTAAGTGGAGCTGGTAAGATGGAAAGTGAGCGTAGAAACAAGGTCAGAGTGTTTCAGCTGATCAGTGTAGGTTGTTCAGCCTGATTTTTCCCTCCGGCCTGACCACTGTGACCACTGTCTTTACAATAAGTGGAGCTTGAGGAGAACCAGCAGCTGTACAGGTTCCAGTTCTTCACTGTAATCCGCTTTCTCTCATCCCTGTTTATTTCTGGATGAAGTGCAGATGTGCCGCAGTGGTTTGGGAAAGAGTGTCTCGTTAGAAACATGTATATATGCGGCCAAGGTTGAGGAGTCTAGGGCTGCAGATGTGTGTTGGACACACACACACACACACACACACACACACACAATTACCTTTATTCCTATCTTTGTGAGGGGGTTCCAGGTTCTTCTGTATAAACCAGCCCTGACCTGAAATTCAACTCAAATTCTCCAGACTGTACTTCATCTGTTTCTCTGCAGACTTTATTCTCCTCCTTTCACCCTGATCTTCAATGATCAGGACCCCACAGGACCACCACAGAGCAGCTATTCACTGTCTCACTGTCCACTCTATTAGACACTTCTACATAATTGCTCCACCTTGTAGATGTAGAGCTGTTCAACAAGACGCTGTCGGTTGGATATTTCTGGTTGGTGGACAGTGTTTAAACACTCCAGCAGCACTGCTGTATCTGTTCCACTCACAGCAGCACAACACACACTAACACACCACCACCATGTCAGTGTGACTGCGGTGCTGAGAATGACCCACCACCCACATCATATCTGCTACAGTCAAGAAACCTCAGAGCAAGACTAAAGTTCTCCAACGAACATCTAGACAAAGAACAGGACTTATGGAACAATGTGCTTTGGACAGATGGATCCAAAGTTAAATTATATGGGCACAGTAACATTTGAGCAGAAGCTCATAGCAGCTGTGAAACATGGTGGTGGAAGTGTGATGGTTTGGAGCTGCTCTGCTGCAGCAGGGTGTGGAGATCTCTCCATCATAGAAACCACTATGAGATCTTTATGGTATCAGAGGGGGTTTGAGGAGAACGAGAACAGAAGGCGTCTGTACAAAGACTGACACTGAAACATCACAGAGCTGAAAGAATTCCATACGGAGGAGTGGGAACGTCGTTCTTCCAGTCGATGTCAGAGATGGTAGACGGTTCTAGAAACATCTAACTGACATTACAGACAAAGGAAAAACAGATATTAGGACAGAGGGGTCTGAACTTTATCACATGACTGTATATGAAACTCTTACAGTCGACTTGTATCTGTAAACGTCCATGTAACCCACAGCCATTAAAAGCCATTCAGAATGAAACCATGGCAACTGCCTTCTCTCTCTCTCTCTCTCTCTCTCTCTCTCTGTCTCTCTCTCTCTCTCTCTCTCTCTGTCTCTCTCTCTCTCTCTCTCTCTCTCTCTCTCTGTCTCTCTCTCTCTCTGTCTCTCTCTCTCTCTCTCTCTCTGTCTCTCTCTCTCTCTCTCTCTCTCTCTCTGTCTCTCTCTCTCTGTCTCTCTCTCTCTCTCTCTCTCTCTCTCTAAGTGAAGATAGTGTGTCAGTGTGTAGCTGAGGTAGTGTGTGATATAGAAGTGCATGTGTTCTTCCACATCCAGCAAAGCAGCCACACTGCAGAACACACACACACACACACACACATACACACACACACACACACAACCTACACACACACACTTGAGCTCTTCAAACAGGCCCTCTAGCCTTGTGTTCAAGGAGAAGTGAAGCAATGACCTGTAGTGAATCTTCACCCAGCTGGAGGTAAAGATGAATGTTTTAGTGATGGGGATCGCTTCCGTCCAGCCGACACCAATGCAGTATTTATACAACGCTCATCACCCACTCTTACTCATCCCCCTCATCACTCGCTCGACCATCTCTGTTCACGTCACTCATCCATCTCTCTCCCTTCTTTATTTCTATCCTTGTTCCATTGCACTCTCTCCTTTTCTCTTTCTCTTCCTCTCCTGTGGGCAGCGTCCTGTGGGCAGCATCCTGTGGGCAGTGTCCTGTGACCAACACAAACTGTGCAGAAACAGATGAGCTTCTGTCTCTGATTGGACACAGTGTTTAAACACTCCAGCAGCACTGCTGTATCTGTACCAGTATAAACAATGTACATAGTCTGTAAAAGAACTACAAAGTTCTCCTGTTTGGTCAGAGGAGCTGGTAAGATGGGCAGTGAGTGTAAAAACCAGAAGTCATAGAGTTATTGCTGATCAGTGTATTGAGCAGTGAGGTAGAATCAGTGAAGAATCAGTGAAGAATATAGGTGAAAAATCAGTGAAGAATAAGTGAAAAATCAGTGAAGAATAAGTGAAAAATCAGTGAAGAATCAGTGAAAAATCAGTGAAGAATAAGTGAAGAATCAGTGAAGAATCAGTGAAGAATCAGTAAAGAATCAATGAAGAATCAGTGAAGAATCAGTAAAGAATCAGTGAAGACTCAGTGAAGACTCAGTGAAGAATCAGTGAAGACTCAGTGAAGACTCAGTGAAGAATCAGTGAAGAATCAGTGAAGAATCATTGAAGAATCAGTGGCGAACTCAGTGAAGAATCAGTGAGGAACTCGAGTGAAGACTCAGTGAAGAATCAGTGGAAGAATCAGTGAAGAATCGAGTGAGCTCAGTGAAGAATCAGTGAAGACTCAGTGAAGACTCAGTAAAGAATCGGTGAAGGCGCGGTGAAGAATCAGTGCAGAATCAGTGAAGAATCGAGTGAAGGCGCGGTGAAAGTCAGTGAGAGCTGTGAAAGAATCAGTGAACTCGGTGAAGATCGTGAAGACTCAGTAAAAGAATCAATTGAAGGCGCGGTGAAGAATCGAAGTGCAGAATCAGTGAAGAATCCAGTGAAGGCATGGTGAAGAATCAGTGAAGAGTCGGTGAAGAATCAGTGAAGAATCCGAAGTGAAGAATCAGTGAAGTCAGTGAAGAATCAGTGAAGAATCAGTGAAGAATCGGTGAAGAGACTCGATAAAGAATCAGTAAAGAATCAGTGAGACTCAGTGAAGAATCAGTGAAGAATCAGTGAAGGCTTTGGAGCTGAAGGCTGTTTTGCGGTTCGTCAGATCTAAATAAACTGAGCAGATGGAGCTACTTTTATCCACAACAACCCAGGGTCAGAGAACACAGTGGACAGGAGTGGGAAAGAGAGGCAGGGCCTTGACCTAATGCTGAAGAATCAATGAAGAATCAGTGAAGACTCAGTGAAGAATCAGTGAAGAATCGGTGAAGACTCAGTAAAGAATCAGTAAAGAATCAGTGAAGACTCAGTGAAGAATCAGTGAAGACTCAGTGAAGAATCAGTGAAGACTCGGTAAAGAATCAGTGAAGAATCAGTGAAGGCGCGGTGAAGAATCAGTGCGAATCAGTGAAGAATCAGTGTGAAGGCGCAGTGAAGAATCAGTGAAGACTCAATGAAGAATCAGTGAAGAATCAGTGAAGTATCAGTGAAGACTCAATGAAGAATCAGTGATGACTCAGTGAAGTATCAGTGAAGAATCAGTGAAGACTCAGTGAAGAATCAGTGAAGACTCAGTGAAGAGATCAGTGAAGACTCAGTAAAGAATCAGTGAAGAATCAGTGAGAGCGCGGTGAAGAATCAGTGCGAATCGGTGAAGAATCAGTGAAGGCGCAGTGAAGAATCATTTGCGAATCAGTGAAAGTCAGTGAAGGCATGATGAAGAATCCAGTGAAGACTCAATGAAGAATCGGTGATGACTCAGTGTAAAATCAGTGAAGAATCGGTGAAGAATCGGTGAAGAGTCAGTGAAGAATCAGTGCGAAATCAGTGAAGAATCAGTGAAGACGCAGTGAAGAATCAGTGAAGACTCAATGAAGAATCAGTGATGACTCAGTAAAGAATCAGTGAAGAATCAGTGAAGAATCAGTGAAGACGCAGTGAAGAATCAGTGCCGAATCAGTGAAGAATCAGTGAAGACGCAGTGAAGAATCAGTGAAGACTCAATGAAGAATCAGTGATGACTCAGTAAAGAATCAGTGAAGAATCAGTGAAGAATCAGTGAAGTATCAGTGAAGAATCAGTGAAGACTCAGTAAAGAATCAGTGAAGAATCAGTGAAGAATCAGTGAAGAGTCAGTGAAGAATCAGTGAAGAATCAGTGAAGACTCAGTGAAGAATCAGTGAAGAGTCAGTGAAGAATCAGTGAAGAGTCAGTGAAGAAGTCAGTGAACTCAGTGAAAGAATCAGTTGAGTCAGTGAAGAGATCAGTGAAGAGAGTCAGTGAAGAATCGAGTGAAGACTCAGTGAAGAATCAGTGAAGAATCAGTGAAGAATCAGTGAAGACTCAGTAAAGACTCAGTGAAGACTCAGTAAAGACTCAGTAAAGACTCAGTAAAGACTCAGTAAAGACTCAGTAAAGACTCAGTGAAGAATCAGTGAAGAATCAGTGAAGGCTTTGGAGCTGAAGGCTGTTTTGCGGTTCGTCAGATCTAAATAAACTGAGCAGATGGAGCTACTTTTATCCCACAGCCAACCAGAGGTCAGAACACAGTGGACAGGAGTGGGAAAGAGAGGCAGGAACCTTGACCTAATGCTGAACAGAGAGAGGGCAGAGAGAGACAGAGAGAGAGAGAGGGCAGAGAGAGAGAGAGAGAGCGGAGAGAGAGAGAGAGAAGAAGAGAGACAGAGAGAGAGAGAGAGAACAGAGAGAGAGAGAGAGGAGAGAGAGAAAGAAAGAGATGGAGAGAGAGAAAGAAAGAGAGGCGGAGAGAGAGAGCTGAATGGTTGTGACACGTGAAATCGTTACTAAGTGTGTGTCCTCAGGCAGAGTTGGTAAGAGTATTTCATAGGAGGAATGAATGTATGTGTGAGACTTGGGCTCCACACCTTTGACACACAAAGTGTGTGTGTGTGTGTGTGTGTGTGTGTGTGTGTGTGTGTGTGTGTGTGTGTGTGTGTGTGTGTGTGTGAGTGTGTGTCCTCTATCCTTTGGCTCTCATCATTAATGCATCAAGCTGTTCACTGGGTTCAGGATGTGTTGTCAAGCAGAAATGCCCCATGAACACAGAAGATCTGTGTGTGTGTGTGTGTGCGTGTGTGTGTGTGTGTGTGTGTGTGTGTGTGTGTGTGTGTGTGTGTGTGTGTGTGTGTGTGCGTGTTAGGGAGCGGGGGGTTATTCTACTCACTGGCCTCTTTAGTACAAACACATCTCTTGTGCCTGCTCTCACTGGCCAGGCGACAGTATTGTAGGTGTTCCTAATAAAGTGGCCAGCTGCATTCAGAGTACTGAAGTGAGGTTGTTCAATCCCAGTGTGTAAGATGTTTGGATCAGATGTCCACTCATGCTTGTGGAACCTTCATAAGTTTCCAGTTAAAGCCAGTTTGTCCCCCTTGTCTTATTTAGGGATGTGCCGATATTGTGGCCCCATGTCCGTGTCCAGTATTTTTAATGGACATTTTTGTCCAGATCAGGACATTCGATATTTATAAAATGTGAAATAAATTGGGACGCCTGAAAACACCGGGGTTGACCATGTTCCAATTAAACAAGACATAGTCAGTGTTTAAATCCACCGATACACCGATCAGCTGACCACCTCTGTCCATCTATCAGCTCCTCAGATCCTTTACGATGCTGTGATCAGGACCACAGGACCACCACAGAGCAGCTATGATGTGGGTGGTGGGTCATTCTCAGCAAACGCAGTCACACTGACATGGTGGAGGTGTGTTAGTGTGTGTTGCACAATGAGTGGATCAGACACAGCCGTGCTGCTGGAGTGTTTAAACACTGTGTCCACTCACTGTCCACTCTGTGACACTCCTACCGAGCGTCTCCACCTTGTAGATGTAAAGTCAGAGACAGAAGCTCATCTGTTTCTGCACAGTTTGTGTTGGTCGTCCTCTAGTCCTTCATCAGTGCTCGCTGGCGCTGCCCACAGGGCGCTGTCGGATGGGCGTTTCTGGTCGGTGGACTGTTCTCGGTCCAGGTTGTCCAGCAGCACCGCTGTCCGAATTGATCACACCAACACACCACCACCATGTAATCGTAGAACGACAGTGGAGTTAAACACCATCGTCGTCCAAATCGGTCAGATTGTGGTCAGTGTCAGTGTAGTTATCATCTGATCCCATGTTCTTGGTACATCCCAATTATTATTATAAGATTCCTGCGCACATATACATTCCATAATAATGACTGTGTATTGTGTACTTGAAGCAGCAAAGGAGCAATTATCATTTCCTAATTGCTGTTTGGTTCCAGTTTGGACAGAACACAGCTGTGCAATCACGCCTTTTTATGGACCAGTGATGGCAGACCTGATGTTTGGCTGTTTTTCTGTTTATTTGTTGTAATGTGTTTGTTTGCTTCCTTTAACCTCATAACAACCGATGTGTGATGTCCCTGTCCTGCCCCTCCTGCTAGCCTGGCGAGTTCAGAAGGCAGCCGGAAATCAAGAAAAGTGGTGTGTAAAACAGATGCTTTAAAAAAAAAAAAAAAATCATTAAACAAGAGGAATGTCCTGTCCTGCAATCCCCCCCCGACACACACACACTGCCTGTCCTTCATCTGTCCATCATCCCTCAGTGGTCAATACTGGCTTCAGATTCAGATTCCACTTCCGTATCTCTCAGCTGGTCAACAAATGCATGTGTGCAATGTCACTGAAGAGTGCTAAAAGTGTGAGATGAGTTTACCATGATGAAGTGAAAGAGGTGAACTCCACCCCCTACTGGGATCCCGATGAACACCACCCACACCACAGAGCAGATATGATGTGGGTGGTGGGTCATTCTCAGCACTGCAGTCACACTGACATGGTGGTGGTATGTTAGTGTGTGTTGCTGGTGCAAGTGGATCAGACGCAGCAGTGCTGCTGGAGTGTTTAAACCCCTCAGTGTCACTGCCGTCCAGCCGACAGCGTCCTGTGGGCAGCGTCCTGTGAGCACTGATGAAGGACTAGAGGACGACCAACACAAACTGTGCAGAAACAGATGAGCTTCTGTCTCTGACTTTACATCTACAAGGTGGAGACACTCGGTAGGAGTGTCCGATAGAGTGGACAGTGAGTGGACACAGTGTTTAAACACTCCAGCAGCACTGCTGTCTGATCCACTCGTACCAGAGACTTCTACACATCATAATATCTGCTCTGTGGTGGTTCTGTGGGGTCCTGATCATTGAAGAAGATCAGGGTGAAAGGAGGAGAATAAATGCAGAGAAACAGATGAACTACAGTCTGGAGGCTTTAAATCATATTATTATTATTATTATTATTATTATTATTATTATTATTAATGTTATTATTATTATTAATATTATTATTATTAATATTATTATTATTAATATTATTATTATTAATAATATTATTATTATTATTAATATTATTATTATTATTAATATTATTATTATTATTATTATTATTATTATTATTATTATTAACAGTCAGCCCACCAAGGTCAACAGTGAAGAGGGAACAAAAACATGTCCTGTCAGCGTGATCGTCACCGGCAGGCAGTGGACAGCTGGTGATGACAATATAGCACCAGTGTTCACTAGCGCTCACTAGTGCCAGTGTTGCATCACCCCATGCCCTGTGTGTCCATCCACATCTCACTCTCTCTCTCTTTCTCTCTCACACAAACACACAAACCTGCCCGTCATTCCTTACTAATTTACTCATCCCGCTGGGCTCCATCCTGCACAGATGGCATTTTGCTTATTTATTCATTTGTTTATTTTTTCATTTGTTTATTTATTCATTTGTTTATTTATTCCCGTTATTCGCGTCTAATTCCCTGCATTGAGTTTTAGGAATGTTCAGTTAATAGCTTCAAACGCTCGATGCATGGCTTGCCCCCACTTAACATAACTGAATAATTCAGTGGCGTCATGCTTCCTTTCACTGTCAGCTGCGTCTGCACGTATGGTTGAAGTAAATCATATCATTTATTATTTATATTCTTTTACATAAATTAACTCCACACACAGAAAAGGATGACTTTTAAAGAGCTGTCCGTTGTAGTGACCGGCAGGTATGAAGGGGTTACACGAGTTCAAGGAAGAATTGAACGAACCTGAGTCTTCGCTTTCCCAGACGCAGACAGTGAGCCAAGACGTGTCTGATATCAGACGTGTGCTTCTTTAGTTTAAAGCTAAGTGTTATAAGACGCGTTCATTTCTCTGCACCGAACAAATGAACACTCGGATGTGTTGAGAGAGACGGGTTGAGAGACAATTTTGGACGCTTGTTTGGAGACGTGATATGTTTTCGATTCCAAATTTGATCATTTTAGGCTGTTTACACGCCCTTTTAACACGCCCTCCCGCAGCCGCACCCTTTGCAGCCACGCCCTCCTGCAGTCGCAGCCTTTGCAGCCACGCCCTCCTGCAGTCGCAGCCTTTGCAGCCACACCCTCCCGCAGTTGCACCCTTTGCAGCCCACGCCCTCCCGCAGTCGCACCCTTTGCAGCCACGCCCTCCCGCAGTCGCACCCTTCGCAGCCACACCCTCCCGCAGTCGCACCCTTTGCAGCCACGCCCTCCCGCAGTCGCACCCTTTGCAGCCACGCCCTCCCGCAGTCGCACCCTTCGCAGCCACGCCCTCCTGTTCAGATGAGTTCCATTGCATAAATCTTAAATGGATCGGTTCAATGCTTTTGGCGTCAAAGTGGCCCAAATTGGAATTGGAAAGTCAGATTCAGTGTGAACACAAATTGTCCTGGGTCACATGATGAAAAAGACTGGATGTGGGCCACTTTTAGCCCCTCCCATTGTAAATGAAAGAAGCACACATCAGATACCAAACATTTCTTGGCTGATCATCTGCATCTGTGGTCGGGAACAAGCATGTTCATTTGATTCACGTTGAACGAATCAAGTCTTTTTCTTAGTTCTGAGTAAAGTTTCGAACCCAGTCCAGGTTCTTTGGGTGATGCCTTTCGTGCTTCGACTACAGATAGTACAGTTCCCTGGATAAGCACATGTTCCGGCCCCTGAATTAGGAATAAACATCTGAAATGCTTTTGACACGGGCCATGGACCAGTCGATAATATCTACAGGCTCCCTGTGGGCTTTTTGAGAAGTGATAAAGGTACGGCTAGTGTGTGCCACCAGGAGGCGCTCCATCTCTAAACCACTTTCTTTATGTTCTCTGCAGAGTCCTGATGGAGACACACGGGCATTGACGAAGTTGACCTCTTCATCTCACCCAGGATCAAAGTCCTCGCGCGCAGACACACAGGTATGCATTCAGAACTGGACTGGCTCCTGGTGGATGCTGTAAAGGATTTCACCATGGAATTAATTCTGCGATTGTTGACCACCGATGATGGTCAGTTATGGGCCGTACTCATGATGTCATATGTTTATAAGACCTCGGATGACTCTGAAACGTTCATGAAATAATATGATAATAATCCTGCGCAGATGTGACCTACAAGGAGATTAGAGGTGAACTTTAATCCTGCATCCTCCAGATCGCCTGTTGATGGTGGAGCACTGCTTCAGCCTGTTATGAAACTGCTCACATATTCATGTAATCCTGGCGCAATCAGAGCGATCTCCCGCCACATAAGCGGTGATGGTCAGAACTCCTAGTGGAACGCGAGAACGAATTATAGATATATAACTCAATGGTCAGGACCCCATACGACCACCACAGAGCAGCTATTATGTGGGTGGTGGGTCATTCTCAGCACTACAGTCACACTGACATGGTGGTGGTGTGTTAGTGTGTCGCACGTCCACTCACTGTACACTCTAATGAACACTCCTACGAGTGTCTCACCTTGTAGTGTAAAGTCAGAACGAAGCTCGCCGGTTTCTGCACAGTTCGTGTCGATGGTCACTCTAGTCCTTCATCAATTATACAGGGCGGCTGCCCGACACAGGGCGGCTACCAACACAGGGCGCTGTCGGCTGGACATTTCTGGTTGAAAGGTGGACACAGTGTTTAAACACTCCAGCAGCACTGCTGCGCCTGATCCCTTCATTACCAGCAACACACTGCACCACCATGTCAGTGTGGCTGCAGTGCTGAGAACGACGTAATGAGGTGGTCATAATGTTATGGTTGTTATGGGTGCCAGTACTTCCAGCGGCTGCTGTGTTTAATATAATATAACACACCAGGCTCCTGTTAGCTGGAAGGTGGAGCCTGTCAGGTTGGTACCCTCTGCTGGCAGCGTTGTTCCAGGCATATGGTCTGATCTCACGCTGAGCCTGTTCTTGCTCATTACATTCACAGAGCTGATAATAAGCAGAATCACAGTGTGTGCCCACGCCTGTGTGTGTGTGTGTGTGTGTGTGCACATGCGTCCATGTATGACCTTTCCTGCATGTGTGTGGGCGGTACGTGTGTATGTTTTTGCCTGCCTATGTGTGTTTGTATGTATGTGTCTGAGTGTGAGAGCGTGTGTGTAGGCTGTCAGTCGAACCGAGCAGCAGTGTGTGGGCAGGCTGGCATGGGCGCGGTGTGTATGTACTGCAATGCAGTGTCTCTGTGTGCTGTTACACCACTCCGTTCCCTTGCGCCCTTTCCGGAGAACAGCACTGCAGCGACGGAGCCTTCGGCCTACCTACAGCCTCCCTCTCTTTCATCCGCCTTCAGACCCAACGCTGCTGTGCCACTTGATCTGTTTACATCTGTGTCCCCGAGCGCCCTCAGCACTCGGTCAGCAGCAGTTTATCATGAGTCATTTGTAATGACAAGTATATTTATCATAATAGGTTCTTCAAAATACTTGACAGAAACCTAAATAACATAATAAAAACACCCTGAATATCCTTTATCGGGACTTTTATTTTACAGTTTGACTTTCACACCACTGCATTGAGAAAGAAAGCCAATATCTGGGTCAATAGCATCATCAGCCCCGCCCCTCTCTCTGATCAGTCCAGAGTCTGTATGGAGGTTAGAGCATCAGCCGCCCCTCTCTCTGATCAGTCAGAGTCTGTGTGCAGTTGATCATCAGCCCCGCCCCCTCTCAGTCAGTCCAGAGTCTGTGTGCAGGTTGATCATCTGGCCCGCCCCTCTCTCCTGATCAGTCCCAGGTCTGCAATGTGCAGGTTTGATCATCAGCCCCGCCCTCTCTCTGATCAATTGGAATGTATGCAGGTTGATCATCAGCCCGCCCCCTCTCTCCTGATCAGTCAGAGTCTGGCATGCAGGTTGATCATCAGCCCCGCCCCCCTCTCTCTGATCAGTCAGAGTCTGTATGGAGTTGATCATCAGCCCGCCCCCTCTCTCTGATCAGTCAGAGTCTGTGTGCAGGTTGATCATCAGCCCGCCCCCTCTGATCAGTCAGAGTCTGTATGCAGGATGGCGTCAGCCCGCCCCCTCTCTGATCAGTCAGAGTCTGTGTGCAGGTTGATCATCCCAGCCCCGCCCCCTCTCTGATCCAGTCAGAGTCTGTATACCAGGTTGACGTCAGCCGCCCCCTCTCTCTGATCAGTCCAGAGTCTGTATGCAGGTTGAGCGTCAGCCCCGCCCCCTCTCTCTGATCAGTCAGAGTCAGGCCAAGCACACTGGAGAGCTTTTCAGCAGCAAACGAAGTCGACTGGTGTCGGTTGAACACAGCCGATGTCGCTGCTTACACACAGAGATCGTTCTGAGATGCCACAGGTGTGGAAATATGAACATAGTCAGCCAGTTGGTAAATAGAGGTCACGTCCTGCTGCTCCTTTCATTTAAGGCTGGCTGCCTTCTCCCCGGGGCAAACTGAAGAACACGGGACTGATTAGGACGCTGATTGTCCGCGCTTGGCCTGCTGCCCAGCGTGTGATCAGAATGGAAATCTATGGATCTCCCCAGCGCTCCCTCCACTCTTGGAAAGGTTAAAGGCTCTGTATGCCCCACTTATGCACACACAAATTGGATCATTAATTGTGCTGACTGGCTAATGATGCATCTTCTGCTGGTGTGTAAGGTGTTCAGAGAAACACTTCTCTGACACGCTGTTCCATGACCCACATACACTCTGTTAATCAGGGTGTGCTGTGAGGGCTTGGGAGCTGTAGAAAGGGATCTGCGGCTGATGAAATACCTTCATTCAGAAGCTCTGCAACGTCAGCATCAAACCCACAACAACACAGGGGAGGACTAGGTAGGGTGACCACATTCTGGTTACCGTGGACACACAGGCGTCCATCCATGTTGTCACCCTGTGGCTTCAAGTAGGCCCACATTGTAACATCGCTGCTCGCTGTAGTTCATCTGTTTCTCTGCAGACTTTATTCTCCTCCTTCCAGGACCCCACAGGACCACCACAGAGCAGCTATGATGTGGGTGGTGGGTCGTCTCAGCACTGCAGTCACTAGCATGGTGGTGGTGTGTTAGTGTGGATCAGACGCAGCAGTGCTGCTGGAGTGCTTAAACACTGTGTCCACTCTCTGTCCACTGATGTAAAGTCAGAGACAGAAGCTCATCTGGTTCTGCACAGGTGTGTGTTGGTCATCCTCTAGTCCTTCATCAGTGCTCACAGGACGCTGCCCACGGGGCGCTGTCCACAGGAGGGTTTAAACAGCCAGGACCATTTTGTTGTTGTTTGTGTGTGTGTGTGTGTGTGTTTAACTAGTAGCCATCTCAATTATCTACTCCAAATAAATGTAGATGAGCCAGATAGATTCTTGATTGTGTGACCAGAGGCTGAAGGAGTCTGAGTTGTCTCCTGAATGTCATACGTCAGACATGAAAGACATGTTGAACAATCCTGAAAACATAATGCCTCGATTAAAAACTGCCGGTGGAAAAGTGTCTGTCTGTCAGGAAAGATGACTGAGTGTTGCTGTTGTTTCTGCAGGAGACAATGATGGACAACGCCTTGCGCACCATTTCCTATATCGCTGACATCGAGAAACATTGTGGTGCTAATGGCCCGGCGGCGCATGCCCGCTCAGCTTCACAGGACTGCATCGAGACCACCCCTGGAGCCCCTGAGGCCAAGAAACAGTACAAGATGATCTGCCACGTCTTCGAGTCTGAGGATGTAAGTGTGGGTCTGAAAGGTTCTTAGATGGAATGATCTGATATCGATTCATATAAATCTGAGATCGAACTTCAACCTTCTGGAGTCGTCAGGTTTCCGTCGTAGAATCAGAATAACCCCGTCAACTGAGCAGCTGTACTTTACATTATAAAGAAACCAAACCTGTTGTAGGTTGTTGTGAGAGACGCACAGCTAACAGAGACGCTTCGGTCGGTCAGTCACAGCGCCAGCTTTGCTGACCCCCCGAATTCAGCTGGTCATGTGATCACAGCAGGTCCAGCAGCTCTTAAAGGGGATTACGAGGTGAGAAAACACGTTTACTCCTGTAAGGGTCGTTTTCACACTGAGCTCCGAGCTAGGTTCTTTAATAAGGCCACGCCTCCAACACACCTCCTCACTGCACAACAGCCTCCTTCTGGAGAAAAGCGGCGACGCAGCACAACTTAATTTTGAATTTTTGTGGAGCTGAAGATTAAAATCTGTAGGTAAGTGTCTGATAAGTGGACAGTGAGTGGACACAGTGTTTAAATACTGACCTGCTGTCAGTGTCACTGCAGAACTCAGTGACCCACCACCCACACAATACCTGCTCCGTGGTGGTCCTGTGGGGTCCTGCACAACGAGACGACCTTATCTAGTCAGTCAGGTCTGGCGATAATGCCCGTCCTTATGCCACGTGTGCGACTGAGCATGAAACCCGAATGTCCTGTCTACATAAGCCAAAGCTGCCCACTAAGATCTATTCCTGTTGGTTGGTTCCTTGTGGAGGCACACATTTAAACCCCGAGTGTGTGTTTGTGCACTGAGGACATTTCAGTCTCCGAAAGCCTTCAGTCTGTAATGTCTCCTCTGTGAGCTGCAGTGCAGATGTTACTCCCTCACACTGCCTAATCACGCTCTTTGATGTGCAGACCACTCACTGTACGTGCGTTTGGCAGATTAGATCAGTCTTTTGGACTCAGCTCTGCACTTCCACACTTTAAGGAAAGTTATCTCCTGCGTGGTCCTGCTGCTCTGAGTCTGGTGTGATAATTAGTGCAGAGAGGTTAAGGTGTCTTCATACCTCTCTTTAGATGTTTTCTGCTCTTTTCTGCTCTGGGGAAGGCCTACGCTGGCTTGCTCACCATTGCTGTGATTGACACAGGAGCACTGGTGAGTTCAGGTGTGGATGGTAGACCAGTCCCCCAGACGTTCTGGATGGGGCCTCTAGACCAGCCATGATAAAACTGAAACATCTAAATACCACCTACAAGTCATTTCACTGGAGCACATCGTACCTCATCTCTGTTTCTGGTGTATTGAATTTTTGGGGCTCTCACTGCAGGCTGACATGGTAGGATGTTTGATTGTATCTGGTCTGGTCTGATCTCAGAAAGCGTGGATAAAGAAAAACAGGAGTCTACATGGAATTTACTCTGCCCTTGAATCCTACGTTAATACTTATCCTCAATGTTGTGGATGGAGCTCCGTCACTGGAAAATGCACTTCGACTACTCCACGTTTGTAGACCCCCGTAGCCCACCGTTGTCACCGAGCATGCTGTAAGGCTCTCAGCAGCTGCTCCACTTTACTTGAGAACAACACTTGAATGAATATGGGTTTAGATGGCTCTACTCACTTCTGGAGAACATCTGCAGTCGTTCCCGGAAGGGAGCAGA
The DNA here is from genome assembly GCA_034509495.1 of Acestrorhynchus altus. NCBI lineage: Eukaryota > Metazoa > Chordata > Actinopteri > Characiformes > Acestrorhynchidae > Acestrorhynchus > Acestrorhynchus altus. The sequence goes on from CM067523.1 coordinate 21,872,877, forward strand.
TTGCTATCCCATTGACTCTCCCTTTTCTAATGCAGTCTTTCAGTCGTCGACAGTGAGAACCTTCACGCTGGTGCTGCGGCAGCACAAAGCAAACCCGTGTTCTGATGTGAAGACCAATGAAAGGCCTGAGTCACGTCATATCAATCGGAACTCGGCCAGCTTAAATGAGACGTGACACCGTGTCACCTGTGACACTGAAGAGCATTCCCGTGTATCTGATTCAGGCTGCCGTAGCTGCTGTGGGCAGGTGTTGGGCTTCTAAATAATGAGAAAATGAAACCTATGAAAAGCTTATAAACTGTCTTTGAGTCTGATTGCACGGTCCAGCGATTGACCAGGACATGCTACACATTCAGTTGCCAGGTCCTCGCGCCTGCTACTCATGAGTAATGGTGGTGGGGGTGTGAACCGTGTGACCACCACGCTCTTTCTACTATTATCAGCTCCTCGTTCCATGATTACAGACCATCATTTTCTCTGCAGACTTTATTCTCCTCCTTCCAGCCTGATCTTCAGCGATCAGGACCCCACAGGACCACCACAGAGCAGCTATGATGTGGGTGGTGGGTCATTCTCACCACTGCTGGAGTGTTTAAACCCCTCAATGTCACTGATGAGGTGGAGCAACTAGGTAGGAGTGTCTGATAGAGTGGACAGTGAGTGGACACAGGGTTTAAACACTCCAGCAGCACTGCTGCGCCTGATCCACTCGTACCAGCGCAACATACACTAACACACCACCACCATGTCAGTGTGACTGCAGTGCTGAGAACGACCCACCACCCACATCATAGCTGCTCTGTGGCTGTCCTAATAGTCGTCGTAAGTCAGGGTGAACAGAAATAAAAGTATCGAAACAGATGATTACAGTCTGGATTTATAGAACCACAAAGAGCTGCTGTGTGGTCAGAGGAGCTGATAGAGTGGACAGTGAGGAGAAATAAGGAATAGTGTTATGTTTGATGGGGGTGTTGAGATACTTTTCTGCAGTGTGGAGGGGTTACTGCACTTCTGTCCTGCCTGTGCGTCTAATTTCCGCTGCGATTGCGGTTCCGTGTCCTGCAGAAGGAAAAGTGTGTTTGATAATTGTTCATTCCTGGTGTTTATAGGATGGCCATTAGAAGCAGCCTGCAGTGATGCTGATGCGCATTGAAGCGGAGAAACTAATATCTGATACTAGTGAACACTTAGCCTGAGTCAGCTCCAGAGTGCTGCTTATTACAGCTGTTCTCTCAGCCTTGGTGTACCCTACACACACACACACACACACACACACACACACACTCACTCTCAGCACTGTACGGTTTCCCTATAATTTCCACCGCTCTGCCGTGTCCTGTTGTTCGGTGTACTGTAGTGGAGTCAATTGCCTTCCTTAATTGTCTCGTGTTGTCCCTCATTCGTCTGAAATGCTGTGTTTTGTTCTCACTGCTCCTCCTCTGTCCGCTCAGGCCCAGCTCATAGCCCAGTCCATTGGCCAGGCCTTCAGCGTGGCCTACCAGGAGTTCCTCCGAGCCAGCGGCATCAACCCAGAGGACCTGAGTCAGAAAGAGTACAGCGACATCATCAACACACAGGAGATGTACAACGATGACCTCATCCACTTCTCCAACTCTGAAAACTGCAAAGAGGTCAGTGGCTGGACGCGGTTTCACCTCACTGCCCTTTGAGCTGAATATAGCTCTCTCCGGTCCTCTCTGGAATCACAGCGAAGGAGAGGACAACTGTGCCAGAGGAAAAGCGAAGGTTTCGAGTTTATAACTGAACAAAAATGTAATTTTCTTGTGAGGGATAAAGTTCAGAGCCCCTCTGATAATGTTAGATGTTTCCTAGAACCGTCTACCTTCTCCGAGATTGACTGGAAGAGCGATGTTCCCACTCCTCCACACGGAATTCTTTCAGCTCTGTGATGTTTCAGCGTCAGTCTTTGTACAGACGCTCTTCCGTTCTCCTCAAACCCCCTCTGATACAATAAAGACCTCATAGTGGTTTCTATGATGGAGAGATCTCCACACCCTGCTGCAGCAGAGCAGCTCCACACCATCACACTTCCACCACCATGTTTCACAGCTGTGATGAACGTTGTCGTAGGACGGTCTGATCTGATTTCTAATTGTTCTGAGATCTTTTTAAATCCCTTCTCAGACTCATCTGCATCTACAGCGTTCTTTCTGAAGGCCTCAGTAAACGTGGTAAACTGGAAGCTCCTTTGGTATTTAAACTGGGATTTAAATCATGTCTGTAGGTTACTCTGATCCTGAGTTCTGAAGCCTAGAATTCAGCATATAGCTGCCAGTGAAGTGTGAATCTCGGGTTCTAAGCGTTAATGGTGGTTAAATGTCCAGCACTCTTTCCTGTGCTTGTGCGATTGGCCTTAGTCAGCTCTGGAGTGCTTGTTATTCCAGCCTCAGTGTGCAGAACACTCGCATCTGCAGGGTTTGTAGTGTGCTGCTGTGTCATATTGTTTAGGGAGTGGAAGTGCGTTTCTTAATTGCTTCACATTGTCCTCTTCAGCGCATCCTCTCATGACAATCAGCACTTCAGCATCCACTGCTCATGACTCTCTCTCTCTCTCTCTCTCTCTCTCTCTCTCTCTCTCTCTCTCTCTCTCTCCTCTCTCTCTCTCTCCGTTTTCCTGCACTCTCTCTCAGTGGGATTCTGCACATTGACTTTGTAAAGTCCTTATATCTGTTGTTTACTTATTTTTCACTTCCTCTGCAGACTCTGCATACTCTCAATCATTCTGTCCATTCCATCATTCAAGTCCCTCACTGCGTGGTTGAGAATCCATCCAATGCAGGCTGGGTTTGGTCAGTGGGGGTCAAACAACTGCATGTTTAAAACTGGGCTTGTTAATGAGCCGATTAGTAGAATCGGGTGTGGTGGGACACAGTTCTAAAATATTCAGGGTAGGGGTGTCTCCAGGACCAGGGCTGAAACTCTATACCTAGTCCACTCCCCAAAGTACTGCTAAATGTCCCATGAGCTTCTAGACCAAGCATGCTCACTTCTCATGCCAACATATCATCCAGGTCTGTGGTTCTCAATCCTGGTCCTGGAGGCACCCCTACCCTGCACATTTAAGCTTTCACATACCCCTGCAACTCTAAGGGCTTTGTTAATGAGCTGGTTAGTTGGATCAGATGTGTTGGAAGCAGGGAAAGCACCGAAATGTGCAGGGTGAGGGGTGCCTCTAGGTCAGTCAGTTCATTAGTTGGATTCCAGGGGTTCTAGGGGCTCCAGAATTGTCACTCACATTAACTCTGTGACCTGCTAGATCTGTTTTCCTCTCATCCTCCACAGCTGCATTTGGAGAAGCAGAAGGGAGAGATTCTGGGTGTAGTAATAGTGGAGTCTGGCTGGGGTTCAATCCTGCCCACAGTTATTCTGGCCAACATGATGAGCAATGGGACCGGCCATCGCTCGGGGAAGCTGAGCATTGGCGACCAGATAATGTCCATCAACAACACCAGCCTGGTGGGCCTGCCACTCGCCACCTGTCAGGGAATTATCAAGGTGGGCAAGGGATGTGGGTTCTTTAATGATTACTTATTTTTAAAGCAGCATTATGTGAGCGAAGGTGGTTGTTACTCCTTTCACCTGAACTGCGGTCCAGGACCCCTGGGACCACACAAGAGCAGCTATGATGTGGGTGGTGGGTCATTCTCAGCACTGCAGTCACACTGACATGGTGGTGGTGTGTTAGTGTGTGTTGCTGGTATGAGTGGATCAGACGCAGCAGTGCTGCTGGAGTGTTTAAACGCACTGTGTCCACTCACTGTCCACTCTATTGGACACTCCTACCGAGTGTCTCCACCTTGTAGATGTAAAGTCAGAGACAGAAGCTCATCTGTTTCTGCACGGTTTGTGTTGGTCGTCCTCTAGTCCTTCATCAGTGCTCACAGGACGCTGCCCACAGTGGTGGTCTGTGGTGATCTGTGGTCCCTGACCGTTGAATCAGGGTGAAAGTATGGAATTGTGTGTAACTCTTCAATAATAAACAGTGGTTTTGGCAGCAAAACAAAGGTGCACTGTAATGCAGTTGGAGGTGTGACCCAGTTTATGTACGTGATGTTAATCAGGGCCTGAAGAACCAGGTGCAGGTGAAATTGAACATCGTGAGCTGCCCTCCTGTGACCACAGTCCTCATCAAAGACCTGACCTCAAGTACCAGCTGGGCTTCCCGAGCGTGCAGAGCGGCATTGTGAGTAGCGAGTCTGAGACCTTTCACCCACAGAGTGATGTTTCCTCCCAGTAACATTCACCCCATTTGTCTTTCTGTAGATCTGCAGTCTGATCACGAGGAGGAATCGCTGGCGGGGAGGTGTGAGGGTTGGTCATCGCATCGTGAAATAAATGGCCCAGCGTGGTGGCCACAGCTCACGAGAAGATTGTTCAAGCTTGTCCAACTCTGTAAGGAGGTGAGGGCCAGTTTGCTGGTGAATAAGAACAACACTAGTGATGCAAAATCCAGAATCAGTTGTGTTGAATGTTGGCAGTGATTACTGGCCCAGGTTAAACTCTGCCGCTACACACTGCGTATCAAAATGTTCTATTAATATTATTTATAATTATGTTTATAAACAATCAGGGAACAATTACAAAACCCCACAAACATCTTAGACTAACATATTCAAATGGACATTTGATCTTCCATTTTGAACTCTGACTGATCAGAGAGAGAAGCGGGGCTGATGCTCAACCTCATACAGACTCTGACTGATCAGAGAGAGAGCGGGAGCTGATGCTCAGCCTGCATACAGACTCTGACTGATCAGAGAGAGGGCGGGGCTGATGCTCCAACCTGCATACAGACTCTGACTGATCCAGAGAGAGAGAGGGGCGAGGGCTGATGCTCAACGGTGCATACAGGCTCTGACTGATCAGAGAAGTGAGGCTGATGCTCAACCTTGCACATTTCTTTGTGTTTCAAAACAACGTAAAACAATAGCTTGTTGTATTTTATTGATGGTTATTAATAAGGTGCCGTTTCTCTCCTACACAGATCCCACATGAAAGCGTGCCAGCTGACTATGTTTGAGCTTCTAACTGGTTGAGAGGCGGCCCATGTATATGACTGAAAGACTCTCTGGGCTGGTGAGGCCAGCGCTTACGAAGAGCGTTTGGAAGAGCATCTGTGTCATCTAACCATATCTGTCTCTCATAGATCCGCCAGTGTCCTCTCGCTCTCTCCTTCCTTCACAGAAGATAACCCATCACTCTCAGTTTCCTTCTAGGCTATTTTGCACTTTCGGCCGTCTTTCTGATCAACCTGTGGGTCTTTGTGCCGTGTGTCCATGCAGTAGAGTTTGGTCAAATGTCAAGTGGTGAAAGATTGAGTCAATGCATCGTTTGTTTTGTTTTCTACACGCAAATAAGGCAGAGAAGCTCCTGTATAGTTGATCAGCTTCCCTCGTCATGTTATTTATTTTATATTAACGGTAAGGTGTCTCGCTCCGGTGTGTGTGGAACGTATGTGATGTATATATTTACTCATTCGGACACAAGATAGGAATCGAAAAGCCAGGGTGAGAAGTCCACCCATGTAATGCCCCAAAATAGCAAGACTGGAGGCTGGATCTGTACTGGAAAGAAGAGTTGTTCCAGTATAAGAAAGCAGCGTGACACACAAGCTGGTCTAACAGGGCCATTAATCAGCCTAACGAGTCCAACCTGCACTCCGGATTTGAGCTTTAGTCATTCATGGTCTTTTGCAGATTATATGAGAGCAAAATGTCCTTTTCCCTACATTCACTGTCCATTACATCAGCTCCTCTTTCCGTACAGGAGCACTTTGTGGGAGGTGGTGGTGGGTTGCACTGCTACGACACTGTGTCCACTCACTGTCCACTCTATCAGACACTCCTACAGAGTGTCTCCACCTTGTAGATGTAAAGTCAGAGACAGAAGCACGTGTTTGTGTTGGTCGTCCTCTAGTCCTTCATCAGTGCCCACAGGACGCTGCCCACAGGACGCTGTCGGCTGGACGTTTCTGGTTGGTGGACTGTCCGGGGTTTTAAAACGCCCTCGTTGCATTTGGGACGTTCCAAAGGACAGAGTGTGGAGGATGGAGCTGAATCAGCAGCTGTATGGAAGCGTGCGCTCATAAAATCCCAGTCTACAGGAAACACTCCTCAGAACTGTGGGCCAAAGACCAAACCGAACATCTTGAGCGTCACTTTGCTCCATACGTTGATGGCCTACGGTTCCCACGAGACATTCACTGCACTGTCCCACCTCTTCTTGTTCTGTAGTCACTGCACACCCCACAGGTATTTATAGCCCTTCCATCACCGTGCAGCGCCATCTGTGGGAGCCCGAAGTTACGACCACCTTAAACACACAGTTTGGACAGTTTAAGGTCTCGGTTCTGTTCTCGGATTAGCTGGCTGATAAGCGAGCTGGTTAAGAGTAGAGTTGTGTGGAAGAATTTAAACGTTTTATGTTGGAACAACTCAAAAACTTTCCTACGATGACGTTGACTTCACTGAACATGGAAGGCTATATTTCACCATCTGTATATACTTGCGTAAGCTTCGGCAGTGCATTTCCATGGTTGCTGCTCAGATGATTGTCTCATGCTTTCCAGGCTTCAGTTGAGCAGGAAGGATGCTGAATCAGATGAAAACGGCCTCCTGCAATACCCAGCAGAGAGGCCGAACTCCTTCTACAGTGACCGCTCTCGATAAGCCAGTAATAAATCGCATTGTTAGATGCAGCGATCGCTACAGCTGACCTCACCGCCGTGTATGGAATATTACAAGAAACACAGCTTTCCCACATCTTCACCCAGAATGCTCCCTCCAGTGCATCCGCTCATCCGAATGTGCGATCTGTAGATGACTTGTAGGTTCAGAACTGTTCACAATGGTGGTGAACACCCAGCAGGCACTGGACAACAATTTCACGTCAGAAAGACGCTGGACAGACATTGACATTGTAGGTAAATATGAAAATCAGGTTGACGTCAACAATTTGGGTTGGAAACCCACGTCACAAGTCACGGTTACACGAGTGTGTAACTTACCTAAATGACTTCATGTAACCACGACGTACTAAACACCAACATCTAACACTGTTCCAATTTCAAAGTGCGCCGCTTGCCATCGGCGGCCGAGTCAGAGAGGGCACAGTGGCTGTGCTCTCTCTGAGTGGGTAGATGGCTCTTTCTCCCTGATACACCCATGTGATGCTGGCCAAGGCTACACAATACCTATTTTGGGTAGTGGGATCCAAATTGTTGGAGTTTTTAAGTTTAGTCGTTGGGTTTTGAATACAATGCCTCGCAACTAAACGTTTGGAAGATGTTGATTTTGTGGATCTTGACAGAATCAGCTGTGGTCACTATTCTGCGTCATATTACAGCTCAAATCTGACATTATTCTGACCCTGGATTTTGGTCCCGTGAGATCACGATCTATATTTAACCAAATACTGTCTTTAGTGATCGGACTGATGGGCTTTTTGAACTGATGTACATACGAAACAACAAGCAGCTGAAGGGAATGTTTTTTTGTATTGTAACGTATCAGAAGTTGGACTCTTCGTCATTTAGTGGGCATTAAACCAAGCATCATTTTACGACGGCGGTTTTTTAACATGGGGGTGCGCTGATCTTTTGTAATCGACCACATGTAAACTACAATTATTGGGTTGTTGTTGTTGTTTTGTTTTTTTTCGACCACACCATAACAATGATCAGTTCAACTTGAGTAACACACTGTAAATGACCTTTATTTCAAATGCATACTTGTTGCTATGAGATTTGAGAGTTTATTTTGATGTGCCTACGTCCAATTGTGTGTGTGTGTGTGTGTGGGTGGGTAGGTGTGTGTGTGTGCGTGTGTGTGTGTGTGCTGTGATGTAAATGTGTTAATAGTGTGTCATTACCCTCGCTATTAGAATGTCTGTACATAAACGCCAACCTTGTTTAGTATTGTGCCCATGTAAGCGGCTCAACAAACGCCCCAAAAACCCAGCCCCCTTTTGTGTCGTCGGGCTTCAGGCCTTGAGGAAAATACGTCCACACTGTGACCAAAAGCCTTACCGCTGCGTAAGTTTGCTTTTGAAAATGTAATAAAAGGTGAAACGAGAAAAGCCAATAAATCACACCGATAATTACCTGTCTGCATGCAGCCTACAATGTCATTATGTTGACCAAAAAAAAAAACAATAAAGTGTAACATCACCCCAGTTCTCTCTGCTTTTCATTCCACACTGGAGCAGCTGTAGGCACTTGGTGACAGACCCTTATTCACATGAGCCGGGAGCTTGGATCCAAACCAATACCCACCACTTCCAACTATGGCAGCATTCCAGACATTTCTGGAGCTCCTGAACCTTTAATTTATGCTAATGTATGTAAATGCGCTCAGTGGTTCTGTACGTCTCACAGAAGTAAGAGGACGTCTCTTGAGGAATGTAGGTGGAAAATTCAGCCGGGGCTTCTGAGGCCTGGTGGTTTGGGACATGAACTGGCAGGACATGACTGAAGTGCCCTTGAGCAAGACACTTAGGGCTGTGGATAGGGCTGCCCACTGCTCCAGGCACGTGTGCTCACTGCCCCATAGTGTGTGACCTTAGTGTGAAGATGAATGTGTGTGGATGGGTACAATGCCAAACACCGAGGGTCTACCAGAACCTTTATCTTTGATGGAGCCTACAGGCCTTGAGGATGCCTGATGGAACATGGACCTAACTTAAAGGGTTCTGTCGGCCCCTGGTGGTCAAAACAGGACACTGCAGCATGGACAATCTGTTGAGTATTGCAGTAAAATTCCCAGTTTATTTCAACATTTTACATTTCTTATGTGCATTGAGGATGCAGTGATATCAGATCCTATTGCTACTGGCAAACAACTGCGTTAGAGGAATGTTTCGAAGAGCTGAATGTTTAGATGATGCTGGACGAGTGTACTGGTACCACGGAGCAGCTATTATGTGATTGGTGGGTCATTCTCAGCACTGCAGTGACACTGACACTATAAGAGACTAGAGGACGACCAACACAAACTGCAGAAACAGATGAGCTTCTGTCTCTGACTTTACATCTACAAGGTGGAGACACTCGGTAGGAGTGTCTGATAGAGTGGACAGTGAGTGGACACAGGGTTTAAACACTCCAGCAGCACTGCTGTGTCTGATCCACTCGTACCAGCAACACACACTAACACACCACCACCATGTCAGTGTGACTGCAGTGCTGAGAATGACCCACCACCCACATAATAGCTGCTCTGTGGTGGTCCTGTGGGGTCCTGATGTTTGAAGATCAGGGACTGGACCTTTTAGTTTTCGAGTAAAAGTCTCTTAATGCTCTGAAAGCAGGAGGACCCATCTTTGCTTACGGATTCTGGTCATTTTGGTCACACTTTAGCATGACTTTAACCCCAACTCTCTGCTGCGTTGCCTCAAATGCCTGCACAGCCTGTTCCAGAGGAAAGCGGTGGGTGACCAGGGGTTTCACATTGACCTTCTTGGAGGTTACCATAGCAATACCCAAAGGCCACCTGGAGAGCAAAGGCGAGAGTCAGAAGTTCATATTCTGTATTAATTACAGCATGCTGCCCACACACACTGCCCACAGGACACCATTAGGAACCTCTACACCTCCGTGCAGAGACGTCTGGCGTGTTGCGTTAAACCGGACGCCGTCCTGAGAGACACCACTTCTGTATGAGTAGATCAATAAATACTGATCAGATCAGACTACAGTTATCATCAGTTATTGATCCTGATCACCTTCATCTTCCTTCACAACAGCACTGCAGTCCCACACGTCCTTCTGGGGAAACTATTTAAATGAAAATGTGTATATATTTGTACAGTGCCCTCCATAATTATTGGCACCCCTGGTTAAGATGTGTTCTTTAGCTTCTAATAAATTGAGTTATTTTCTAAATAATAAAGGACCACGATGGAAAAAAGTGTAAAATCCAACCTTTCTCAAGTGCATTTTAAGGGGAAAAAAATCCCTGAATAAGAAATAATTATTCTTCATAAAATCACCTGTTCCACAATTACTGGCAGCCCTAACAATTCTTAGGAAGTACATGTAATTAAAGTATTTCTGTCAATTCTACAGTCATTTACGAGGTTGATCGGAGTATGTAGGAACATTTAATTAGTGATTCACAACTTCCTGTTTCCCTGGGGTATAAATATGAGGTGACACGGCGGCCATTTTTCTTTAACATGGGAAAGACAAAGGAACATGCCATTCAAGTACAGCAGATGTGTGTTGACCTTCACAAGGGGTCACAAAGTCTCCAAAACAACCATCAGGCGCTTTCTACATACCAACAAGCTGTTTGGGAGGCATGCACAGAAAAAACCCTTTCTCACAATCATAAACGCAAATGTTTGGAGTTTGCTAAGCAGTACTGGAACTTCAACTGGGGCCGTGTGCTTCGGTCAGATGAAACAAAGATGGAGCTTTTTGGCAACAAATGCTGTAAGTGGGTCTGAAGTAACACAACAGCTGAGTGTGCAGAAAAGCACCTCATGCCCACTGTGAAATATGGGGGAGGATCAGTGATGCTGTGGGCCTGGTTCTCTTCCAAAGGCCTGGGAACCTTGTTAGGGTGCATGGCATCATGAATTCTTTGAAATATCAAGACATTTTAAAACAAAACCTGGTGGCTTCTGCCTGAAAGCTGAAGACGGGTCGTCACTGGGTCTTTCAGCAAGATAATGACCCTACACGTGGACACATCTACACAGAAATGGTTCACCACACACACAATCAAGCTCCTCCCACGGCCATCTCATTCCCCAGACCTCAATCAATCCCACTGAAAACCTGTGGGATGAGCTGCAGAGGAGAGAACCCAGGTCACTGGATGATTTAGAGATTGTGCAAAGAGGAATGGTCGAAGATCCCTCTCTCTGTATTCTCCATCTTGTGAAACATTATAGGAGAAGATTCGGTGCTGTTTTGTTGACAAAAGGGGTTTTTCAAAGTATTAACGTCAGGGGTGCCAATAATTATGGAGGGCACTGTGTGTGTGTGTGTGTGTGTGTGTGTGTGTGTGTGTGTGTGTATATATATATATATATATATATATATATATATATATATATATATATATGGTGATCATTTACATGAACAATTTTGTGCATAGTATGACGTACGTGTTACAATAGCGACACACTCCTCTGATGTCCACTTCTCTGACCGATGCGTTGAGGATTGGCACTGTGGTCATGTCAGAGCCGAGCCCCACCAACACCACTACTCCCCCAGAACGAGTAGCCTGAACACAGTACACACACACACACAGCATGTAAAAGTGACCCAAATCCTGTGTGACCTCATAAATATTTGGTCAAAGCATGTGGATCCAAAGTCAAAAGGAAAAGAAAAAGCTTAAAAGCAAAGTTCAAAGAAACCAAGAACACAAACCAAAGAAGTGGCCCAAATAACAAGCCCTCATTGGTGAGAAATTCATGACTTAAATCACTTTATTATTAAAAAAATACACACTTGTATGGTTCAACAGAATCCTGTTCCATGCATATCCCGGTTCAGGAACCAGGGCACTACATCTCCCAGCGGAGAAGGTCCAGCTGAGTGGACCCGAGGGTTGAATAACCCAGTGCTTTAACAACTGAGCCACTAAACCACTGCACTAATTATTAACTCAGGTTGCACAGCTTTCACAAACCTGCTTTTGGTCAAGCTTCCATTCACTCGTTACTCTTTCAAACGCGCGTGAGTTCACAAAGACTCACTAATGGAGCAATGAAACCTGCAGTGGAAACTACACTCAAGATCTGAGAACCACCACACCCCCCCCAAAATGACATATAGTATATTACTGTGTGTAAAAGCAAGGAGGACATAAGACCACCAGGAGAACCTGAACCAGAGATAAGTGGATCACTGGTGTCTATGTATGTGATCTTAATACTCACATAAATGGCTGTTTGAATGCAGCTCTCTGCACCGGTGCACTCGATACTAATTTGAGGCATTCCCCCCAGAACCTCCTCCACACGTTTGGCCATTTCCTGGGGAATGTCCTCGCTCTTCCCAGGAAGCTGGAAATCAGCCCCTAACTCCTTAGCCTTGACCAGCCGCTCAGCAGAAAGGTCTAAGGGCACCGAAATCAAATTCAATCAATGTCCATGGCAATATCCAAACTTTTAAACATGGGGCGGGTCTTAAAACAATAATAACAACCTACAATCAGGGCCGCTAAAGTGAATAAATGATCAGCCATAATATTAAAACCACCTGCCTAACATTATGAATGTCTGTCTTTGAGGAATATTCTACACAAGACCTCTGAAGGTATCACAGAGTGTTGAGGTGGGCCCACCATGGATCATATCGATAAGGCTGGGTTCAACTGGATCACCCTTAGTAGATACTGACCACTGTATACCAGGAACCCCCCACAGAACCTTTCTGATGTTTGGAGGATGTTCTGACCCTCCTCGAAACCCTTTTCTCCTTCTTCCTTCATCTCATGCCTTATATGTCCACCCCTTGGCAGGTGCCATTGGAATCAGATCACATATGATGTACAGAAATGACATGGGATGCAGCAGTACACCGTGATAAAGTGTGACTTACCACTTATTACCACTTGAGATGCACCCATGGCTTTAGCTACCAACAGAGTGACCAGGCCAATCGTCCCTGTCAGAAATCAATACGGTACAATTGCTTGAAAAGCAGATAGATTTACCCAACAAGGATGGAAGGGTCATCAGAAGGTGCTCACCTGCTCCACAAATGAAGACTGAGCTGCCCAGGGTGACGCCAGCTCTTCTACAGGCATGGATCCCTACAGACAAAGGCTCGATGAGGGCTCCTTCCTCGTACGTCACATTATCCGGAAGTCTGGAATGAAAGCAATGAAGACTGTGTGAGTATGAGTGTGGTCTACAGGTGGAATTCCACATTTCTAAAGTGCTATGGGGTGGTCTTCACTAATTCCCTTAATTGTTTTTAAACTGATCATAATCCAATGGGTATAGGAAGTCCTCAGGAGTTGGCATGTGTCCCAGATAAACCCAAACACTACTGGAGGCATTATCCCAAAAATTATCCCATGATCCCAAAAACTCACTTGTAGCAGTAGGCGGCATTGTGTTTGAAGTATCTACAAATGCTCCCATTCTGAGGTGGCCTCCCATAGAAGAATATGTTGGGTGAAAGGTGGTATTGGCCAGATTTGACATACTCGTCCATTTTGGAGGGCACAGCGGGTTCAACAGCCACCCTGTCCCCTGTGGGAGACAGAAAAACACAAAGGACAAAATCAAACGAGTACTTTTAACGAGCACTACTAAATCACGTCTACCGAATGCTAACCAAGACAGTCACTGGCCTGGTTGGAGGTGAGTCACCCCACTGCCCACTTTGACCACACGGCCAGCAGCCTCGTGACCCAAAACCATCGGCTTCTTCACGACTGAGGTCCCGATCCGACCGTTCTGCCAGAAGTGCACATCGGAACCACAGATTCCAACAGAGTGTATCTTCAGGAGTACTTCTACAGGAAAGCAGCAGCATTTTGGAAAGGACAGCAGTGATATTAACACTTAAAGAGGGCAAAGATCAGTCTGTATGAATGTGCATGCAATGCATGATGGTCCAAACCGTTTGGTCCAGGCTCTGGTATGGGGCGCTGTTCCTGCAGTGACATAAATAGCAACCATAAATGATAACATTCCCTGCACGTCTTCAGCATCTAAATACTGTATCCAAACAACCGTTTAAGTTAGCGTATTAGGGCACTTGTGAGCTGGAGCAACCACACATGAGCTGAAGGTCACCACACCTAGGGTCAACCATTCGCTCCGGGGGTCCAAAGCCCTCCAGCATGGGGCTGTAGATCAGTGAAGCTCCATTTCCTAGAATGATGATGCTCCATCCAACACCTTTGGGATGAGCTGGTCTGGAGCGCCAGAATGAATCATCCTGCTTTAGTACCATACTTTACTGATGCTCATTCGTGGCTGAATGCAATCAAATCACCACTCAAATGTTGCAAAGTCTTCCCAGATAAGCAGAATCTGTTACTACAGTTAGATAAGTCCTGTATGGTCAGTGCCCTTGAATTCATTACAAACATTGGAAGAGAAGACACATTCGAAGAACCTTGAACCTTCAGCCAAAGAACATTAAAATCTCATACCAGCCTCAGGTCTCCTTTGGCGTGCAGAACCACAGAGAGGTTGTCTGTGTCCATGTCTTTCTCCTGGCTGTGTTTAAAGTTGTGCTGAATTGTGAATTAAAGGTAAGCTAGATTGTATAACCATCTTCAGCAGACATGATCCAACACGTTACTTGCAGCTTTTAGACTCTTTATTTCCTGCTCCGCTCTCCTACACATACTCTCGCACACACACCACTCTGAGTAATGTAGTTCACCTTCATCCTTCTCCCCTTTCTTTCTTTCTTTCTTTTTTTTTCTTTCATCACAAGCGCATTGTTCATATGTCCAGCCTAACAGGAGGTCTAGACAATCTACCGGATCTTGTAGCAAATCCAATTGGACGTAGATGCCGTGTGTTTCTCCTCCACATCCCTTGTGCAGTGTCCACCAAGTAAGATCTTAGGAGTATGAGATGGTCCAGTGACAGAACCATGCCAAACCTTTTGACCTGCGTGAAGCTCGGGAAGTGGACGAGAGCCATGGTGTTGTTTGTAGTTCCTTGCTTGCGGCTCTCGCACTGCTTGATCTTTCTTCTGGGAGTTCTGTAGATGAGGCCATGCTGGAGTCAAATTTCCAGGAGGTTGGGGTAGTGTAGTGCGCAAGTGTCTCCCCATAAGTCCCTGTCTTTTTTCCACAGTCCTTGGATGGTGTGAAAAGCACGCTCAGCTAACCCCCATTAGCTTGGGGATACGTGAGACTGCTGGTTGTGTGTATGAAGCTGAAGTCCCTTACAAACCTTTGAAAGGTGTCTGACACAAACTGAGGTCCATTCTCCGAGACCACTTTGTCGGGGATGCCAAGATGTGCAAACACTACCTTGATTGCTCGCACTCTCACCCTCTTCTTGTCCTCTGTGATTGAACTGGTCTCTCTCAGATATGACATTGTGTCTACCTACAGAGTGTTGCTGAAATGCTTCTACAACTGTGTCCTATTTGTTTCTGTCTGACCTTCTCAGTGGCAGCACTGCAAGGATATCATCTGCTTCATCTCCCATCGCGTACAGAATTCACCTGATACTGCTCAGGTTTTGTGTTCAGTCCTGAAACGAGACGAAAGCGTTCGAACCGCCTGATCCATCTGGACCAGTCTGCTTTGAGAAGTCGAAGGGTTCTGGATGTGGGATCTGCACTGCTGCAACTGCCATTGCTCCAAAACTGTGTGTTCTGCGTCGAGCCAGGTATGTTCCAGGTAGTCAAAGCTGCAGCATTAAAAGTGAATAAGGGTCAGACAGCATGGACGGGTGACTGCACTGAGCCGTCAGATGGCTAAAAGACATCGCTGCAAAATCTATTTCTCACCCCTTGGGCCGAGGACCGGCAGTGGAGCACTCTCTAGTGGTCCACACGCTTGCTGTGTAATGAGTACGTGGACTGGCTATTTTTTTTTATCCCTAACCACGGCTTAAGCAGCAAGCTGATTGGCTCTTTTTGTTGAAGGTGAAAACGTATAAGTAGGAGCAAGAAATGCATGGGGGACGCTGTTATTTGCATTGTTAAAATAATATTTTAACCATATACTTTCTATGGTTTTAACATTTTTTTTATTCTTATTAGAGAAACAAACTCTTTACTCTCATTTTAGGGGTGCCGAGACTCGATTTAAGAATCAGGAATAATCCCTGGACAGGGCACCAGTCCGTCGTAGGACAACACACACACAGTCACACACACAAACACACACTCCAACTTAGGAAAGTTAGTTCCTAAATTGTGAAATGCGCAGACGATTCATATATAACTCTGGGGCAACACAATTGGTCAACAAAATCCACCTTTAATACTTCAGTAAGTGCGAGAAAGAGCAATTACAAATGTTATTACAATTTATATCTCAATCATAGCTGCAATACACAACCTGTTTATACAGCAATTAAAAAAAAAAAACATTGAAAAATATATTTAAAGAACTATCAGAATGGCTTTACTGGCCTGATTGGAAATTGATTAGAAAGAAGAAATGGCTGCTGTGTGGTCAGTGTGGTCATAAGTGACTGGTCCTGCTCTTATGGTTTTGTGTCGTTTTTGTCACATTTCAGCATGACTTTGACCCCAAGGCCCTGTCGTGTCGTCTCAAACGCCTGCATGGCCTCCTCCAGTGGAAAGCGGTGGGTAACCAGGGGCTTCACATTGACCCGCCCAGATGCCAGCATGGCAATAGCCATAGGCCACCTGGCAAACAAATAAAAATGACATTAATATAATAAATCAATCAATCAATTCATCAATCAAACCAAAATGTATCTCCTTATAGTTACAGACTTACGTGTTACAGTAGCGAAACACACCCCTGATGTCCACCTCTCTGACCGCTGCGTTGAGGAGAGGCACTGTGGCCATCTCAGCCCCAAGTCCCACTAACACGACTACTCCCCCAGAGCGAGTGGCCTGAACACAGTACACACACACTTTAGCAAGTCCAAGCTGTGCTTCTCAATATTCTACATTACCTATACCTACACCAGACACAGCAGTGCTGCTGGAGTTTTTAAACCCCACAGTCCACCAACCAGAAATGTCCAGCCGACAGCGTCCGGTGGGCAGCGTCCTGTGAGCACTGATGAAGGACTAGAGGACGACCAACACAAACTGTGCAGAAACAGATGAGCTTCTGTCTCTGACTTTACATCTACAAGGTAGAGACACTCGGTAGGAGTGTCTGATAGAGTGGACAGTGAGTGGACACAGTGTTTAAACACTCGTTAGCACAACACACACTAACACACCACCACCACGTCAGTGTGACTGCAGTGCTGAGAATGACCCACCACCCACATCATATCTGCTCTGTGGTGGTCCTGTGGGGTCCTGATCATTGAAGATCAGGGTGAAAGGAGGAGAATAAAGTCTGCAGAGAAACAGATGAACTACAGTCATTTTAATAATTTTATGGCTGATGTGTAACAACTATAAATTAATTGAGGATGCAGCAGGGTTGGTTTACCATTACATCCGTGAACAGCTGTTCAGAA
The DNA here is from genome assembly GCA_034509495.1 of Acestrorhynchus altus. Lineage (NCBI taxonomy): Eukaryota > Metazoa > Chordata > Actinopteri > Characiformes > Acestrorhynchidae > Acestrorhynchus > Acestrorhynchus altus. Next base: position 21,890,019 of record CM067523.1, read on the forward strand.
ACATCTGCTCACTTCATGTAATAACCTGCTGTTATTAATCGCTGATGTTCATTATAGTGTGAGAAACACGTGTTTCCGAAAACACAGACCTGAGCTGCAATGAAAGCGTTGAGATCGTTAAAATCAATAAATGACTGGTTAAAATGTGTCTGATTGAGAATAACCCAGTAAAAAGCCAGTAGATGAAGCGTTAGAAACATCTAACATCTAAATATCTGCTGTTCAGCATTTCATACGTGGATACACTGCATGAAAGGGGGGAAATTCAGTTTGAGAAGTTCTCTCTTTATGGTGTATTTCTCAGAAAACTAGTAGCTGTGGTCAATCTCTGAACCACTTTGACTTGTGAAGTGGCAGACGAGCCTCAAATCCCCTAACGAGAAGACGTGGGGCTGCGCTGATCTGTGGATCTCCTGAAGATCTACGGTACTCACATAAATGGCTGTTTGAATGCAGCTCTCTGCACCGGTGCACTCTATGCTGATGTGAGGCATTCCACCCAGAACCTCCTCCACACGTCTGGCCATTTCCTGCGGAGCATCCTCTCTCTTCACAGGAAGCAGGAAATCAGCACCCAACTCCTTCGCTTTGGCCAGCCTATCAGCAGAGAGATCTCGGGACAGAAAGCACATTCTATTACCGACTGAATGTAAGGAGTGTTTCTGACACTGTGGCCCAAAACAGAATTCAAGACAAAGATCAGATTTGGGCCACTTTCACCTACGAGGGAGACTCGTACTGTGGTCCATCTGTTTCTCTGCAGACTTTATCCTCCTCCTTTCACCCTGATCTTCAATGATCAGGACCCCACAGGACCACCACAGAGCAGATATTATGTGGGTGGTGGGTCTAGAGTATGCGGAGAAAGAGATAGACCGTGTCTGTGGTACGGTGCTGGACAACACTGGTCCTGAAAATCTAAAGTCCTAGTTTGTCTGTTTCGCTCCTGCTCACCAACCACACTTTGAGCGATAAAAACGTGGACCAACATAGAGTTGACGAGGTGCTACAGGACACAACTTACCACTTATTATAACCTGAGATGCACCCATGGCTTTTGCTACCAGCAGAGTGACCAACCCGATGGGCCCTGTCAGAAAACAAGCTCTTCTTAATAAGGATTTGATGCATTGATGCAGAATCACACATTAAACCAATAGAAACCAATAGAAATGCTCCTATTATAATTAAATAATGTCTAGATGTTCTCTGGAGAACTTTAGCCTTGTCCTGATGTTTTTTGGACAGTAAGTGCTTCCTCCTCAAACACCTCGGATGTAGATCAGTTTTGTCTCTTTCTGACGGTAGCTGCTGCATGTTGATATCAACAAAGGTTTTTGTGGGGTGTCCTAATTACTCCACATGGTCTTAAAACCGAAACACAGACCAAAAATCTGTACTAACACACAAACAATGTGCAGAAGATTAAGCCCAATTAAGGTCATCAGAAGCTGACCTGCTCCGCAGATGAGCACGGAGTTGCCCAGAGTGACTCCGGCTCTCCTGCAGGCGTGGATCCCCACAGACAGCGGCTCAATCAGAGCTCCTTCCTCGTAGGTCACATTTTCAGGGAGCCTAGAAGGGACAAATGAAGACTGTATGCAAGCTTGGACAATAACCAAGAACAGAATCGACAGGTGTGACTCCACAGGACGCTGTCAGCTGGATATTTCTGGTTGGTGGACGGTTCTCAGTCCAGCAGTGACACTGAGGGGTTGAAGCACTCCAGCAGCACTGCTGGATCTGACCCAATGACCCACCACCCACATAATAGCTGCTCTGTGGTGGTCCTGATCATTGAAGATCAGTCTGGAATTATAGATCTACAAAGTGCTCCTGTATGATCAGAGGAGCTGATAGGATGGACAGTGAGTGTAGAAACAAGGTGGTCATAATGTTATGGCTGATTGGTGTGTGTACGGTACATATCTCCCGTAGATGCCCAGTGCTGGAACACTGACTTGTAGCAGAAGTTGGCGTTGTGAACGTAATATCTACTAAGGTTCCCATCATCCGGTGGTGTGGCACAGAAGAATATGGAAGGTGACAGGTTATAATGACCACTTTTGAAGAACTCATCCATTTCACGAGGAACTCCAGGTTCAATAGCCACCCTGTCTCCTGAAGGTGATACGAGAAAGCAGAAAATCAAAGCGTGTCTGTAGAAATATGAGCCAAGAACATTATACTGGAAGAAAGCGTATTACAGGTGGAGAACTTCTACACTATAGGTCCAATGCTGTGTAGATGCCTACTCATTAGATGTTGGAACACTGGGTTTGATGAGCTTCTAGGATGCTTTCGCCTGCTACGTGATAATGTTAAGCAGCGTGTTACTAGCCTGGTTTGAGGTGGGTCACTCCAGGGCCCACTTTGAATACACGTCCAGCAGCCTCATGGCCCAGCACCATCGGCTTCTTCAGGATATAATCTCCAATCCGTCCATGCTGCCAGTAGTGCACATCAGAACCACAGATTCCCACTGAGTGCATCTGGAGGAGCACCTCTGCATGCAATCAACAAGCAAAACTGTTAATATGTGGTTATATGGAGAGCATGTGTGGTTGTTGGAGATCAGATGTGGTTATTGAAGATCAGGTGTGGCCGTATGGAGATCAGATGTGGTTATTGGAGATCAGATGTGGCTGTATGGAGATCAGATGTGGCTGTATGGAGATCAGATGTGGTT